>OZ024905.1:64029368-64236868 GCA_964017125.1 Flabesymbios commensalis | reverse complement strand
CATTACTTTGAATCCATTAAATGCCGATGTGATGTCGTTTGTACAATTATCTTTCCATTAACTTCATCTACTCCACAATTATTATGTGTGAAAAGCTTGTCCAGGCTTAATACTACACGTGGGATGCTCGCAACAATTTTCAGCACACAAAGACGACTCGATATATATAGCTGGTAAATGTGAATTATTCGCAGTATCTTTAAATGAGGTTATTTCACATCTGTCGTACACATATAATTATGTACTATCTTGAGCTTGTTATGCGTGATCAACCTGGAGTTCTACTTTAGAGTGACTTTGCTCAAAAATGCAAGATCAAAGCAAATTTGTGCTAAGAAAATCTAAACATAAACATCAAAAAGTATGCGTACTTAACAAATAATTATCCTTGTAAAGTATCCTACATTCAGCTGTTTTAAACATGATCAGCTCGATAAAAATGCAGTTAAATTTATATAGCTTTTTCTGTGACATTTCATACTATTGTGCCTTATTTACGAGCTTACATAATGTAAAATACTTTACTGCAGATTCATTTTTTAAATAGTTATGATGCATATTTTAATACCTGTGTCTGTTCAAGTATATAATCCTGATAATCAAATGATGGCAAATTTGGTTTTAGGTTTGCATTATTCTATCTAACCCTGTTGTATAGCCCTGTACATATTTATATTTTATACTGTTTATTTTATTGACGCATAAATCCACGTACACTTACCGTAGTCTATGCATTAAAAATACACAATTATTTAGTTCTGTTATAAAACTTAACCATTATCAGAACAAAGACAAAGACAAGGACATGATGAATACAAGTACATATAAAAATGACACCACAATAGTTCTACAGTACGTCAGCTTAAATGTTTGTCATATCGGACGTCGACGTCCCACTCTGTGATATTTAAATTTCGAAACCCGAATGCCAGAGCGGGGGACGAGCTCGTGACCTCCGGCTTTCAGGCAGGCAGCTTTAGCCGCTACACCTGGCCCCCGCCCCTGGTATTGCGCTGTTCCATGGCTACTGTGAAGACGATGAACTGCGCTTAACCCTTTCCACGCGGGGAACGACTTTAGACGTCAGAATCTGACGTCTAGTGTCGATCACCGCACTGAAAGAAACAGTATTTATAATGACCGTAGACCCATAACATATAGGTATTCAAATGAACCTCTGGTCTCTATGGTTTGTATTAAAAAATTTAAGCCCTTTTTGAGTTAATCGAAGTCTTATTTTTGCTATCCAGGCTCCCGCTGAACAAACGTCTCCAGTGATAAGTTGTTAATAGGTATAACAGTAATTGTCTTATGGCACATTTAGCCGTACAAGCCCGACAGACAAGGAAAGAACGGAATCCGTTGGTATTCGTCAATTTTTGTTTTATGTTCCGTCGTTGTCCGGCAAATACCCTTCATGCTCGTTACGTCCGTCAGATCATCAGCGGCGTAGTCCGGTGATGATCGTTGCCCAGTCTAAGTAAAGGTGTGACAGCTGCATTCGATTTGACGACAAAATAGCATATTACCCCATGTAAACTGTCGCCATGTTGAAACGATACAATCTTATTACGAAAAAGCGAATCATTTTTTTTTAATCTAAAAATTCTCAAAATGAGATGATTTAATATAAAGACAGAGATTTTCTGTTCGGTTAGATTTGCGCTTAAACAGTTGAACGGCAGCTGGAAAGATGTTATGTTTCGACCTGTGTCTTCTAGTGGTACAGTGCTAAGAAGAGAAGGCGCAAGAAAATTAATTAGCAAAAATTGAGAAGCACCAATGCTTTTGATTAGGATTCATTTTAAATAACAAAAGTTGGTGGTTTGAACACCATCGCAATAACAATTATGAATAATATAATCAAACATAAAAACGGTCATCAATAATGCAGATTTAGTTAATTACAGCATTCTGTTTTAAAACAAATTTTGTTTTCCGATTCCAGCTATAATAGTCGTCTGATAAAAACAAATATACTTTTGCAAACTAGACATTGCATTTTCTGGCTATTGTACGAAAATGAATGGATGAATGGATGGACGAACGAACGAACGAACGAACGAACGAACGAACGAACGAACGAACGAACGAACGAACGAACGAACGAACGAACGAACGAACGAACGAACGAACGAACGAACGAACGAACGAACGAACGAACGAACGAACGAACGAATAAATGAATGAATGAAAGAATAAATGAATGAATGAATGAAAGAATGAATGAATGAATGAATGAATGAATGAATGAATGAATGAATGAATGAATGAATGAATGAATGAATGAATGAATAAATGAATGAATGAATGAATGAATGAATGAATGAATGAATGAATGAATGAACGAGCGAGCGAATGAATAAAAATGAATAAATGAAGGCACCAGAATATATTTTACTTGAAAAGTGATATTCTCTGAATATTGTAAAAAAAATTCAACATATATCAACTTAGCTTTGTTTGTTTTACAAAGCGTTGTCAACAGAGCTTATTTTCACTTATAAATATTTATTTTTATCAATTAAATTACCGTTTACCGTTATGGAGAGATTAATTTACCGTCATGAAGTGACCAAATTTATATTAAGTAGAATCTTTATATTTAATTTTTTTAATGACCCTTCTATAAAGAAAAACAGGCTATTATAAATAATGTTGATCACTTAATTTAGAAAGAATCACTGTATGGCAATAACCCTGAACTAATAATATTCAATTTTCAGTTCAATCCAAAAGGTATTTATTGTCATTAGAAATACAATATGAAAACAAAACAATATTATGCAGATAAATATCGCATCTAATGACAAAGAGGACAACACGCCGACTGGCGTGTGCGCTCTCAAAAAGTTACATTTTCGAATTTGTAAAAAATAACAAGTGCAGAAGTGCATGATACTATCAAATAATGTATAATACATCAGAGGATATGATTTGTAACAAAAACTTATACTCGATTCAAAAGAACTGTTTTTAACGCTTAAAACATACTTTGCTTGAAAATTCATTCCATAAAGTAACACCATAACACCTTTTGTGCGGCAGACGTCCTACATGTATGTGTGTGTAGTTTATTTTGATGGCGTGTTACATGACTATGAATATCTACATTCCGAATATAATAATGAATAAACAATTTGGGTGGACAATCACGAATATATTAGAACATAAATAATAAAATCTTTTGTTTGTATAATTGATAAATGTTTAATAATTTTAAATCTAAAAATATAGGTTCAGTGTGAGCTCTGTGGGGTGAGGATTTCATTATCCTAACCACTATTTTTTGCAATTCAAACAATGACAATATTTTTTTTACATCACCAGCTCCTCCCCACACTTCTAAGCAATACGTTAGGTAAGGATAAATAAAACTGTGGTACAAGGTTACTAATGTCGACAAGTTTACATATAATTTTGCTTTATTTAATATTCCTGTACCTTTGGAAATTTTCATTTTTATAGATTTAATATTGTTTGCCCATGATAGTTTTTCATGGGTTTTTTCGACATTTATGACAGTTTGTTTTCAACAATTTTTGTTAATTCATTATTCATAATGGCTATTAATTGCCTCAAATCTTTTCCAATAGTAAAACGAAAGGAAAAAATTATGTTGTACTTTATACGTTCAAAAACTTTTGAAAACACAGATAAAACTGATACAGGCCTATGATTAATAATAGTCTTACAATCACCACTTTTATATATTGGTATCACCTTGGCGATTTTTAATTCTTTTTGAAATACTCCTTGTGAAAGTGACAAAATGATTAAATAGGTTAGCGGTGCAATATATAAATGATTAGTAGATTTAACAACCTTGGAATTGATATCATCCCACCCAGGACTTGTGTTTTTAAACAATTTACAACCTTGGATATTTCATCTGAACTAACTTCTCCTAAGAAAATAGAATTTATATTTGATTGTTTGATGTACGAGGTGGCTTCTTTAGTGGTGTCTGGTATTTCAGCCGCTAAATTTTTAGCTACATTAGTGAAAAAATTATTAAAATGTTCAGCTATATCTCTACTGTCATAAATTTCTCTATCACCTACTACAAATTTGCTAGTCCTAGGCTTGTGTTTACGTTTATTTATAATTTCGTTTATAACAGACCACACATTTTCCAAGTTCTTTTTATATTCCGTCAATAAATTATCATAATGATCTCTTTCATATTTACGCGATATTTTGTTTAAATTACTTCGGGAAACTTTATATGTCTTTTCATTAAATGAGTTAGGTTCTGTCTTATACTTTATATACAATTTACTTTTATACTTGATAGAATTTTTCATCCCCTCTGTCAACCATGGTTTTCGGTTTCGGTATATTTCTGTTCAACTGATTTACTCCCCGTTACGATTATTGTCGTTATGGAGAGTAATAATAACGAACATTGTCTCTCCATCACGACAATTATTTTTGCTATGGAGTGACAATAAACAAATACTAAATGAGGGATTCTATAATTTGAGGCACCAGTGATGTTATTTCCTTGATATATGAGATTGTCTGAATATTGTCAAAAATTTAAACACATGTCAACTTAGCTTTGTTTATTGACATGGCGTTTTCGGCAGAGCTTAATTTCAATTTTAAATGCTTATTTTTATCAATTAAAATTTTTCTTACCGTTATAGAGAGACTAATTTACCGTTATGGAGAGACCAATTTATGTTACGGAGTAATCTTCAAACCTACATTTCTCATTGACCCTTCTACAAAAGTATACCATATTTAACAAGTAGTTGAACATGGCTATTATAATGTTGATCACTTAATTTAGAAAGAATCACTTTATGACAATAACCCTTAAATAATGGAATAAGAATTACTCTCCGTTACATTATTGTCGTTATGGAGAGTAATAATAACGAACATTGTCTCTCCATAACGACAATTATTTCTGTTATGGAGTGACAATAAACAAATACTAAATATCGATGCTAACACAATTTAAAAGACAAAAAGAAAAGTTACTATTTCAACAAGTGTCACTTGTTGGTTAAAATACCAAATTGTAGTAGGCTTGGAGGCTGTAGGGTGCTTAAAAGTTTAATTGCAGTATTTATGTGTAAAAAATTGCGTTATGGAGAGACGTTGAATTAAAATACTCGCCCAAAGACTTGCACAAACCTTACATTATTATACTTTTTTCACGATTCACTGCATGAAGGTCTCGCGCAACTGTTTTGCACCAGACAAGTGAAATTTGGTCAGAAAAAGTATAGAAATTACCTGAAAACTATAAGCGTTACGGAGAGTCGCTGCAACGTGGGACAGACATAAATTGCATAAAAAGTGGTAAATTTATTTTAAAAAAACTTGTTTATAATCTTATAGATAGTGTTTTGCCCTAACATTATATCAGAAACAAATATAATATATAATACAGTCTAGAATAAATCGCCTGTTTATGTGGGATTTAGAATGTGGGACAAGGCTTTTTGGCTAAAATTGGCTAAACTTACATAATATTTCTTTCAAAAAACACATTTATGTTAGAATTTTTTGAGTTGTAATATTGTTATGTTGTAAAATAAAGGTCATTTATTGCATTCATGTAATTAAATTTGATAAAAATATTCAATAATAAATTTTACAAGGTGCGGACAGTGCACGTGCTAGTGCTTAAAATTATAGAGTTCCTCAAATATCGATGCTAATACAGTTTAAAAGACACAAAGAAAAGTGACTATTTCAACAAGTGCCACTTGCTGGTTAAAATTTTATATTCATAAAATGTATGAAATAAGGTTATGAAATAACTATTTTTAAATGAGTAAAAGGTTAATTCGTGACTACTGTTTCATTCCATACGGTTTTTATTTTGTTACGGAGTGACAGAAAATACTCGTTATGGGGAGACGTTTTTTTTACTCAATCGTGCTTCGCTCGTTTACTTAAAACCCCCTCGTCAATACTAAGCCTATAGTTTGGGATCCAACTTTGAAAGAGAAAAAAATTCTAAGAATTAACAAAGTGATAAAATATTTTGCTTGAGGTGGAGAGTGAAATAAATAAATTATGGCAAACAGGGAGATTAATAAATAATTTCGTCGCCTCGGAGCTAAATGATCCTATCTGACACTCGTCAGAGTGGCAGATAGGATCATTTAGCTCCGAGGCGACAATTTGTCGAGTTCAAAAACTCCAGTTATTGAATGGTGGCCCCCTTAGTTGTCATGTCTACAAGCTGATGAATAATTGTGAGTTAACACAGAAGACCCGGGACATACATGTATGTGAACAGACAGTTTCATTGTGGCACCTGAGATATTTTATCACACATCATACCATACAAGATTAAAAATAATATTGGCAGTGGCAATGTAAAGATAAATAGTCGCTCTTTCTAATGACACCAAGTTTATAGGTAAAATAGTTTCTTAGTTGGACGAAATGTTGTGGACTGACTGTCAAAGATCAAATGAAAAGAGTTAGTAATTTCTGGTTATGTATTTCGGTAAAGGCAGAACAGTTTTCCCCGGTTTACCCTGTTCGGATAATTTCGACACAGGTACCCCCTCTAGATTTTTGCTAAGATGTTTATCTTTGTTTTGGTACCAAGAAAACTTATTATGAGTGGAGTTCAACGAGATTCTATTTTAAGTCCTTTATGGGAAACAGCCCACAGACTATATGACCAGTACAGTGTGTAAACAGAATTATGCCCAGCGTAACCTGCGAATGACAAGCGTATTGGCATGGTATTGGTAGCCCTCCTCGTGAACGCTCAGGTGTGACCAAGGAGAACCCCTGAAACCTAGTGCCTCGTTATTAATTGTGGTCTTCACGATAGCGACCTACGGTTTCAATAGAGGTCCACTGATCATTCTTATAATAATGTCAAAATGATAACATAATATAATATCAAAATATGTAATTGTTATTCTTTGATCAAATAAATGAGTCTGAGTCTGTGAGAAGCTGATACTGAAGTTATTAATGCACCATGAATACGCTAGCTGTATGGTACGTTTTCATGTCAGTGTACATCCACGTATGATCAGCGTAATTAAAGGCTCAGTCTGTAAAGTCGGAATCTATTAGTAATAACCATGATGTAAACACATTGTCTCTTTCCCTTCCAGCAATAGATACTTTTCATCTAGTAAATGAAGTAGAACTCAAAAACATAATAATAAAGGGACTATCAAAATCATGCTCGCTTCCAACAGTATTGCTGAAAAAGACAATCACAGCACATCTACCTATGTCAAATAATAAACTTGTGTCTGAAATCTGGAGGCTTTCCTGCATCCTCAAGACAGCGTATGTGACACCCATCATAAAAAAAACACTTGACCAAGACTCTTTGAACAATTACCATCTAGTATCAAATTTTACTTTAACTGGCAAACTTATTGAGAAAGTTGTGCTAAGACGACTCTGTAAGCAGATGTCTGATCATGGCCTTGGTGAACCGCTTCAATCCGACTAACGATCAAAACACTCCACATAGATGACACTTATTAAAGTACAGCATGACATCTCAGATCAGCTGGATAAAGGCCGGGGTCTGGCGCTGTTTTTTCTATATCTCAGTGCTGCGTTTGATACCATTAATCCCGATGGAGTGATAAATACCCGGGAGCAGCATATTAGCGTGAAAGAAGAAACACTGAGCTCGTTCAGGATCTACCTGAATAAGAGAAATCAAAGGATTAGGACTGTTATGACAGTATCAAAGCCAGCTACGTTGTCAAAGTGTGTACCACAGGGCACTATTTTGAGTCCTGTGTTGTTCACAACCTGTACCATGCCCATTGCAGCTATTTGTAAGAAACATGGCGCCAAATATCACATATATATGCAGATGACACCCAGCTCTATATCACGCTTGATCCATCTACCCCCGGGGACCGTGAACATGCACTGGAAAAATTGAGGAAATGTATCGTAGAAATTTGAGCATGGATGCTCATTCACGAGCTAAAATTAAACGGTGACAAGACAGAGTTAATTATCATCTTTCAGTCCAAATATCATGAGAATGGATACTCGACATCTTCATTAAATACTAAAGTATCATATTTAAACCTAGTGATTCTGTGAGGAACCTTGGAGACTATTTTGACAAGTACATGACTATGGAGCGCCGTGTGTCGGAGTTGTGCAGATCGTCACATTATCATCTGCGCCAATTTGGACAAATGCGAAAATATCTAACCAGAAATGCATGTTCCAATGCAGTTAGATCTGCAGTCCTCAGCAGACTTGACTACTCAAATGCCCTGCTAGGAGGTTTGAGAAAAATGGACCTGATTCGGCTGCAACGTGTCCAAAATCGCGCTGATCGTTGTTTGGTCATTTGGACTAAGACTAAAGATCACATTACCCCTGTGCTACGTGACTTTCACTGGTTACCGGTTAGTTCAAGAATTGACTTTAAGCTCTGCTTGTACATGTACAAGGCATTGAAAAAAACTGCTCTCATTTACATCTCGGATGAGCTCAGTCTCTTTGAAGCTACGCTCCATTATACACTGTAAGTGTTGGAAGAAAAGAGGTGTCAGATTTTGATTTTGCAATCAAGGGGCCTCTGCCATGGAAAAGCCTACCGATGGATTCACGCCAAGCTCAATCTGTTATGACCTTCAAGAAAAGACTGAAGACGTACCTATTCAGAGGAGACATACCTATTCAGAAGATAATATTATTCCAGAGACTGGAAACACAAACGCTTAATTGACTGGTTACAAAATCCAAAAGGCGCTATTGAAATAAACTAAATAATAATAATAATAATAAAAATACACTCACGCACGACCGACGCAAAATGAGTACCTTTGGCCAGTGCATTTTTGTTGCTGGTCAGGCGTCAAGAACGTTGAAACAACGCTATGCACTTGGTGTGTACGTCAAGCTATGCGCACATGTTTTAGATATCCAAACAATGTGAGCGCTTATTGGCAGATGAATGGAAATGGCAAAAGAACGTTGAACCAGCGCCAGACTAACGCTACCTACACGCATGGCACATGCTCGTTTTATATTCACTGTGTTACATTTTTTCCAGCCACATATTTAAGATGCACAATCTAGGTCATTTAGAATTTTAAGCGCAGTATGTGTTGTGAGTGATATTATGCTTGTCAGGTGATATTATAGCAAATTAAAATACAACGAATATCGACCGTGAGCTATGGGCGAGTCTGACCTGATCGCATCTTTGTCCAGCGCACATTACACATTACGCGTTGTGGTGTGTACGTGTAGATAAGTCACAAAACCTCGATGAGACTAAAAATATGTTGTGCAAGTCCAACTTCTTGTAGCGTTTTCTACGCGCACATTTAAACACATAGCGTTGAACATCACATTCCACGAATCTTCCACAAATGACAAGAGAATGCTGACGCACGCCCTACAAATATTTAGACTTTCACAATAACATCACAATTTGACTATGTGAGCTATGCGTCGTCTACATGCATTTGTTACTGTGAAATAAAGTTAAACATTCAGCTGAAAATGAGCAGCACCTTGAGCACAACTTGCATGCTACTAACGCATGTCCAGCGAGCATAAATCGTATGCGTTATGCTGAGCATTCGAATCGTTCTCATTTAGTTAGCTTCTTCATGACGACGACTGCCGCATTGATCTGATTTTTTTTTTCAATGAATGGGCTGTACGTCTTGTTTGCCTGTCACTGGGGTATTACGTACATCTAGGATGTGCATAATGCATGACATACATTTAGCGTGTGCATAGTGTTTGCTTAACGTATAAAACACACACAGTTTTTATGCATGATTGAAAACAATTTTAGGCCTCGCCATGCATATGCCAGCGTATATCAGCGTATACTAGCGACTTTGAAACGTATGCAGCCTAAGCTATAACGTATCCCTTGGCTTTGTCAACATATATAGGCCTACCAGCGCATGAGTGATATTTTCCATCGCTGGTATAGTTTGTACATACTTTATAGAATGGCATCGCCTTCACACCTGATGAGTGCTGTTTCAGAGAAAAGGAAAGAAACACATTTGTAAAGTGGAAAGCCTTATATCTAATCAGCAGGCTTACATCAGCGTCTTTGGCCGGCTGTTTCTTACGAGGAGACAGAGAGCTTCTCCGTGCTGACACATTCAAAGATTTACAAGCATTTCATTGAAGGCAGAAGCAGCGGGATTATGAAATAGGCCCGGAACAAGCAGCGGATACGCCGACTCAGTGGTGGCCGAATGCAGGGCCACCGTGGTTAACGATGTCCCTGCATCGAGCCACCACCATTTTATGTCGTCGCTTGTTTCGAAGCTAGTTTGCCTGCAGACGTCACCGCCTGCTGCTGCCATTACCGATGGCAGTCGCCCACCGCCTGACGAACGAGGCTCAAAGATTTGCGACTGCTAACGTTTTTCCACTTCACTGGCCCGCCCTGAGCCCGCCCTGCAAAGCTTCACAGCAAACACATTTGCATAGCTTTTTCACAACGTCGGCCCAACGTCTTCGACGTTGGTCCGACATTGTACAAATGTTATACAAATGTTTTGTGTTTGCTGACTGGCTCGATTTCAACTGTTGCTGTTTGGGCATACATGTATCCGTGGGCGGGGACTGCACTGGATTTGAGATCTTGCCACGGCTCTGTATCAATTATACCGGCATTCGATCATCTTACAGCAACAGAATAAAGTACAAAAACAGTTTATCGCTAAATAAATTAGGCGTTGTCTACTTCAGGTCTGATACCGTACCTAATTGTATTTTTTTCACATTCATTAATTATATAATATTTCGTGCACCATGCAAGTCGTAATCTATCAACGTCTTCCAGTGCTTTCCGCTACGTGCACAGGCATATATTATACATTATATTATCATATTAAAGGCGAATATATTCATGAATCACATAAGTGAATTTAGAATGATAGTCGGTGGGCTATTATCAAAAAGGGCCAAAATTAAACAGTCCGCCTAGCTCTTACGACAATTACATTTTTTGTATTCAATTTAAAGATAAACATATTATATTTTATTTGCGACCCAGTAAAACGTTGTCTGAAAATAAGTAATCTTATATAGTATAGAACAAGCGCTGAATATCTTTTAACACAAAAAAAAGTTTTCGGTCACCAGAGATCATTCCAATGACCACATTAAAAATATCCGCCTAGGCCTACATGAAAAATAGTGAAATATGCACCCTGTCACGATTAATTGCGATGTGTGAACTCATGAACCATCAACAAACAACAACAACTCTTGGTTTAGTGCAATACATATTTAATTCAGTGCGATACTATATAAATTTTACAGTGTATTCAATATTCGAGCCGGCGGGTCTGCATCAGTCCTCCATGGTCACCTTGATCCTCGGAGATCTGCGTCCACACGTCACGGCCTGTGCTCACCAGTTCACTCGGGATCCCCTGTCCTCTTGAAGCTACCTCGAAACCCAACATTAATAGTGGGTTAACCTTTTCACTACCATACATGACGTAAATTTCCGTCGTCATTCGTCCATGAACGTAACCATAAAATGACACAAATTTTCGTCAAATATATACTACATTTATGTATTTTTTGTCATTTGAAGCTGGAAATTGCGTTAGCAATTCCAGCTTTAAATGACGAAAAATAGAACTCCTACACCAGTATATCTGGATCCTGGCATGCACTCCGGCCTGGAAGTCAAAGGGTTAACATTACGCTACATAGGACCAAAATGGTAAACCGTGATTAACGTTCAAACGGTTAAATTGTTGCAAAGAGTAGGTTCGGAGAAAAACAACAACATTGTCTCACCTCCTCTGAGGTAGTTGGTTCAAAACATTTCAAAGGGTATTTTATTTCAAGATGTGGAATATTTTGCGGTTGTAAGTGCAGAGCTTCAGTCGATTTTTTCCATCTTGTCGACAAAGAAAATAGAAAAACTTGAACAAATTAAAGAAATGGTAGATCTGTTGAATCTGGAATAGATGGCATAGCCTTTCTGTGCAGGATATTGTTTCCTTTTATTTGGATTTTTTTCACTTTTATGTTTTTGTTTGTGGATGTACTGTCGTCTCGCATTAGCCATAAATCTGTCACATGAGTGTAGTTGTTTAGAATATTTAAATAGAAGAAAAATATAATTACAATTGAACACAAGAAAATACCATTATAGTGTCAAGAATGTATTGTTTTATAATGTGTATATATCGTCCCTCTAGATATGAAAGGGTATATCTGCGACTTTGTAAAGTGGCAGATACACTCTTTCATATCCAAGAGGACGATATCATGACATGTAAATGTGAGGATAATAATCCTGACCTCAAGACATCCATGTTTTAGAAATGCTCGTTGATTTGAAAATGCAACATATCAAATTAATTTACTGTTGAACCTACTTAAAATGTTAATAAAGGTTAATCTCATTTAGCTGTGTCCATCCTTGTAGACATTTGTTTGACATATACCAATTTAGATAGAGTGTAATATGTTACAAAATCAACGGGCCTAGATTACAAGATCGATATAACTTCCACGTACAGCAAGTACAAAAATAAAGCAAAACAAATTGAAGTAATTAACTAAATTAATTAACTTAATTAATTACCATTTACATTGTGACGCCATAGGAAAAGGTTTATAAAAAGGCCAAAATAAACTCTTTGGACGATAACCTTAACGATGATATCAAACGTTTTCTACAGAATTTGTATTCGGTGACAGGAGATGATACCACTGCATGGTAGTCCAGTGGTTTAGGTAAATATTTTGATCAGATCATTACCAGGTAGATTAACCCTTTAACCGCCGGTGCCGCATATATTCGGGTTTTCATTTTGTATTAGCAAATTAAGTACCACCTTTTAAACATGTTAAAGATAAAATGTGACATCAATCAGCAATATTTGAAAACAGTTGACCTCCATTTTGTCTAATCTGAATAATTTTCACTCACTTGAAGTTGTGGATCGCGTCAGCGAGACACAACTTCAAGTGGGTGAAAATTCAGATTGAATAATTTGGCGGTTGAAGGGTTAACCCTTACAACGCTGAATTATTTTTGTTTTAACCATGAACAAACCATTGACCAAAGTTTGTTTTCCAATTAGAAATTATCACAAATGTTTTCGTCAGCTCTTTATGCTTTATTTGAATACCTATGTTATGGGTCTACGGCCATAATAAATAATTTTACTCTTACAGTACGGGGAGCGACCTTATACGTCAGAATCTGACGTCAATAGACGTCAGATTCTCACATTGATATCGCATGGTGCAATATGCGCAATTCCCTTCAATCGGATGTGCTATGCTGCTACTAAGTAAAAGAAATGAATTGAAATGGGCTTTAGGCCACCTTTGTGCACATATGAGGGATTCTATAATTTTAGGCACCAGTGATGATATTTTCCTTGATATATGAGATTGTCTGAATATTGTCAAAAATTTAAACACATGTCAACTTAGCTTTGTTTATTGACATGGCGTTGTCAGCAGAGCCTAATTTCAATTTTAAATGGTTATTTTTATCAATTTAAATTTTTCTTACCGTTATGGAGAGACTAATTTACCGTTATGGAGAGACCAATTTATGTTACGGAGTAATCTTAAATTTCTCAGTGACCCTTCTACAAAAGTATACTACTTATTTAACAAGTAGTTGAACATGGCTATTATAATGTTGATCTCTTAATTTAGAAAGAATCACTTTATGACAATAACCCTTAAATAATGAAATACGAATTACTCTACGTTACGATTATTGTCGTTATAGAGAGTAATAATAACGAGCATTGTCACTCCGTAACGACAATTATTTCTGTTATGGAGTTACAATAAACAAATACTAAATATCGATGCTAACACAATTTAAAAGACAAAAAGAAAAGTTCCTATTTCAAAAAGTGTCACTTGTTGGTTAAAATACCAAATTCATAAAGGTTTATATCTATTTTTAAATGAGTAAAAGGGTGATTTGTGACTACTTTTTCTCTCCATAACGTTTTTATTTTTGTTATGGGGAGACAGAAAATACGCGTTATGGAGAGACGTTTTTTTTACTAAATCGAGCATAGCATCCATGTATTATGCTATATTATATGACTATCTTTGTTTTTTTACAAATGAGGTTGTAGTAGGCTTGGAGATTGTAGGGTGCTTAAAAGTTTTATTGCAGTATTTATGTGTAAAAAATCGCGTTATGGAGAGACGTTGAATTAAAATACTCACCCAAAGACTTGCACAAACCTTACATTATTTCCAAACAAAAACACATTTATTATACTTTTTGTTTCCCGATTCACTGCATGAAGGTCTCGCGTAACTGTTTTGCACCAGACAAGTGATATTTTAGTCAGAAAAAGTATAGAAATTACCTGAAAACTATAAGCGTTACGGAGAGTCGCTGCAACGTGGGACAGACATAAATTGCATAAAAAGTGGTAAAATAATAAAATTATTTTAAAAAGCTTGTATATAATCTTATAGTGTTTTGCACCACCATTATATCAGAAACAAATATAATATATAATACAGGAAGTCTGGAATAAATCGCCTGTTTATGTTGGATTTAGAATGTGGGACAAGGCTTTTTGGCTAAAATTGGCAAAATTTACATGATATTTCTTTCAAAAAACACATTTATGTTAAAAAAAATTTGAGTTGTAATATTGCTATAATGTAAAATAAAGGTCATTCATTGCATTTATGTAATCAAATTAAATCAAGATATTCAATAATAAATATTACAAGGTGCGGACAGTGCTGGTGCCTAAAATTATAGAATCCCTCATATAGGCTAAACTGGACCAGGAGGATGATGAGATGACACTGTCCTCCAAACACTGCAGAATTCGAATCGAGACTGAGTACGCTGCCACTCGCAACATTAAATTTTCACGAGTGAGCGGAGAAGATATTTTTGTTTCCTTGAAAACTTGACTGCCAGAGCGGGGCTCGAACCCAAGATCGCCGACTTTCCAAAGCAGGCAGATTTAACCAAGTCACTAGAGCCCCCCCCCCCCGCCTTAGCTTCTAAGTTTTTTTCTAACAAAAATATCAAACCACGATGAGGTTAAAGGGATTAAAAAATACAATTCTAGCTTTTTGTTTAAGAAAGACCCTTTTTTTCGACTTAGGAGTAATAAATAAATTTTGAATTGAATTCGAATATTATCTTGTTGAAACAACCTATTCCAATAACTTATTTTCTTTAGATTCAGATACCAGAGTGTTGGCATAATTATATTCACTTCAATTAAAGAAATAAGAAATCAAGCAATCAAGCAATCTAGCGATTAAGCGATCAGTCGGCCAAGTAATTAATCAAATAATTAAGTGACTGAGCAACCAAACAACTGCGTAATTCATTGTTTTTCTGTGTATATACTAACATATTGCTGATAATGTGACTTCGATCTTTACATATATAGATACAGTGTTAATAAGTGATATATGTGACCCATCTGCTCGAAATGAGTCGCATGTCGGCTCCGTACAAGTTGAGAAAATGGGCAATATGCATGATATGGGCTAATAATAGCGAATCTTGTGTTTTTGGCAAATTTTGATACTTTAACATGTTTAAAGCCTAGAATTATCATTTTTCGGCCAGAAATTGGTTCTATGCCCCAATATTAGTCAGAAATGACATATCACGTCATGATTGTGATTTTTTAGTATTTTTTTAAATGGCCGCTGCCGGCCATCTTGGATTTTACCTGTTGGAAAAAAACGTTCGAAGGTAACCAAAGTCGCCCGGCAGATTCTGAAAGTAGACATCGTGGGCTATAAAAATAAATCATAAAAAAACGAAATATACAAAATTTCCAGGTTTGGCCGAAAAATCCTGTTTGGCAATAAGGACATATTTTTTTTACTTTAAAAAACTTACAATCAAATTGTTGCAAGGACTTTAAAGCTAATTTTTTCTATTTTTAATTTTTGTAATATTGACCCATTCGCGTCACTAAAATGATAATAACTCAGATCCGGATTAAGAAAATTTCACATTCTTGGTGTCATATTAAAGCTACAACTCTGTGCTATCCAATAGCACTATTAACTCCATATTGTATTTTTCCGACATGCGACTCATTATGTACAGATGGGTCACATATACTTAGTCCGAAATGACGCTTCACGGATCGCTTAGAGTCAGAACTTGACCCATTAGCTCATGTTGTGTTTTTTCAAGAGCGACGTATGAACTATATCACACTTACCTATAATTTCAGTACATTCAGCTTATTTCCTTGATATAACTTGTAGCAATATAAATAATTCAGAATTATTTTAATCGATAATCTCGAACATGAATTAAGGTTTCTGTCACAATTTCATGAATTTGTTAGTTCCAATTGATTGATGGGTCAAGGTTACATGATAATGTCGTAAACACGAATCAACGCGGTGGATGATCAATACAATACGTTGTTCATTTCAAGCTTGTTCACATAGCTTACCTGCAGACAAAATGAAATGAAATGAATCGGGCTTTAGGCCACGTTTGTGCACATATAGGCTAAACTGGGCCAGGAGAACCACCTGAGGATGGTGAGATGATTGAGATGACACTGTCCTCCAGACACAGGATTCGTTACCTGCAGACAAAACCGTGTACAAATGTAAAATACTCGAAGCATATGGGGTCTCTTTTGTCCTGTTTTCTGATACATGTATATATAATCTTTGAAATGCCGATAACGCAGTTTTTAATTCTTAGATATCAGCTCTCAATATGTTTTTTTTAATATCATCATAGGAAAAACAAAACAAAATAATACACAGTTTATTTTTATTATAATAATGATGTACATAATCTCTGGGATTTAGAATGTGTGTGCGGTCGTCCATGTCTACCAGTTTCGTTTCTCGTAATAAAGCCAGTCCAATCCAGTCCAATCCAAAAATTGTGTACTCCATAGGCCTACTTCTGAAAGGGTAGGCCCACTGGGGGACAGAAGCGTGGATACAGACACATTTGCTAGGATACATAGCAATGCTCGGACTGTACATCATCTCTGATTCTCTAGAGAGGATGTACAGTCCGAGCATTGCTATGTACCCTAGCAAATGTGTCTGTATCCACGCTTCTGTCCCCCAGTGGGTAGGCCTATACATATGAAACGTAATTCACCTTACGTCTCAGTGCGTTCGTGATGGGATCTGCAGATGACGTGAAGAACTTCTGGAAAACTATATTTTGTTTTGTTTTTTGCCAAAGTGCTTCAATGTGAATTTCTGCCATGATTGTATTGCTGTTAAATGAATATAATAAATACAATCTTTTTCTCCAGATTCGTGACGCTAAAACGCTACAAATGCTAATACATCAGCTAAGAGCAGTGGACACTGCAGTAGTAAATCATGATAATTAGAGGACAATGTTTAACAGTCGAGCTAATGTGTACAATTACATTTTAAATATTAATTTTGTGTAGTATCGTACGAGGCTACACACTGACTTTCACTGTACTATATGTCATGCTAATATAATGTATGTCGAAACATATAATTATAGCGAAATAATAAAATGTAATTCTTCACTTTTAAATCCACAAACAGCAGCATTTCGGCATATTACTAAGAATTTTACAATATTATCTTAAAATTATAGCGATCACCCATCATGATGAATAATAAACCATTTCCGATGATTTTCGCTGATCGACTTACCAGAATGAGACTGATTTTTCTTGTAATGCTTAGGTGAGAATAATAAGGGTAATCGTATCTTGGCGTGTACCGGCCCCTATGCACATTGGAATACGGGTGACCAGCGATTTTCACCGGTACATGTGTACTTGAAAATAAACACTGATTCGGCTAATTTTGTGGGAAAATGTGAGGGCTACCCTATTCAAAGACAATATACACACATAAAGGAGGAGACTTAAATGACATCGTCAAGGCATTTTTCAAATGAGATGTAGAGCTGTTATTATGAGTTTAAATATAGGACAGTCATCAAACAGGAACGTTTATATTTGATGCGCAATCGATCAGATGCGCACCGTATTTTTGGGGCACAACTTTACGAGTGGCAATGTATGGAACACAGAGTCTGTTATTACGGACTACATATACTATACGAATAGTCACCAGTCAGTTTATAGTAATGATCAGGATATTATGCAGGCTCCATAACAAACATTCGGCAATCACTGCTCCTCCCTCATAAAAAGCGGAATTCTATCAGTCACCAGATTAGATGGCCCATACCAATCCGTGGCTGCACACTGCAGCGGTATAATTTACCTTGGTCATAATGGGCGATAAAGGGGCAACCACAGTCATATAAGAATAGTCATCGTAATTTCCACAAATCCCCAAATGAAGTGCCTAATATTATCTATATGTATCCGGAGCATTTCGTAATCAACCTTTGCATATTATTTCTGACGATCTGGGTATGTGCAATGGCAAAAATGTTTGAACGTATGTGGGCAAGTGAATATTTACTCCACTATGTTATTTATAACATAGAAACGGAAATTTGCCTTTTTTATATTTAGCATGAGTAGCCCGTTGGTTTACTTGATTCTGTAAAACGCAGTGACGTCACTCGGTCAAAACAAGGTTATATAACACCCCCCCCCATTCTTCATTCTGTGAAACGCAGTGACGTCACTCGGTGAAAACAAGACCCCCTTCCCATACTTCATTGTATTACTTCGGTGAAAACAAAGGAGGCCAAGGTCATTGAGTTTCACAGAATTGGTTAGCTAGAACAAGAACGACAGACGTTTACCCAACCCTACCCCCTAATTCTACACAGGGTCTGAGGGTACCTCCATATAAGTGGTCAAAACAGTTCATCCCTATTTTTTACTGTTATTATCTCATGTGTGGGGGGAGGGGGGTGCACGTAGGGTTGTACCTAGAACTGAAGATACATAATCAGCTGAGTGTATTTATAAATGATCAGTGAGTAGCGTCACACTACAGCGTATGATCCGGCGTATACCAACGTATAAAAACAAATTGTCAGAACGCTGGCATACGTCGAGAACGAGTTGCCACACGCTGTTGCACGCTGTCATACGCCCGGCCGTCTAAAAATTGTGCTATCTGACGTATGAGCTGCTTATAAATATACGCTACTCACACGTAAGCGTACGCAACAAGTACGTTACGCGATCGTTGCACACGTCGCACGTACGCAATCCATACGTTCATATACGTTCCCTTCTAAATTCAATGACAGTAACGTATAGCGACGTGTAATGACAAGATACCAAAGTAGTCCCTCACAGTGGTTGTCACAATATTTTGAGTAAAACATGGTTTTAGTTGAAGTGTTGCATTGAACTGATGACATTATTATGATAAAGCATATGCAAATTCCCAGCAATCATAATGTGTTGACATTATGCTGTTTAATGCTGTCTGTGACGCCTGTCCAATATCAAAATAATGCTGGCTCAGCAAATTGTGCGCACTACTTACTGTTATATATTGCCCTGATGTAAATAAAAGGTCATATCTCAGCAAATTTGGGACGTCAAACCAATGTTGAGTTGATGTTGGGCCGACGTCGTAGACGATAGACCAAAATTATCCTTTCATATATTCCCACCATTGAAAAGCAACCCCCAGAAGCCAGAATGTAGTCAATTATTCATGATAAATTATTAAAACCTAAAATCATAAAAGTGGGTAAGTCTTAAATGTGCTTCATTAGCAGGTTTTTTTTTATTGGAAGTCATGTATATTTTATGCCATCATTGATACACATGGGTACACAAAACACGTTACGAATTTATGTTTCATTTCCACAATCAAAGAAAATGTAATCAGATTATTATTTTCCTTGCTACAATGAACATAGCGAAAAGACAAGAAATCATTGTATTCATTTCCACAATCAAAGAAAATGTAATCAGATTATTATTTTCCTTGCTACAATGAATATAGCTAAAAGACAAAAGATCATTGTTGGGTATGTATTATCTGATTATATTAAGCAAAGTATATCAGCGATAATCTAAGAATCTAATGAATCATCCGATAAGCCAATGAATGCATTAGATTAGCGGAAGGAAATAAAAAGAAATGAATGGGGTTTTAAGCCATATTTGTGCACATATAGGCTGAACTGGGCCAGGAGAACCTCCTATCGGTAGGGGAAGAAACATTTTGTTTCTTTGAAACTTGAAGGCCAGAGTGGGATGCGAAACCACGATCTCCGCCTTTCCAAGCAGGCAGTTTTCACCACTGTACCAGGGCCCACGCCCTAATTAGCCAAGGAAGGTTGACTCAACTTTGTGTCGAAATAATGGTGTTTATTGGGATCAACTGTTTTAGCAAGTACCAGATTAAAACTATTGTTTTCAACATGATGATCAATCACAACAACTACTACACAGAGACTTGATTTATTACCATATGTTACAAGTACGTCTAGTACGTTACTCATACGCAACACTGACGCTACACAAACGCTATAAATACGTTCAGAACGCTGGCCACTCGTTTGTCATACGCTGGAACACGCTACTACACGTTGCACACACGTTACGGGTTTACCTATTTTTCATAGTTTTTCAGTAAATAGTCGAAATACTTTTCTCTCGGCTGATTTTTGTATTGTATAAATGGTTAGTTTTGATTCCAACATGTTCCAGAACTATTGTTGACTCAAAATTTACCTATTTGGAATAAAAAAATAAAGAGTTATGTGAACATATTACACGCTTTTTTGGTTAGACGTTACATTTGTGAGCTTGACACCGATGTAAAATATTTTGTGTCTGATCATTAACAAATGCACAAGGGACCTCTAAGTTGGTATTCAACCCTTAATTTTCCTATTTTTCATAGTTTTTCAGTAAATAATCAAAATACTTTTTTCAAGCTGATTTTTTTGTGGTATAAATGTTTAGTTCTGATTCAAACATATTCTATGACTATTGTTTACTTAAAAGAAACTCATTTGGAATCAAAATGATGAGTTATGTAAATATATCACATTCTTTTTAGGTTAGACGTAAAATTTGCTGGGTTTTCCCGAGGCTCTGGAAAATTGACTGTATCTAACATCACTGCCCAGTGAGTAGTCGAATTTTCATCTGTGTCGATATATTTATTATCAAAGCTACTGCCCCAGGCTTTCACATAAATCTAAAATATTTTGTGTCCGATTGTTGATATATGCACAGTATAAATTTTACCTATTTTTCATAATTTTTCAGTAAATAGTCAAAAAACTTTTCTCTCATCTGATTTAAGTATGTAATCAATGCTCAGTTTTGATTCAAACATGTTCTGAAACTATTGGTGACGTAAAAAAAACATTTGGAATAGAAGCAATGAGCTATTTGAACAAATTACACACTTTTTTTGCCCCAAAATTTGCGCACTTTCTTCGGGATCTGGTGAATTGACTGTGTTTTACATTTTTGCCCAATAAGTACCCTAATTAGAAAAACATGTACCAACATATTTAATGTCAGTTGGAAGTCACTTTCAAGGTCTTTTACGTGGATACATTATAATTTTATTTATGGTAAATACTCAATGAACAACAAAGCGCTAAGTTTGTATTTTATCCCTCCATTTCAACAATTTGCACCGTTTCTATAGTGAATACCAGCTCTTCTCGCTCATGTTTACTTTAAATGGTATAAATATTTGCTATTACCTTTACATTCTCTGGAGCCATTTATTTAAAAATGATCTTGACCACTGACGAAGTGATAACAGCCACTTCAAAAGTTATCTCAACAACTACAAAATTGATCTTGACCACTAAATAAGTGATTACAACCACTTTGAATATTATCTAAGCCACTGTAAGTTTGATCTTGACCACAGAAGAAGTAATCACACGCACTTTAAAAGTTATTTCAGCAACTACAAAGGTGATCTAAGCAATAAACAAAGTGGCGTCAGCCACTGAAAAAAATATCTAAGCCACAACAAATTGATCTTGGCCACCGAAGAAGTGATCACAGCCACTTTAAACGTTATCTTAGCCACTACAAAAGTGATCTTGACCACTAAAGAAGTGATCACAGCCACTGTAAAAATCATCTCACCCACTAGAAAAGTGATCTTGGCCATCGCAGAAGTAATCACAGTCACTTTAAAAGTTATCTCAGCCACTAATGAAAAGATCACAGCCATTTGAAAGATTATCTCAGCCATTACAAAGGTGGTCTTGGTCACTAACAAACTGGTGTCAGACACTGACAAAATTATCGAAGCCACTACAAAGTGATCTTGGTCACTGGAGAAGTAGTGATCACAGCCACAATAAACATTTTATAAACCACTACAAAAGTGATTTTAAACACTGCAGAAGAGATCAAAGACAATTTGAAAGTTATCTCAGCCACTATAACTTCTTTAGTGAGTAATATCAATTTGTTTTTGGCCAGGATCATCTTTTTGGTGACTGAGATGACTTTTAAAGTACCAGTGATCACTTATTCAGTGGACAAGGTCACTTTGTAGCGGCTTGTATAATTTTCTCAGTAGCTGACAACCGTTGGTTAGTGACCAGACCAAGATGACCTTTGTATTGGTTAAGATAACCTTTACAGTGGCTGTGATTACGTCTTGAGTAGCCGAAATCAGTTTTGTAGTGGCTCAGATAACTTTTAAAGTGGCTGTGATCTCTTCTATTGTGGTCATAATCAAACTTGTACTGATTTAGATCATTTTCAAAGTGACTGTGATCACTTCTTCGGTGATCAAGAACGCATTTATAGCGGGTGGTTTTGATCACTTTCAAAGTTGCTATGATCACTTCTTCAGCGGCGTAGATCACTTTAGTTGTTGCTTAGATAACTTTTAAGGTTGGCTGTAATCACTTCTTCAGTGGTCAAAATCACTTCGGTAGTGACTCAGATAACTTTTAAAATGGTTGTAATAACGTCTTCGGTGGTCAAGATCACATTTGTAGTCGTTTAGCACCACAAGTTTAAAGTATCTGTGATAAAAAAATCCTCAGTGGCCAAGATCAATTTTTAATGGCTTAGATAGCTTTTAAAAAGGCTGTGATCTCTTCTCCAGTAGCCAAGATATTTTTTTAGTGGCTGTGATCACTTCTTCAGTTTTCAAGATCACTTTCGTATTGGCTGAGATATTTTGCAAAGTGGCTGCGATCACTTTCTCAGGGATCAAGATCGCATTTATAGTGGTTTAGATAATTTTCAAAGTTACTATGCTCACTTCTTTAATTATCAAGATCACTTCTCCCCATCTGGGGAGGGTCATTAGGGATCTGTTCCGTCTGTTGGATGCTGTGTACGGCATTGTACGGAAGCACTAGTCTACAGCAATCATCCAAGGGCAGCTGCAGCCTCCTCGTATCTGGCTATAATCTTCGGGCGGATTGCCAGTGGCGTACCCTGGTTCCTCCGCTCAACAGCGGAGCCAATGCAGCACCCGCATCAGTGCTGGCGCTGATGTAGGCTGTGGTAGCCTTAAATAACCAGCAATAGCGTGTTTGACATTAGGTCTCTCACGTGGGATGAATGGAGTTACCCAGAGGGAGTGATCCTTCCTATTGTTACTCTGGGGACTATCCGACCCGAGGATAGCGAAGCTGCGCGAAATGCCACAGACTTTCAACATTAAATTGAACAACGAAACTCAAGTCTCCGGCCGTCTGAGCATGTCTGGGGGTATATCCCCTAGACATGCCCAGAACCCCTTATCGAGCGAGCGAAGGAAAACGCTCTCAATAACCCACCATGCCCTATCACCCCCACCCTCACATCATCATCTGTACATCATTCATCTCATCAATTGACTACAATTATCGTATTATAATGTCACTTAAAAGACCTTTTGTGCCGAAAAAGTGACGTAAAGCAATGATTTACTACTACTACTAGATCACTTCTGGATAGGCTTAGATATGTTGCAAAGTGGCTGTGATTACTTCCTCAGTGACCAATATCTCTTTTGTAGTGGCTCAGATAACTTACAAAGTTGCTGTGATCACTTCTTCAGTGGCCAAGATCACTTTTGTAGTGGCTGAGATAACTTTCAATGTGGCTGTGATAACTTCTTCAGTCGTCAAGATCACTTTTAAAAAATGGCTCCAGAGAATGTAGAAAATGAAAATGAATCGGGCTTTAGGCCACCTTCGTGCATATATAGGCTAAACTGGGCCAGGAGAATCTCCTGAAGATGGTGAGATGATTGAGATGATACTGTCCTCCAGACACAGGATTCGAAATTTGAGCCCTGGCGGTCTGAGGCCGAGCACGCTATCTCTCGGTCACGGAGGCTCCCCACAATACTAACTTTCACACGTGGATGGGGAAGAAACAATTTTGTTTCTTTCTAACCGCCGGGACCGGGAACCGAACCCCGGACTCTGGCGTGAAAGGCAGCGGTGCTAACCACTACCCTAGGGCCCCAGCCCCCGGAGAATGTAGAAGTAATACCGAGCATTTGTGCTATATAAAGTTAACATGAGCGAAAAATCCTGCTGGTATTCACTAAACAATGTTAGAAATTGTTCAAATTGATGGATAAAATACAAACTTAGCGCTTTGGTGTACAGTTCGTATTTAACAGAAATAAAATATTATGTATCGCCGTTAAATCCCTTATAGCTTAAGCATCCATCATTTCCCGGCAAACATGACACGTTGACCCAACGTTGGTTCCCTGTTGGCCCACCGTCTTCGACGTTGGCCCAGCAGTAGACTAACGTTGGGCCAACGTCTCATGTTTGCTGGGTTACCATTCATGGCAGTGCTAGTTTCTAAATGATACACCCAAGTATGGTAATTTCAAGTACAATATCATCACTCATTAAGTCTCATCCCTAGATTACCAGTGGCCGGCAATGCTTGTCTTCTCAGATGAAAGCAGATTCAATATGTCTTATAACGTTGGGTAAGGTAGAGTTTGAAGCCTACACGGTGAGAGGTTTGTCCCAGAGTGCCCGTCTCAAGCTCAGCAAAACATAACCCAATTAATAAAGGTGTGGGGTCGCTTCGGTCGGGGTGACACTTTATCTACGAGGATAGTGCCGAAAAGTCTTAAACTGCGCGACTAGTAGCCCTGGCCTACTTCAGCGGGCTTGATATGACTTATGGCCTTGACCCAGTGCATGATCTTCACCTTAAAGCACAAAACTAAAAGCTTCAATAAATTCGCTATGCCGAAAAACTTAGGTATAGAGCCATTATTTACTATATTCTAATGTCTTGTCAGTATGAGATATGATGAATTGCAACATAGGCCTGCCTACTGGTGACGGCCATTTACAATATGCAAATTAGACCTATTTATTGGCCATAATTTTTTTTTAATGTTTGGCAGCACTACGGACCCAAATGGTTTCATAAAGAAAAGTCGCTTTCTCCCAACTTTTGACCAGGTAAAATGCCCGCACTAGAAGAGGCAATTCAGATGTAACTATGAAAATAACGATTTTTTGGCGTTTAGCGGTTGATACACAAATTAGGTCATTCTGATACAAAGCTACCGTTTTGACACGGCCACCAAACATTTTTATGATCTACAGATGCATACCTTTTAGAAAAATACATTGACAATTAGTCCCTTAAGATGGTACCGAAAAGTTGTCTGGCTCATGGAATAAATTATGTCATCCCACGCGGTCACTTTAGAAGCCCTGTCCGGCCAGCTGCTCACCAGGTCGCACGCCCACTTGAATATATTCCTAGATCAGTTTTGTTGTAAATATCATTTTATATTCATATATAGAAAACATCATCCCAATTTTAAAATGTTTGTTTTTAATTACATATTTACTTATATTTTTGCGTTTTTCTTGTGGGAGTTTCGATTTTTCATTTAATTTTGGATTTTGTTGCTGCTTGATTTGATGGTATTAAATGCAGAATAACTGACCTCAGCTGCACCAATTAACTTGCGTTTCAAATAAGAGCTAGCAGAACTGGCTGATAAAAATGCCACTGAACCAGTTCTGATTTTTCAGTTAGGTCGTTTATGATTGGCACAGAAAATACCATCTGGAAAAAAAGCACAAAATCGACTGTGCTTTTCGTACACTTGGTGTATTATAGTCAGGAGAGAAACATCATGGTGCTGGATGTTAGTATTTACAGTTGTTCTTCTCGCCATTTTGCCGGACTTAAATAAAGTAGTGCAGTTTCAACATATCTTTTAAACATCCAACGCCATGACAAGGTATTGCATATGTATGCCTACAAAAAGCAACTTGTGGCCAAAACGTATGCCTAACATTCTTGACGTATGCCAGCGTTATGACCAATTTTCTTCATACGTTGGCTTACGCTGGCTCATACGCTGTAGTGTGACAGCCCATTATGAGTTTCAGATATCCCAGAAAACACGACACATTGAAACAATGTTGGTTCAAGGTTGGGCCAGCGTCGTGTTTGCTGGGACGTCCAGGTGCTTATAACACGGCTGACGTAATGTTTTAAAACAATGCTCTTCCAATTATAGGACACCCCTCCTTATAGATTAAATCAAGTCATCAGCTATCTGGTAATTACGAAATAAAATTCATGACTTATTAATAAATATCTTTATGTCTGATGAGAAGAGGTCTTTCACAAATATGTGGCCACCCAACCACCCAGCAACCAACCAACTACCCGACCACCCAACCAACCAATAAATACAATTGTTAGGAATGCCCATTTTTTCCAGATTTTTTATTTTCATTTCAAATGAGCTCGAGCGGAATTCGAAAACCCAATTTATATGGCGTTTGCTGCTTAATCTAATTTATTTCACAAGAAGGTTTCAGACAGCGTTTCGGCCACAAGTTGCTCTCTTTGGAAAATATACACGCATATTATAACGGGTGGAGATTTTTACATTATACAGTATCATGATAAAAAAAAGCTAAAATAAACAAAAGAAGCAAATAAAGCAAATCAACATTCCAACTAAAATGTCAAACGGTAGACGAATTTGATTATCCGATGGTTCTCAAGATGTTAATCTGATTTAATACGCAGCGCCGTGTTTTGGCAAAGTGTTTAACAAAAACAATCATAGCAAAATGTTTGGCATATATGTTTCTTAATTTTTACTTCAAAATAATTAATTGTAGAATACAGCTGTGTTCCGTTTTTGTCTTAGGCTTACATGTACATGTCTACGACTGGTATTATGTTATACAAACACAACATAAATGAGCTGCCACTAATTCAATACGAGAACCATAGAGATCATTTTACACACATTAAAAATGCTGAAGAAGTCACAAGATCACACCACTACAGATCCACCATGTGGCGCGTAGATTAATCGGTCCATGGTATTCAGCAAGGTTGCACGGGACAATGGCTATAAATCAGTCACCAGCCGTCTCCAGATTCACCCGACATATGACGTCAGAATCCGAGATGGTGATCTCCTCTTCCGCCTACACATACAATTCAGCAAAAGCTGGGTGTTATTTCTAATAAGATTACGGATAGTCGTAACTACACACATGTGTATATCTTTTGGTGGTCGTCATTCTCTGGCGCTCACCTTTGTCAACCCTCCTGCCACCCAGCTACTCTAATTTTTATTCAATGTGTTTATTTTTATTCACCTTGGGATGTTTGCTTTTCAAATTAACCATTCAAGCGCTATGTGGATAAAAAAGTTATTTCACCCACTTGAAGTTGTGTCTCGCTATCGCGACCCACAACTTCAAGTGGGTGAAAATTACTCAAATTTGTGTGATTTGGGAGCAATTACATTTGCAAATCTTGATGAATAAACACTCATTTAATTCCTCAAAACAGTGATTCAACCTGCTGATAAAACAAATAAAAAACGACTTAAGTCGTGCTCAGAGCTTCAAGGGTTAACGGTTTAAAACTCAGGGCGCCATTAGTATTATGATCAGCTACAATACTTGAATGCTATATCATGTGGTGCATAAATGGGACGATGGAGCTGAAAGGGTTGATAATGTATATCCCTGACACTCTGATTGTTCACTCATTCTATTAACATGTCAGCCTTTCTAAACGTCTAGTAGTAGCGCAATGGCGTCTTTAAAACCACGCTAGCGTGTTAATTATCCCTCCCCCTTGATATCACTTCTAAGCCATATCGCATGCTGGCGTCCATGTTCAATCTTAAACTCTGACATGGCTGCTGGCTCACAGGGTGACTAAAATTTGCCGAACGTATCTACAAGCGCATATGGTACCGGTTTCGCCAACAGGATGAAGGTCAGGGACACTTAAGTCAGTCTCAAGCTCACTGATTGGTTAAAACTTGATCACGTGTTGATATCTAAGACAAACAATCCGGTGTCTCAGTTTATATAGAAATTAGCATGCCTGTTTGGAAGATTACATACAATTTACATTCTGGCTCTGCCACTACTCGCGACTATAATCGTTTTTCATTTGTTTTATTAGAACGGTGAATCACAGTGATTGGGAATGAAATGAACACTTGAACATCAATATTTGCAAATATTTGGTTCCAAATTAAGCAGATATGACTAATTTTTTTCACCCATTTGAAGTTGTGGGTCGTGGTAAAAATGAAATGATGGAGTTTTACGCCACCGTTGTGCATATATAGGATAACTGGGCAAGAAAAACCTCCTGAGAATTGTGAGATGAATGAGATGACAATGCCCTTCAGACACAGGATTCGAAATTCAAACCCTGACGGTCTGAGGCTGAGCCCGCTACCTATCGGTTACGGAGGCTCTCCAATATTGAGTTTTTACGAGTGAGCAGGGAAGAAACATTTTGTTTCTTTGAAGCTTGAATACCAGAGTGGGGTTCGAACCCGCGATCTCCGACTTTCCTAACAGGTAGCTTGAACCACTGCACCAGGGTTGTGGTAGCGAGACACAACTTCAAGTGGGTGAAACATTTAATTATATCACTGAACGGGTAAATGTTCAATGTGCAAATTATAAATTATATAATTATGCCTCAATTCTTCACCGCAAGTTTATTTTTTTTGTTCATTTGGAGCTGGCAATTGCGTCACCAATGCCGGCTGCAAATGAATGAAACAATGTCAAGGACACAAGAAGTGACTGAGCACTTTAAGAGTTACGGTTCTCTTCTCGATTGTGATAGATAATCTGCCCTGAATCAAGGGCTTCCATTCGTCTCGAGTCGGAAGTTTGCGAAGAGGCAATAGCGATGTGTACCATTTATAAAAGCCACGTCACGGCGGGAAGATGTAGCTAAATGATCTACCGAATCACCTAGAGTGGACAGCACAGAAACAAAGATAAATCTACTCATTTTACCATCGTGCTGGGTAATTAAACACAGCAGACACAATACGTTGAATTAATGTTTTGCCCTTGGGGTCAAAACCTATAACGTTGGCCCTACGACGTTAGACCAGGGTGGTCAAACCTTAAGGTTTGACCTTGGTCTAACGTCGTAGGCGGTACACCAACGTTGAACCAACATTGATTCAACGTCTTGTGACTGCTTGGACGGTTATCATAGCAAACACGAGATGCTGAAACAAAGTCGATTCAATGTTGGTCCACCGTCTCCGACTCTGGCCCAGCAATAAATCTACATTGGTTCGGCGTCCTGTGTTTGCAAGATTAGCGCTCGTCGTTGTTTGAATACTTTGTGATTAATATTCCCATAAATGTATCGCCCAAACTGTGAAAAGAGTTGACTTTTTCGGCGTGTAACAGAAACTGTTTTATCACATGTGCCCATGACCAGTCATATTTATAGGCACGACATACATGTATATATAGTTAATTCACAGTCATTTTTTACTCGGAGCAGAGTATTTGATAACTTACTAAAAAACAAAACTTCAGATCTATTTTGATGATCAATACATATCATCTGAGTGTCCCCGAGCGTGGGTCATTGCTGGTGTCCTCAGGCAACAGTCTTACTTGAAGGTTTTATTTTTTTATTTCGCAAATGGTGTAGGCCTACCTTCAATTAGCTTCATGTTAATATGAGTTGTGAAACCACCTACTTTTTTCAGGTCAAGTGTATTTGTACCTAAAACAATATCAGATTATTGTGTAAGATCAAATGTTGGTCAATATTATGCTGTAGCCGGGTGTGTGTATGACGGACTGGAGTAGTTACTCAGGCCTCACGATGTCAGGGGTCGGTGGTGCGAGTTTCCGGGCTGGGCAGTTTCAACACTGGTAAAATGGCACTCAGTAGTAGGATAGGCCTATATTCTATGTTTGTAACCAACACTGTTACTGTAAAAAAGCATGTGGTGTGCATGCAAAACGATAATTCAATCCACGAGTGTGTTGAATGCTGCTCGGGGACGAGCAAAGATTTGAGAAAGGAGTATGTGGCCGGGTGTGTGTAAGACGGACTGGAGTGATTACCATGGAAAACGAGGTGATATTTGGCCATACTGACTGAAATCAAGCATACCGATTTCAGGGTCTATGGTTCGATCCCCGACCTGGGCAGTTTCAACATTGTTACAATACTATAATTGATTGTTACAGAGAGGAAGTTTTACCAATGAAAAACCACCGCATTACATACCTTGTTATGAATAACTAGTATTGCACAATAAATTAAACATCAAAACTTATGATTGTGTCATGTAGACCTATTATATTATGTTGTGATATCATCAGCAAAAAGAAACAAATCTAGTAAGGTCAAAAAGTAGAATAACACCAGAACAACTCTTGCTTATGCAAGGCACAATCAAAGATATAATAAATCAAAGAGGTAACAGTTTGCAAGTTTTGTCTGTCCGTCGAGGTTAGAAGTACAGCTGCAGTTGACAGACTGAGAGAGAATTAGAAGGCTGCTTTGAACAGGCCATGTCATTGCCGTGTGGCCATTGTCAATCACTACAAAGAGGATGTCGCCCTGAGTGTGACATCAATGAGCGCTGATAACCAGATGAACTGAGCGCATTAGCGCGTTTATTACAAACATACAAAATAATAGTAAAATAACCTTCACTCTAATAATCTGATAATGTGCCCCATGTTGGTAATACATTATTTTTCACTTAAGTGTTTGTGATATTTGAAGGCCAATTCACCAGTCGTTCTTGTCTGCTCAATTTTGCACAGCTCGCTCGTTTGAAGGTCTAGTCGACCTCAGACAATAGATTTACATTAGTACACGATGCACAACTTTTATCAGTGAATGCCTCTTTCACAGTGTGGTGACAGACTAGTTTTTAGCGGGGCCCTTGTGCTTGCTCTTCTTTCATTTAGTCATTGTTCGCAGGCTACTTGTTTATTGACTAGTTCCACACCTCTCAGCACCACCCATGACCATAGAACATACATTACTATGCCCATGACGACCTCATGAAAACATGATCAAACCAGCTGATGTCTATTCACGCGTATATAAACCATGGAGACCAAAGGGTTTTTTCATTTGAAAACACCATAAATGCCCTAATCAGCACTTTTCGCTTCATTTGAATACATATGTTATGGGTCTACGATTCTGACGTCTAAAGACGGTCTCCACGCTATAAGGGTTAGACCTTTGAATGCCGGTTCCGATTATGTTCGATATTTACAGTTTTTAATGGCACATTACATATATCAGCTTAGCCATAAAACGTGAAACCAATCAGCAAGATTTGAAAAATTAGTTAAATCTGAATAATTTTCACTCACTTGAAGTTGTGGATCGCGTGAGCGAGACACAACTTCAAGTGGGTGAAAATTACAATTAAATAACTTGGCGCTTAAAAGGTTGAACCACCGCGTGATACGTCAACCAGACATACAACTTTTTATTTTTTGTTGGAGAAAATTCATTCTTTAGATATAACACAACTAACAATCTAAGTCTGGTGCTTCAGTAATTACTCATTTGTTTATAAAACATGTAGCGAACCAGTTAAACTATACAGAGTACAACATATGGTCTAAACATGTATTGTATAAATTTATCATCTGAAAATGTCAAAACTTTCTGATTGATGTGTAAAGTAGATGAGGTTAATAAGTCTAAGTCCGAGCCCAGCTCCGACATGGAATTTATGACGCTGCCGTCTAAGTCCGAGCCTAGCGCGAACCTGGCCATAATGCTAAGCCATTCGCCAAATTACATCACTTGCGCAATTATAAACACATCATGAGGAGCCTAGAGCACAAAGAGTTAATGTATCTGCGTCACAACCGTTTCTGAACTAAAAATAGCCTATTCCAGGCTCAAATGAATACGATGATTTCGGTATTTCCAGGTTCGGATGAAAATGTTACCTATAAATTCTTATGAAATCTGATATGCCCCTCAGGGAATTTAGACAGATCAATATATACCATGGTAATAACTTATTTACCCTATCAATGTGTGTACATTTACCTATTGAATGCTTCTTCGATTCGTCTGTGATGTATTTTATTATATTTTATGTGAATTGATATAATGGTGTTCTCCTTAATCTCCATGGATCTCAAAAATATCATTTTAAAACAAAAGTTACGAATATTTGACTACCTAATTAGCATTATTTAAAATGTTTGTCGGTTACCATGGCAACATCACATTGGCCAATTTATTGAAGTGTTTTCTGGTTATGTATTGTATGTGTGTTCCTGTGGTGTATGGGAAATTTATATGCCATTTTTCTAAATGTCTATTGGGAGTATCAGAATATGTCTCAAAATCACAACAATGGTCAGACAACACAGACGTCCAATGTCAAAACGGCCAGACTGCTATGAGTTAACAACAGAAACATCTAATATTAATACTGGTCGCTTCAATGTTAGAACCACCATCCCAGGCGTTGGGCCAGCATTGAGCCGTCGTTGGGTGAACGTCTATTGTTAGGCGCATATAGTCATATGCCAGTTAACACAAAACATTTCCATAGCATGTATACAATGTCGGACCAACATTGTCTAAATGTTATACAAATGTTCTGTGTTTACTGGGTACGGTGGTGTCTCGTGATCAATTTTCTTAGTGTTGTGGGGCGTCCTGATCTTTTTCAACGTCAATATAGTACCCGGTACAGCAGCATAGGGGACCACATTTCTCTAGATACTCCAGGTACAAAATATGGTTGATGACATTGCCGGAAATAGGGGCGGGCTGAAAATTTGACGCTTTTATACACCTACCCAATTTTTAGAAAACCAACAGGTATATATATTATGACATTTATAAATATAAGTAACACTCATTTTTAAGCATACACACATACCAATATACCATATATTAATTAAATTTCCGTTCCAATGATGTATTGCATGGTGCAGTGGATTGAAAATATTATTAGACAATAATTAAAATCGAAAACAAAACAAGCTAGTCAATTTGGCTAATGGAACGACTTAAAAATATATAATTAATGACCATATATATATTTGACCTATGTTTTCTGAGCCCAGATATGTATATGCTTAAAACTGAGTGGTATTTAGATCGGTACATGACATGTATATTTTTTAAATTAGAGACTATTGTAGCCTTTTTAAAAAAATGTCTGTATATTTCTCCTCGGCTGAGGCCGAATCTGCCATGTAGCATACTATTTTTGGGGTCCTTCACCTTCAAATAAGCAAAACAAAAAATGGCCGCCAAAATCACATCTTTTCCATATAATAGTTGTACATTAACGTTCAATTTTCGGTTTCTGCATGATTTGGAACTGATAAACTTATCTGACATATTTTTCGATGAAAATTACCTATATTTGACCTTCAAATTATTTATCATCATCCAATGTAAATAAATGCGTTTTTTATGCATATCGTCGCATCGGAGCTAAAGGATCCTATCTGCCACTCTGACGAGTGTCAGATAGGATCCTTTAGCTCCGAGGCGACGATATGAACTATAATATAAAAAAAAAATATTGGTTTAATAGAAATCTAAATAAAATAGACTTGGTAATACGGAAGATTAGGCTACAAGGAATTCGAAACTCTGTTTAAACACGGTATTTTTACCATGCTTTCGTGTGCTTAGTATTTAGAATGACGTAATTGTTTTTATTGTAAATAGGTAAAATGCATAGGTCAGACGATAAAAAATAAACATCAGAAATGTGTGTTTCAGCCCCCAAGTCATACACAAATCATAATTATTTAGCAATCTCGAGCCACAAATGAAAAAAAGGAGTTTAATTAACATTTTGATAGCCATTATGTTTTTTGCTCACATGAAGGTGGATGTCGCGGCCATCTTGGATTTTTTTCATTTCAATTTACTCGTCAGCAACGTTTATTTCGGATCAACTACAAGTAAATCATATTATCGTCAACATGTTTTGCGGTCTACTTACAGTAACAGTAAATATGTAAAAAACGATGGTTATCTTGTAAAGGTCAAATAAAGGTTGAAAAAAACATAAATTGTGCTTTCGTGTGCGACAAACCGTAACAAATATGTTTCTATACATTTTGGCAGCCATTTTGTGTTTTGATAATTTAAAGGTCAATGTCACTAAATGTAGGATGTTATCCAACAGATTTGAATTCAGCACACATACTATGTAAAAACAAGCAGATAAAAAACTATGCACAAACATTCTGAGAAAAATCATTTTCAGATTTTACCTTATGCTAAATACACCTATTTTTCATAAAATGTTTCAATATTCTTCGAATAAAAAAGATATATGACGTTTATGGATACAGGTAACACTCATTTTTTAAGCATATACACATCTGGGTTCAGAAAATATAGGCCACATATAGATATGTCCAAATGAATGCATGATATGCATTTCTGATATGTCCAATAATTTTTTTTTTTTAAATCGTTTCCTTTCACCATGTTGAATCGTTTTTCTTATTCATTTTGATTATATTAATAAAAAAATCATGCTTGCGCGTATGTGGAGAGACGACTACTAATTCTACTGCAATGTGTGATATGTCATTAGAACGTTCATTATCTGTTATATTAGATGGATTCATTTAGCATTAAAATGTAAAAATAAACACAAAAACCGTGTTTCTGATAAAAATATTAGGCACACCATGTTAAATATTGCATTTGAAGATTAAGTATTGATTTCACGGTGGCCATATTGATTAATCACTCTACAAACCAAGCACTAATCATATGATTTTGACTAAAGGGGCGTCTCTGAACCAAATAACACCGATCGTGGTGGTTTTATTACAGAATAAAACATGTGCTCCTAAAATATTTATAAAAGATGTGAAATTTTGAACATTTCCTCGACCATTTTCTGACAGCCATATAGAATTCAGTCGTAATTATACATCTGCACCAGTCCAGTCTTAATACACGCAGAGCGTAGCTCAAGCCTGGACAATTAGTGTGTACGGGAACTGTATATTAGAGAGGGGTTATCTGAACATGAATATTTATTAGTGCCTGTGAATGACGTCAGCGGTGACCAATCACAATGCGCGGCACAGATTTCCGATACGGCCACACCCGGGGTCAGACGATTTGTTTACGTTGCTTACCAATGTGACTGGTCCGAAGATATTTGTATCTGGGCAGATGACAGTATAACGTGAGGCCATGGGATTGCGTGCCGCAAATCACATGGCAGAGTGAAGATGTAATTATCATGTAAGAGCATTTGTAAATACTTGAACGAACAATGAAATGTAAGATTAGTTTAAGAAAACCATGTTCAATAATACATTTCAGGAGATATTGTGGATTTCACGGCGACCATTTTTAATCACATGGCAGAGTGAAGATGTAATTATCATGTAAGAGCATTTGTAAATACTTGAACGAACAATGAAATGTAAGATTAGTTTAAGAAAACCATGTTCAATAATACATTTCAGGAGATATTGTGGATTTCACGGCGACCATTTTGAAATTGGCCATAATGATCAATTACTCGAAGAATCAGGCATTGGTAACCTAATTCTAACTTAAGAGATGTATCTGAACCAAATGGTATCGCTTATGGAGATTTTCGTTCAAAAACGAACCCGTTGTCATAAACTATATGCAGAAAATAAAAACAATTGACAATTTTGACTAATTACATTTTGCGACATATTTACAATATTCAAAATAGCTCTTCGATAGTAGGATGCTACTGCAAAATTATATTATTTCTTACTATTTTATCCCCACAGATATATGACCTGATCGATAGAAAAAACTATAGCCAACAATATTTCATTTAACCGGCCCAAAATTGTGATAGCGTGAGAATTACGCAAAAATAAGATTTAAGCGATTATTTTCCCTAAAAATCGGTAGGTGTACAAAAGTGTCAAATTCTCAGCCCGCCCTCATTCCCGGCGATGTCATCAAACAGATTTTGTATCTAGAGACCCCAATTCTAGACATGTGGACAAATGTCAAATGTTGTACCGCCGGTTTAGGTAAGCGTTTTTTTGTGTCTGCTGCTGTACTAATACGTTACCATCTGATTTTATTTTTTTCTGTTCCCAGTTCCGTTACATTCTCTGCAAATACGGCGTTAATTCTGCATTGGAAGCAGCGCATCTACCAAAAACAATATGATCACTTTCAGTGATATTTTATTTGGTTTAACAATACTTGAAAATGTATATAATCGTATGGATGTAGCAGCACAAGGTCTGATCCAGAACAAGACTATTATATAAGCCTCCGCCAGTATATGTTATACCTGACAAATGAATCGGGCTTTAGGCCACCTTTGTGCACATATAGGCTAAACTGGGCCAGGAGAACCTCCTGAGGATGGTGAGATGATTGAGATGACACTGTCCTCCAGACACAGAAATTCGAGCCCTGGCGGTCTGAGGCCGAGCACGCTACCTCTCGGTCACGGAGGCTCCCCACAATACTAACTTTCACACGTGGATGGGGAAGAAACAATTTTGTTTCTTTCAAACCGCCGAGACCGGGAACCGAACCCCGGACTCTGGCGTGAAAGGCAGCGGTGCTAACCACTACCCTAGGGCCCCCGCCCTGTTATACCTGACAGTCACTCAAGGACTAGAGACACCTGGTGACTAGCTTGGAACCTTGATATAAATAATGGGTGATTGGGTGATTGTTTGATTTACTGCATGTTAAATATTTCTACAAAAAAAATTACTAACGATTATCTACGATGGCCCTTATGGGCCAGGAATAAAATAAATTAAAATGATTAATGCCCGCGCCCGCGCAATAAGAATGCGTGCCCACTCAATGACTAGTACGTACCCACGCAATAATCAGTGCGTGCCCACGCAAAAATAATATTGCGTGCCCACGCAATAATAATGCGTGCCACCGCAATAATAATGCGTGTCCACGCAATAATAATGCGTACCCACGTAATAATAATGTGTGCCCATGCAATAGTCAGCACATGCGGCTGCCCAGCAGCTGGTGAAACCCCTGTTGAGTCTTAGACTGGGTTAACATGGTTAATTACTTAATAGCTTGCGCCTGCTATCTATCTATATTATTGTGTGGCCACGCATTATTATTACGTGCCCACGCAATAAGAATGCGTGCCCACGCAATGACTAATGCGTGCCCAAGATATGATTAGTGCGTGCCTGCGATGACCAATGCATGGCCACGCAATAATAATAATGCGTGCCCACGCAATAATAATGCGTGACCACGCATTATTATTGCGTTGGCACGCAATGATCAATGCGTGGCCACGTAATGATAATGCGTGGCCACGCAATAATTTATAGATAGACATTAGGCGTAAGCTAAAAATTAAAGATGTTAACCCAGTAGGCCTATATGAAGACGCCAGACGGGTTTCACAAGCGGCTGGCGATGTGCTGACTATTGCATAGGCACGCATTAATAATGCGTGATCACGCATTATTTTTGTGTGGGCATGCACTGGTGGTTGTGTGCCCACGCATTATTATTGCGTGGCCACGCACTACACATTGCGTGGGCACGCACTGATCATTGCGTGGCCACGCATTAGTCATTGCGTAAACAGGCATTATCATTACGTGGGCACGCATTATTCATTTTTATTTATTTTATTCCTGGCCTACATGGGCCACCGTAAGTATCAACCCTTAACGTAATATATTTTGATAAATATAAATATAATTCTTAGTTTTTACTGAGAGTGCCAGAAGTATTATCTATACGGCATCTCTGGATAACGTGACCTTAAACCCATATTCAGACTATACGACATCAGATCACATTATGATATCAGACATGATATCAGAGATTATATCAGGTATAGAAACAGACACCAGATCACACATCAATGAACTTGGGATCAGACATACAGAATCAAACATCAGATCAAACATCAGATCAGACATCAGATCAGACATCAGATCAGATATCGGGTCAGACATCAGATCAGACATCAGATCAGCTTTAGATCAGACACCGGGTCAGACATCAGGTCAGACATGAGATCAGACTTCAGATCAGACATCAGATCAGACATCAGATCAGACATCAGATCAGACATCAGATCAGACATTAGATCAGACATCAGATCAAACATCAGATCAGACATCAGATCAGACATCAGGTCAACTTCAGACACCAGATGAGCCAATAGGTCAGACATCAGAACAGACACTGGGCCAAAGGTCAGATCAGATATTGGATAAGACATCAGATCAGACATTGGATCAGACATTGGAACATACATCAGATCAGATATCATATCAGACATTGGGTCAGCCATTGGGTTAGACATCAGATCAGACATCAGAACAGACATCAGATCATATATCAGATCAGACATTTGGTCAGACATCAGATCGGACATCAGATCTGACATCGGGTCGGACATAAGAACATACATCGGGTCAGACATCAAATCAGACATCGGGTCAGCCATTGGATCAGATATCAGATCAGACATTGAATCAGACATTGGGTCAGACATCATATCAGGCATCGTGTGAGACATCAGATCAGACATCAGATCAGACATCATATCATACATTGAATCAGACATTGGGTCAAACATCAGATCAGACATTGGGTCAGACATCAGATCATACATCATATAAGACATTGAATCAGACATCGGGTCAGACATCAGATCAGACATTGTGTCAGATATCAGAACAGACATTGAGTCAGACATCAGATCAGACATTGAGTCAGTCATCAGATCAGATATTGAGTCAGACATCAGATCAGACATTGAGTCAGACATCAGATTAGACATCAGATCAGAGATTGAGTCAGACATTGAGTCAGACATTGAGTCAGACATCAGATCAGACTTTTGGTCAGACATTGGGTCAGATTCCAGAACAGAACGTCAAAATCTATGCAATATGAACATTTGCTCTTGAGATGCTGATCTGCAGTGATATTCAAAGTAATATGATGCCGACACACATGTATGTAAACTCTATAGATGACTCTATAGATGACAGCCAACGTTCCTACCATCCATCTTAAAAGATAAAATAACCACACACAAAGTAAGTATTAAACTCAAAAAAAGGGCGGGGGCCCTAGGGTAGTGGTTAGCACCGCTGCCTTTCACGCCAGAGTTCGGGGTTCGGTTCCCGGTCTCGGCGGTTTGAAAGAAACAAAAAATGTTTCTTCCCCATCCACGTGTGAAAGTCAGTATTGTGAGGAGCCTCCGTGACCGAGAGGTAGCGTGCTCGGCCTCAGACCGCCAGGGCTCGAATTTCGAATCCTGTGTCTGGAGGACAGTGTCATCTCAATCATCTCACCATCCTCAGGAGGTTCTCCTGCCCCAGTTTAGCCTATATGTGCACAAAGGTGGCCTAAAGCCCGATTCATTTCATTTCATTAAACTCAAAATTTTAAAAAATTTATATATATTCACACCTTAATAATTATGCCACTTTCAACATAGATCTTAGCTTTGATATCTCTATACGTGTGAGCGAGTTAAATTTGTCTTATCAGATAATTTTAATTAGATTTTTTTGATCAGACGTACTCAGATGTTTGATCCGACTAAAATCTGGTGGCGTAAACTAAGTTTTAACAGCTTGGTGGGGGGAGTCGTGCATTATGAGAACAAGGGATGGTTGTGGAGACAACCTCCACAACGACGCCTTATTTCTATAATGCAGAGCGAGCAGCGTGAAGCTTGCTCATACATCACACCCTCATGACAGCTGTCAAAATGACGGAATCACATAATAGATAGGGTGTCTGTCATATATCCGAGGTGGACCTGACTGAAAAATAAGATAAATTGATCCAATGTCGTCTCAATGTTGGGCTAGCGCTGTAGACGCTGGACCAGCATCAAAACAACATTTTGGCCATTGTCTCTTGTTATCTGGGCCTTATCAGTACGTGTCATTGCCTGCATCCGACAAGTTTTGATAACTAAAATAAAAAAAAGGTTTGAAATCGTTAGAATAGATATTTTTTATTAACAAGGACACAAAAAACCCACACGAGTCTGAGAGAGAACAACGATACCATAGCATTCGTCACATGGTCATTGCATAAAATGGCTAGTATGGCAGACTGACAGTATTATCTTGAACATTTCACGAAATGAAATAAATGGTTATTGATGATATTTCTCAATTTGGTGGTGCGTTCTGTGATCGATGTATAGTCAGATTCTCCCATGGCTCGTCTCCTACTTTTTGTCTTGCTATCAGGCCTTTCCAATGGCCAACCCAAGTTTAATATACCAAACAACCTCTAATCGATAACAGGAATAACCTTTTTCATCCATTCTTTTTTTATGAATTCAGTGCATTATGAACAAATATTTCAAGGCTGGTATTATTAATAAAAACCATTTATTTTGAACTTTCTCGCATTCAAACTGTTCTCCGGTGTCATTTCAATCGAAGTGATAAATAGATAATGAAATATTTTGATTGCACAATGATGGTAACAAGACTCCTTTCTCGGAACTTCGTTCATATCCCTGTAGAACTATACAGCCAATGTTAAAGATATATCTTGACAACTGGTTTTGCCATGGTGGACTACATTTTCATACACGCTGAGATAGACACTGTTTAAAGAGGCGCGAGAATGTGAAATATGTAGGCGTGGTTTGTTCACTTGCACTTGTTGATGTCAAAACACGGTATGAAAACGGTATGCACAATAGGTTATTAAAAAAAATGCGATGGCAGTAATAATCATTGTGCATAATGATACATAATATTCCCTGATAATATACTCTATTACAGTTCTGATACATGGGCTGTTCGTTGTAGATATTATAACGTTACCCAACCTCATAGGTGACGGAATAAGTTTTTTTGCAAAGAAGTAAATATAAGATCAGATTTATTTAGAGTCGCATAAAAGTATACGTTGAAAGATTAACTAATAATAGCTATTTAGCAAACACGTTACCTCTATTAAGTCCATCAATGCCAAAGTTAAGAATAATATTAGGAAAGTTAAAATAAAGCATGTGTAACTTTTCTGCAATCTGCTTGCAAGAATCTTGGCTGTCCGAGCATTCTAATCTTTCTCAACTTGACATTGATGACAAAACGCCAATATCGCAGGGAAAACAATGTTGTGAACTAAGTTATAGTAGGAGAGTTTATTTATTAATGTTTCCGGTTTACTAAATAAAAAGATTATCATTAGGAATTTTTGCAGACCCCCTCTTGAACATAAAAAGGACCATGACTCATGATCTTAAGTTACCCACTAAATAAGTTATCTACTAAATTGTAAACATAAAGTTATAATTGCTGGACATGATCATAAACTATTCGAACACACGTGACAAAATAAATGTCAGTGAGTTTTTTTATACCCTCAATTCGAATAATTTATTCTTTCCTCAAATAACTTTCCCAATAAGATACTCAGAGCAATCTCGTACTTTAACCCTTTAACCGCCAAATTATTCAATATGAATTTTCACCCACTTGAAGTTGTGTCTCGCTGACGCGATCCACAACTTCAAGTGAGTGAAAATTATTCAGATTTGACAATATGGAGGTCAACTGTTTTCAAATATTGCTGATTGATGTCACATTTTATCTTTAACATGTTTAAGAGGTGGTACTTGGTGTGTTAAAAAAAATGAAAACTCGAATATATGCGGCACCGGCGGTTAAAGGGTGATTCGACAATGTAATTGTAAAATAGTATTCAATAGGAGCTAGAAATGTTTCGTGAATTTTATATTAACACATCGGCTGTCTGACCATGAACCATAATTTGTATTGATTGATCACATACAAGGTGTCCCTCCTAAAATGATCGATTCAAGTAGATTAAACAATAAGACTATAAATGACTTTGTTATTGCGTTGTCCGCATATTTAAATATGTATGATAAATTAAATATAGACATGTGATGTGACCCAAATTCAATTACATTCAATCATTTCAAATTCTACAAATATTCCCTTCTAAACAGATAAGGTTTAAGAAAACATAAACATAATAACTGTATTACTGATGGTAATATTAGATCTATAGCGAATAGCAATAAGTTGTACGTCAATTTAAAGAAACAAATAATCATATTATCAAACCGTAAAAAAATAGTTGTTTAAACTATAACAAGCTTTAAAAGAAAAACACAAAATTGGCCAAAATAATTTTAAACATTTTTTTTTGTTTTGAAATGTGTAAAAATGATATAAAGTCCACATGGTCTAATGGTAAAGATATATTAAACACGAAGACGTCTCACTCATCTATATCTGAAAGTTTCAATATCTATAAACAATGTAGGCCTACTGAAAATAAATAAATAATTGCACATAGTTTTAATACTTACTTCACAAATATAGGAGAAACATAAGCCAATAAAATTAGTAATTATGGAACAAAAACCTTAAATCATGTCTGGATAAACCATCAGAAAACAACTTCAAATTTACTCCTGTAGCTGACACTGTAGGTCTATATATGTTGATAGCTTACGACCATTGAAATTTGTTTAATTCTTTCATTGCGGGAATCGTCTTTAGACGTCAGATTCCGACGTCTAAAGACGGTATCCACGCTGAAAGAGTTAATTTACGCTATATCAGTTTTTTTGATAAAATTGTAAGGTTCAAATTGAACAAAGATGACCTCAAATTAAAACATCGCATCGCCATGACTACTTTACCGAACAGTGGCCGAAAGTAGCCATTTCTAAAAGAAAAAATATGTGCACAGGTATATACCAAAGTCTAAGATTGTCATAATTGCTATGAGAAATATAATATTATTGTAACCCAAAATAAATGTTTGTGTTAAAATTAGCGTTGGGTGGTATAGGTGTGGAGGCTAAATATTGTTTTTAAGTTTGTGGAGGTGATTGCAATGCAGCTGTTCCACGTTAACACTTTTGATGATATTTTTTCATGAAAATACCATTGTTTTTGTCAGTTGACATATTCTCATTGGGTGTGTGTGAAGTCGTAAAATCTGTTCAACAACTGTCTGAAGAATGGTTGTAAACTGCTTTGCTTAGTGAGGACAACTCAGTTTTATCGACATAATCATGATAATTATAATGGAAAAAATACGTCAGTATGTTGGCATTGTTCCGTGAAGGTATTGTCATATTAGCTACTCACATATTTTAAGTAGGCATATATTTATCAAAGTTATAACCAAACATATCAGCATCTGCCTGGTATTTATCAAACACCGGTTTTAAAACAGAGTACGGTATCGTTCTGTACATGTGAGAATATCTCGTCGCCTCGGAGCTAAAGGATCCTATCTGCCACTCTGACGAGTGTCAGATAGGATCCTTTAGCTCCGAGGCGACGATCTATTGGCGCCCGTTGTACGTAATTTAATCGCAGGGAAGTCGTTTGTGAATTTCGTAGCGTCAAGATGTGGCAGAATTTCTTTCAGATCTTTCTGTAGTGTCTCTAGACGTCCGATGTAATCGTAGTTTATATTGCATGGCTGGCAGGTGGTCTGTGAACACAGAGCAAACCTCTTATCTAACAGCTATAAATGCTAATTAACTGAGGGAATTAGCAGAATATGGCCAAAATAATTAACCCTTAGAGCACTGAGTTATTCAATTTAAATGTTCAATCACCTGAAGCTGGGTCTGGCTACCACGAAACACAACTTGAAGTGACTGCAAATTTATGTGATTTGTGAAATTTGAGTCCCAACATAATTATATCAGCGTTTCAAGATTGAAAGCAAATTTTACTTTAACAACTGGTTATCAGGGGTTATCATACACGTGCTAATAAAAATACAGAATGTCTACTGTAGTCGACATTAGTGCTCTAGGGATTAGGCATAATATTAGACACCAAACAGTGATTTATTCAGTATTCACGTTTAACAAGATAGGGTTCTGCACAACATCTTATTAATGTACAATCATTTTACGACAAAAGACCCTATAAACTCACCATAATTTGCAAAAGTTTGTATTTTTTCCACAAACAGTTTTGACCTTGAACATAATCTTGAATCATGATAATATTACTACTAAAATGGATTATTCTATCAAAACACATCAAACAGAGGTATATCAAGTTTTCCTACAATTAATATTATGCAAATTAGGTATTATACCATCAATTGGATCTTAGTGGATTTTTAGTATGTTTTTTTCTATTAATGATTCTGAAATGATTGGTTCATATCTTGACGGGACTATTAGATAATGTCAATGTTTTGAGTGTCAATAAGTTCTGACATCAAAACTATCCACCCCACACCCACCCACCCCTTTCCGCTGTATTCATATGCCTGGGTGTTGGGGCAAAATTTAAAAGTAGGTGGATTTAAAATTAACAAATTGCCTCTTCAAAATAAATATTAAATTTCTTCAATGAATCAATTGTTCAGAAACAGAAAATTAGGTGAAGAATACAAGCGTTATAAGCTCGACTAGAATCGTTTGTAATTCGTTTTATTAGCCAATCAAGTCATGTTAATGGGACAGAAATAATTAAACCCTTCGAGCCCTCGCGATGCATTAAAGCGTCATTTTATATCCGTGCAAAGAGACATAATTTTCCTACAACAAAGGGTTTTAGAATGCAAATTTCCATGAAACTGGTTTACCAATACATGGCAATTTTCTTTTATTTTTAAACCACATCAAATCATCTTCATCCACTACAAGTCGAGAATTGCGACAGCAATTCGCGGCTTGTAGTGGATGAAGATGACTATGGTAAATTCAGGCTTGGAAGGGTTAAACAGACAGATTTGATTTTTTGTCTCGAATAAAACAGATATGAGTAATATCCACCCTCTTCAAGTTGTGGGTCGGGGTAGCGAGACACAACTTCAAGTGGGTGGAAATTTAAATGAGACAGCTTGAAGAAAAGGGATTACAATTAATAACTCCTTTTTCAAAATTAATTATAATTGATTCTCTACCTGGTATGTTCTGAAGTGAAGATCTCTGACTTTTCTATCAGGTTGTGCCTGAAACAAATGTTATGTTTCTGTGTAAAATTTGAACATGACGAGAATGAAATAACCACGAAATAAAATTTTATAAAATATATCATTTAAAGGGACTAGCCCAGGATAAAATCATAAAAAAATCGGTGATTTTATTTTGGCTTCTTAATATGACCATATGATGTAAACATGTACATAGACTAGAACTGCAAATTTTTTTTAATTTTCTGCTGCGCATTCACCAGTTAGACTAGATATAGAGACGAAATTCCCGTATTTCTAATTTTTGACATGGTTGTCAATAATTAGAAATCAGGAATTTCGTCTCTATATCTAGCCTAACTGGTGAATGCGCAGCACAAAAATTTAAAAACTTTTGCAGTTCTATTCTATGGACTTGTTTACATCATATGGTCATATTAAGAAGCCATAATAAAATAACGGATTTTTTTATGATTTTAGCCTGGGCCAGTACCTTTAATATATCATTTAAAACGTATACATGTACATGGCATATGGTGAAAAAATAACATATTCACTTCAATTGGGTCTTTAATTAAGGATTTAATCTGATGTTATTACTTACTACATATTTGAGAAATTCAATGAAAGAAACTTCTTCCGACTCTGAAGAAATATTTGGATCGACAACGTCCTGTTAATATGAACACATTCGTACAGATATATACAAATCTTATTTTCTGTTCATTTCTGCACACGGCGTAATCAAAACACACCTTTTGGAGTAAAGTTGACGCTTCTTCATGGAGAAGGATGCACGCTACTAAGATCAAAATATGCCATTTTTGGTCTAAGGAGCGTTTCACTTCTAAAAGGCGTGGTATTTGGAAGATCCCGTGTGTTCTATGTTGATTCTGTCTCCAATAGGCGTGTTAAATTGAATATCCCGTGTGTTCTATAATCTGATAATTATTGATTTTACTTGCAATATAAGCGCGTTAATTTGAAGATCCCGTATGTTCAATATTAATTTTACTATTATTAAAGCATTGAATTACATGCAGATTGTAGATCATGTCGAGATTATTTCAAACAAGTACAATTTCATGCATTTGAAAATTTAAAATTGGTGATATTTCGTGCAAAATAAAATCAGATGGCCCAAGTAGTGTAGGCCTAGGGGGTATTATTCTCTAGAGGGCGTCATTTAGCATGTTTAGTCAAGTTACATATTGGTTATGGGCTAGGCGCTGTTTGAATTACTGGGCGACCGTATTGTTGACAAGGTGTACGCCATTACCGTACATGTACACGTCAATAAAGTTAGTTACTTATTCCTTATTCCTTATTCCTTATTCAATAAGGAATAAGTAACAGTTACTTATTCCTTATTCGAACGAATAAGGAATAAGTAACCGTTACTTATTCCTTATTCGTTCGAATAAGGAATAAGTAACTGTTACTTATTCCTTATTGAATAAGGAATAAGGAATAAGGAATAAGTAACTAACTTTATTGACGTTACATGTACACGCCTGTAAACTGTTCACTTGAAAAGTAAACAATTACTGCCTTTAACATGTTTAATCACAGTAGAATTCTTATTGTACGGGTCTTGGTTCTATATACTTACTATTAGATATTCTGTTTAAAGGGACTAGCCCAGGCTAAAATCATAAAAAAATCGGTGATTTTATTTTGGCTTCTTAATATGACCATATGATGTAAACATGTACATAGACTAGAACTGCAAAAAAATTTTAATTTTTCTGCTGCGCATTCACCAGTTAGACTAGATATAGAGACGAAATTCCCGTATTTCTAATTTTTGACATGGTTGTCAATAATTAGAAATCAGGAGTTTTGTCTCTATATCTAGCCTAACTGGTGAATGCGCAGCACAAAAATTTAAAAACTTTTGCAGTTCTATTCTATGGACTTGTTTACATCATATGGTCATATTAGGAAGCCATAATAAAATAACGGATTTTTTTATGATTTTAGCCTGGGCCAGTACCTTTAATTGTTACCTTTATTTTTCTGCGCGTTTGTGATATGTTGCTGACTCCAACAACTTTATCCAGATACGCTGATGCTAATCTCTCTAAAGGATGTCTAACAATAGCAAATTTGTAATATTCCTTCCTGGGATCTGGTAAACCATACTTCGTCTCTATGTGTTTTGTAGAATTTTTAGATAAACGAAAATTCTTTGAAAAAAAAGTCTAAAAAATAACTGATGGTGAATCAAAAATGATGTGTGTGAATAGAGATTCACCTTAGCAAAGATGTTTGAAGAAAAATGCTCCATAGCAAGAATGTGTGTGAATAGAAATGCCCCATAGCAAAGATGTTATGGAACGTCGTATCATGCCTAATAAGGAATTTTCCTTATTAAATATAGATTTAATATTTTTAGACCATGATAAATTAGAATTAACAGTGACACCGATGCCATTAATGGATTCTACGCGCTCTAAAGCGTTGTGGTCTAACAAGTAAACATAGCTGACTTTCAAAGGACGACATATAGATGTGTAAACATTTCTTTATGTTAAAATTCGATCTCCATTGTTGGCTTCAGGCGAATAAGGCATCTAAATCGTTTTGTAAAATCAGTGCATCATATGTTGTAAAACGTCGATATAATTTTGCATCGTCTGCATAAAGACAAATAGCAGAAGAACAACCGTCACAATTGTTAGGAGCTTGATGGGTTGTGAAAAAAAAGTTTTTGCACATAAAAAATAGATAAACATGAAAAATAATTTGGATACATTCCTTCAAGGAATTGGTTTGATCTGATAGTCTAGCTTACTTTCTTATTGTGATGATTTATTTTTTATTCTGTCTGTTATTTCTGTTCTTTTTAATATATATTGTATAAATAGCAACACCAATCTACAATGTCCTGCTTGTTTACACTTCATAGACACCACATATGACTAAAATATTTGCTCGCCATTTTAATCTCTATATTCACCCCTAATTAAAGAGCCCGAAATTTATATATGTATCTTTAATTGCAAATTAATTTTGGAAATATAAAAATAAATTGCGATATGTCTTTTTTATATTTTTAAAATAATTTTAAAAAACATTAAACATTTTGTGAAATTAAAAATATTTCTCCTTTGAATCATTTTACTGATTTTTACATAATATTTTCTAAAATATTTTTCACAGTGAGCACGAGCACTACAATAATCGGTTGTTATTCGTTTTATTAACTGATCAAATCACTGTTAGTGGGAATTAAATGAGTGTTTAAACATCAGGATTTGCAAATGTTTGGTATCAAATTAAACGAATGTGAGTAATTACCACACACTTGAAGTTGTGGTTTGCGGTAGCGAGACACAACTTCAGGTGGGTGGAAATTAAAATGAGATAATTTGACGGGAAAAAGCTAAGACACGCATGTCTACGTCTGTGCGGCACAATAAAACCTCCCCATAACTTTTCTCGACAACATTTTTTTGTCGATCTGTCAGACCAACAATCGGTGTATCGTGGACTGAAGCGTTTCATCTCTATACTGCCCCTGCACCGTTCCAAACCTGAGCATCAATTAAAAGTGATGGGTTACACGCTTTAAAATAAAAATTGGCTTGAAAATGGTGGCACATACCAGACATGAACATAATATTGTGGAATAAGTTAAACAAATACAATACCCAATACATAATTTCCTGATTGTACGAACAAGTGAAATATGAAAAAGTTTCACCAAGCTCAAACAAAATTTACAAGAACACTGTTTCAATTTTTATAAATGCTGAACAAAATGTTAGCCGAGAATATACAAACTTTACATTAGCATAATTTAACCATTAGTGAAAATTAGTGCAAAAAGCGACGCAAAGCAATATTCTCATCCCCCCCCCCCCTCCCCCTGCAAAACAGCGAAACTGCGGAACAGCGAAAGTGCGAGACTGCGAAACAACGATATTGGGAAACAACGAAAGTGCGAAACCACAAAAGTACATGATTGTAAAACAACGAAAGTGTGAAACAACGAAAATGCGAAACAACGAAAGTGCGAAACAACGGAAGTACGAAGCAACGAAAGTACGAAACAACGAAATTATGAGAATGCAAACTACGAAAGTACAACAGCACATCGATGGTGAAAAAAAGATTTGGTGATTATAGTCACCAGGTGTCTCTATATACATTTTGTTTCCGTCTGAGGCGACACACAGCGCTCGAAATAAATGATGTCACCTTTTTGGATTAATGACATAAACCGTGCTTAAAGGTGTAGTCAACTGTCAAAATTCGCGGGACAAGGGTCCCCCAGAAGGCAATAGTGCCCGTGGGTAGGCCAAGGCCCTATTCCATAATAATACTAAATATGCGTTTCATACCCAAAGCCTCATTAAGAGCAAGTTCTCAAATCACAGCAAGTTCATATATGAGTAACAATTCCATCGAATCTCAAAGCCCTTTGTCCTGGATCTTAGCTGGGCCTTGCTTTGCAAACAAACTGACTGTATTACTGTGGGTATTTCGAAACAGGTTGACCCCATGCGTGTACCGACACCCTGTGAACACAACACATTTGTATGACTTTGTACAATGTTGGACCAACGTCGAAGACGTTGGGCCGACGTTGTATAAATGTTATACAAATGTTTTGTGTTTGCTGGGAAGGAGGACTTTCTCTCAAACATTGTACATTTGTGCAATGTTGGTTCAATGTTGGGCCAGTGTCGCAGACGTTGGCCTAACATTAAAACAACGTTGGGTGAGTATTCGTTGGAGTAGTATCCAGTCTTATAATCAGGTTACTTCATCAACCACACTGTACTGTATGCTGAAGGCTTACACGCATGCGAGTTTATAACCTGACTCTATCTTTAAAGCTGGCATTTCTACTTAAAACGTCACAATCAGGCCAAAATAAAAAGGATGATTTAGGCCTGATTGTTTCGCTTTAAATATCATGCCACGATGCACAAAGTACCGTAGATACGCTATGTATCTGATACCCATGTACAGTGTAGACCCACATGTACATCTGACGAAACCGGAAACAGTTGACCATTCATAATGCTGGCATGACCGAGAGAATTTTAGTATAAAAGTTTCAGTATAAAATTACTAAATCAAAACATTACAATGTACAGACATTATGTACCCCTGGTATTAGTGTGAAAAAACTAAATATTTATTATAGGTAATATTACAACACTTATATAAACAATGTACAATTACAATTTGCATCGCCATATTTTAAAATTTGTAAGTTTTCATATTATTTCACACATATCAACGTAATTTGCTTTAGTTTTGCAAATACATAATAAAACACTGTTTTAAAAAAATCATTCATTTACACATTCGTGTTAGCTTGAACGTTAACTAAGTGAATGAAGCCGCTATTTTGCCAAATGATTTGTATGTTTTTTTGGGTTTTATGAGTTTTTTGTTGGCCACTTTGAATTTGTCGACGTTTTGTGATTGAATGAAAGTGCAACTGTTATTTGAATTGTCAAATGTATCATTTACAAGATGTCTTCTGTCCAACCAAAAACGCAATATATTGGCTTAATACTGGACCACTGTATGCGACGCTGGTCTGGCATTGAAACATTGCTGAATAAATGTAGTTTAATTATTATCTGTAGGGGTGCTCAAAGGGTGTCAGCATGCAGTCGCCTATAACAAAAGGCCCCTATTGACTGGTCAAGAATCCAATCTGATATCTACATCATTGAACCGACATCGATTCACATCGTGACCCAGAAAATCCTGAATAAATCAGGAAGAACAGCTGTGAATTATCAAAACATCAATACCTCAGGATCATCGTGCCAAGGTATCAAGTCGATTGTATAAAGCCTCAAGGAGAAATAGCCCATCAAACTTTGACATTGATCCACATACAGATCCAGACAATCCTGAATAAATCCAAAAGAACAATTCGAAATTCTTAAAAAAATATATAGCAAACAGACCTGACTATCCGAGAAACATTGTGTTAAAAGTACAAGTTGATTGCATAAAAACTCAAGGAGAAATAGCATTCCGATTTTAGACATAGAAAACAGAAAAACAAGAAAGAACAAAACAAAAATCAATGTGTTTGGGCTTGGCCAGTTTAACCAGCATCAAACATATGAGATTTCGTTATGAGCTGAAGTGTAAAATACGTCATAGACTTGTGGCAACTTGACTAATAAGGTAGTAAACACTTGGATCCACCAAACGTAGGCCTACTTATACATTATTGTACACAACAAATTATAAACATTTTTTCAGAAATTGTCTCTCATCATACTATTTTGGGGGTTAGACTGTCAGTGTACATTAACCTAGTTAAACTGCCATGTTGATTTCTAACTTCTAAGATTTCATACAGTCACCAGGTGTCTCTCGTTGGAACCCCGTCTGTCATCAGATTTTTGTTATGTTCAATAACAAAACTCCAAGATAATATGTTAACCAATAAACATGGTATTGTAATGTTTATCTGAACATTACGTGCTTCAATATCAATTATGTTATAATTCACAAAAAAACGCGCGCCTATCTTCAATGTGTCATGACGAGAACTCTATCTTGGTTTAATGTTGAGCCAGCAGCGTAGACAGCGGACCAGCGTTAAACCAACATTGTGACATTGTCTCGTGTTTGCTGAGCCAAACCCGCTGCAAGTAGCCGCATGTACAGGCTCACTATAGTATACGTATGTGAAACACATGCTGTCATATAGTAATTATTTTAATAATTTATTTATAATCAAAACATTCACTCCATCGTTAAGAAACTTGAAACAATAAGTATTCTGATCTAAACAATTACCAGGATGCATCGGTAAATATGAACTTTGAGACTGTTTAAGGCTGGTTTAAGAAGAAATTAAAAATGTATAATGGCGGTAACATAAAGTATTCAGATGAAGTGGAAAGATCTAACTAAGACATTTATGATGATTTCAAATTGAAAACACTCTTTGGTCTTATGGCTGGCCTTATTGTATACTGTAGGACACTATTCACCCTTATCCTTCTAAATGGATTTATTTAAATTTTCAATCACTTGAGGTTGTGTCTTGCTACCGCGATCCACAACCTCAAGTGGTTAAAAATTACTCATATTTGTTTAATTTCAAACAAAAAATACAAATCTTGATGTTTAAACGGTAATTTAATTCCCAACAACAGTGTTTTAATCGGCTGATAAAACGAATTAAAAATGACTATTTTCGTGATCAGCAGGCAAAGGGTTAACCCTTCAAATGATAAACACGTATACGTATATATATTATGACCGTTTATTTTATGTTTGATCTGCAAACAAAAAAAATAAAAGAGAAACAACCACTAAATTTAATTATCTCTTTTGATTCAATTTGTACATAATTATCGCCCCTTGCTAAACGGCCACTCTACAAAGTGGCAGATTAGCACCTTCTGACTCCAAGGGGACGACGTGTAGGTCATTTTTACCCACTTGAACTTCAAGTGGGTAAACATTTAATTAACTTTTAAGGCTTAGTGAGGTTTTCAGAGCCGATTTGTCAACTGACCCTTTCATTAAGTTTTTAAATATGTAGATAATAAAACCCATAGCGGTAATGACGTCACCAGATGTTTTATGTGAAAAATAAATTGAATTGAGATACCGTATTTTGAGCTAATAATGACGTTGCGTATGATATGATATGATATGATATGATATGATATGATATGATATGATATGATAAGACTTTTTTTTTCTCAGCATAGGCCCATCGGCATGTAATGTGTGCAAATACATATTCATAGTGTAATATATACAATATGTGCATTTTAATACAACCGTTTATAAAATCTACAGATAATGACATAAATTTGCAAACACTTCACGTCAAAAATAAACAAATATTTCTAGATTATTTATAGTTTTCCTGTGTGTTCTGTGGAAAATATTTCAACAAATTGATTTACAGATGTTTTTTTTAAAGTAACGTGAAATATATTTTGATCTTAACATAATTTAAACGTTTTCACAGATACAAAAAAAGGTACTCGTCACCCAATATTTCACATTTGTTATATAGACGTTGTTAATAGGGGCGTGGCCATTGGCATTTACCAGCTAGTAGGTATGTTATGGTGTTTTTGTGTGAGAAATGTAACCATGGTTTATCTATATTTAAGAACTTTGATAACATTGAAATAATAACTTTAATATGGCTTCAATTTAAATGTCATATATATATATATATATATATATATATATATATATATATATATATATATATTACCTTCAGTACTACTTTGTATTTTCTGATTGCATTGTGTTATATACAACACATCGCCTAAAGTTCTGTTTAAGTGGTCTTACCTTAGAAATGGTCCAACTTTAGCACAACCTGACTTAGCCAAGAAAAATTAAACTCATTTGACATACAAACATTGTACAAAGAAAGCCCAGTTTTGATCACAGTAGATGATCACAGTACACGCAATTTTCTTGATCCTGTTTATAGATAAAGCCGAGGCAAAAAACGTTTTAAACAACTCTATGTTGTAGCACTTGAACATTGGCATTTTTACTTGACTTCATGTACACGATGATAAAACAAACCTAATGTACTCTTGAATAAAATATATCAGACTGTGCTTGACAACGGTGGTGTGGTTCGAATTTGTCCGTAGCAGATTTTAAACGTCAAGTTGACCTGCTGGGCGGGGGGGGGGTGTTGTAACATGTGATCGTTTCCACTTTCGACATTAAAATGAGCCCCCTTCGCGCGAATCACAGCTTACAAAGACAGTTAAATTTTAACAGAATTATCTGCATAACAATAATTCTGACAATGGGGCAATTAATAGACGTAGCAACATTGACCATTCCATATATTAGCGACCCGAATGGGCGGGTAAATGTGCTCCAAGCATAAACCATATCAGCTGTCAATCACCCAAGATCTGTGCTTCAATTGGTGGAAAGTAGCCCCTGTGATGGTCGCCTTATATCTGTCGTAAGAAAGCCAATAACAGTAACTGCTCACTTCTCAAATAAGTAGTTACTGTTGTTCCCTCTGCTTATCATATGTGGCGTGACTTGATAAGGCACTCTTACATTTTCACAGCTGATTTTGATATCGATCAACTCGATTGTCTTACAGTTAATAACTAACTTCATATTGTACACACTATGTGAACTTATAATATATACAACCGTTGGCATATTTTAAATATTTCATTCGTATATTATCCGATTATATTGTCACAATATTATAGGTGAAATAGGTATATTTGAGTGGAACTATCTGATATATTTATACACTTTTCATTGGTTCAATGTTAGGCTTTTTTCTCGATCGCTGGCCCAGCTACATAGATCACTACTGTTGTGCACCTGACTGATAACATTATGATATTATTATATATTGTTATCAGCTGCTCCGTGGCTGTGTATTAGGTGATATCATCATAAGACGTATATATATATTCCTCCAGTCTACTTCGTTACGTGGTATCTCACCTAAATCTTGATAGCGACAGCAGTTTGGTTTCTTAGTTATTTATCTTATATCTCGTGTTCTCCATAATCCACCATTATTAAACATCCCTGGCCTGATGTATACTGTATTACGCACGATGCGCCGCCGCATAATAACGACAAATCTATGAACTCTTCCTTGGTGATATTTCCGTTATATAGCATAAAAAAAAACATTTGGTGACATTTGATCTCATTATAATCAACCCTTTAAATCCTAGAACGGCTAATGAAGAAATACTCATTAACGCATTCGAGAACAACGTTTCAAGCATAATTATCTTTATTTAATCTGGTACAGCTGTTCGGTGATGTCACGCAATGACCCCCTGATCAGCTAACAATTTCAAAATGACCGTTTAAAGGATTTTGTATAAGGATAATTTGATGATATTTACGTATCTTGATAAAAATGCAAAATAACTAGACCTTCATAACCCTAGTGCCTCTTCACATCTCTTGAAAACTAGACCATAAATATAAAACAAAATGTGAGATCTCACACAAGGATATCCAATGACAAAAAAATTATTATGCGGAAATAAAATACAAAATGGCCGATTGGCGGCCAGGGGATTAGTATAATATAAAATACCTGCTCTTGACCAAGGGTACATGTAACACGTGACAATTTTTGCCTATTCTATGTAAAATTTAAAATGACTGCCTTGTGGGCATATTTCCCTATTTTAACGTGTGTCTCAGAAACCTCACATAATAGGTAGAATATTAAGTATAAAAAGCGGTCCTGTGTTACATAACCTATGTTACACAATTACAACATTTTCATGAATGAAATATAAAAATGGCCGACTGGTGCATTGTAACAGGGGGCTGCTTTCTCGACTGTTGTCGAACAACTGTTTCTAATTTATATTTAAATGTACTCACATCAGCGGATTTAGACATAGGTTACCCCTCCCCAACCCTATCACTTATCATCAGATTTCGTTTCGAATTTATGTTTTTTTCTTATCAGACGCGCCAATTTGGATCTTGCAACCCCCTCGCCCATTAAAATCCTGTATCCGCCCTTGATACAGTGTAGCCTACCATAGCGCCATCGTGTACCACAGGCTAAATATTGTAATCTTTCATAACTGCCTGATATCATAACTACATGGATATTTTGATCTTTGGAACACCCGTCAAAATCTGTTGATTATAAGCTGACGTTGTCGATTAGTCCCAAACACAGCTAAGACAGTTTTCTTATGAGCAGGAGTAACACTCTCACACAGCCATATCTGAAGATAAAACACGATAGAAGGTTTGTTACATTTAGACCAGATTTCATAACTCATGCTAACTAACAATCAGTGTTAATCACATTTAGCTCGCCAGTACTAGATATCATTAGTTTCAAAGGCCAAGGTCTGTTATCACTGCTGAGCTGGCCTTTATCACTCACTTTCCACTGAACAATCTGCTGTGATAGGTGGTATAGCTAAGCACTGTATTAAATAACAAAGCAGAAAAGGATAAGCTCATGTCATAAGTAAGTTGCCATTTATGCCATTTCTGAGGGTTTCTCCGCGCAGAGTAGGACATTTCTTTATAATCCCCGACAGTAATATTTTAATGATTACTTCAGACCCACGCCTACAAGCAAACAGACAGATTTGGATAAACACAATCCCAATTAAAATCTAGTTAAGCGGTATTTTGTCATGATATCAAAATGAAATAGTGGACATTGCATTGATGGTAAAACATCAAATATGTTGTGCCTATGTATTTTCCAACTAAGACAAAGCAAAGTTACGTAATTAGCACTATCGCTCAGTTTAAAACAGCTGAATCGTCGTCTCGTTTCACTGATCAATAATATTTACCTTTTGACAGACCCTTTGAACGTTAACCATTTATGTTAACGTTAACCTTTGAACGTTAACCATGTTGCGCATGCGGGTGACGATCTACACGACTGTAAACTTCCTTTAACCTATATTTCTCAACCTGATTATTGTTTTTTTTTTCATACTTCCATTCTATTTATTATCAATAGTGGTTTTCGTCATATCTGGATAAGTTCTACAAGTATTAAGCTAGAACAACTGTCGAGTGTTTTGTGAGAATGGAAAAATCTAGAAAATGGTCTCGCTTATTTCAATTTTTTCAAACGTTAATATTGCTAGATATATATCATTTTTTTATGCCCAACAGAAATCAAACAAAAGTCACATTGGTCATGTTTATTTGCAGATTGATTCTGCATTTTATAGAGACGAGCTGTTGAGGGTGTCGTTTTACCAGTATCATGGGTGACCCCAGAGATGAGGTGCCCTCGATGGAGAAGTATGGCGCCAGCAACACAAAAAGTAACGGCATTGCACCTCCCGAAGTCATGTATGAAAATGCGTACGATCAAATAGAACTGAACGACCTCAAGAAGATTTCACAGCATGGCGAGAGCTCAGAGCCTGGTACCAGCGAGCAAACCAGCGAGATGACAGAAGAGGAAGAAACACTGGACAGAGATCCAAACCACCCCATCGTCAGAATGCAAGACAGCACGAAGAACTTCTTCGTGAAGTACGGCACGTACATCGGTAAAATTACCCTGCTGCTCATGTTTGTGGGTTACACCATCTATTTTATCTACGCAGTGTCGTACAGTTACAAGGATGCTCGGGGACTGATCGTGGTCACGAGCTGCGTCGTCCTGGTCCTCATATACAACTGGTTCAGGGATCGTTTTGGAGAACAAATTTGGGATAACTGTATGCAGCCAATGGACACTTGGTGGGATGCAAACTTTCACATCATCAAATGGTCAGTAGCACACTGTTTGGTATTGTCGTGAGTATCTTCTGTATTATTTGTGGGGTGCCATACCCAGATGACGATATTCGGCACCAATACTTTCTGGCTAGTCATGAACCTGCTGATAAAATTAGGTATATCTAGTGATTCTTAATTATTATCGACTAATCATAGGACTACTCCAACTGTATTCTAATGTAATCCGTTAAAAAAAAAATCAATTTATTTTATTTTTGAAATAATTTCACAATATTATGCAGCATAAACAGCATCAAAATTGTGTTTCGTGTCATCCTCATTAAACATCTTTATGTGACCAAGAACAGTTTGATTAATTTTAGATCCGTGTGATATTTCCCAAGCAAGACGGTAATGTATTTTGTCAAGTTTGAAATGAAATGACCAATTATGAATATTTATTTATGTGATTCTTGTGATTAGTTATATTTTGATACGTTTACTATTTATTTATTCATACAATTAATTTACTTTTGTCCCAATGTAATACCACACGTTGTATTAGTCGTCTGTATAGATTATAGCATATAGTTTATACATTCATACCTATCATCAGTATGTAGACCCAGCTATGGCCTAGGTTTAGTCATAGGTCTTTTCATTATGATGACAATCGTATAAATGGCCTGATGTGGCAATAGTTACAATAGAAGGCGCCTTCTAAATATTTAAGGATGGTCTGTGACAAATATAGAGCTATTTAGTAATAATATTATATCATCTTGTATTTATTTATACACAATGTTAATAATGAAATAACTAATACTGAAAAGAAGACATTTTAATGTTTTAAAAATTAAATTTCCAGAGTAAGCGATTAATTAATGTCGCAAAGTTTGATTTTGAGCGCTTTCAAAGTGTCGCGAATTATGATTTCACGCGCTATCAAAGTGTCACGAATAATGGTTTTTGTCAACTTCGAATTCTGATTTTGCTCACTATATTGAAAACAAATATCCTGTCCATTAGGCTGAGCGATGGTAATTTGGTTTATCCCGGCACAATTCTTGAACATGCTGCCACTTTTTCAAACTTAGTTTACAGAACCACTGTTGAAAACTTGTTTAAGTGTTAATAGAATAAAAAATATGTAAAAGTAGTGGAAATATTTGCAAATGCACTACAGTATCAAATGAGAAGTTATAAAGCTATAGACAAGCACAATACGTTTTCAATGGCATGAAAATGTTTGTTACAAAACCATTCCTCCATATTATAATGATGGGCATCACTTCTAACAACCCGGCATCTTCATTGGGATTAAATTACTGTAAGCACTGTATTTGAATCTGTCTTTACAGAATTATATATCAATAACATATTAACAAAAATATTAGTATCAAATATTAATTTAATTACGTTGAGAAATGTTTATCGGGTATCAAAAAAATATATGATAGTACCTTGTTTAAATATTAGACAAAGTATATAAATATGCCCTAAATTCACATAATAAACCATCAAACTTTAAAATTTATCTCGGGTTAATGCATATCTAACTTGTTTTTAAAAGGTATGTATATCACCTAGTACTTCATTCAATCCTATAGCGCAGTGCCGCTCGCTCACTCACAGACACTGCTCAGATCAAAATCACTTGCCTGGTACTTTTTCTCTATGGGTAAATACAATTAAATGACGTCACTGACAAGTTTTACAAATTATCTCCTAATCTATACATAGCAATCCCGGTGCTCCCCAAGAACATAAAAACATAAATGTGACGAAGTACTATTTTGCCATCTGTTGAAACGCGATTTCAGAGTTGGTAAGAAGACTTAGTCAACATCTTAGGTTAGTATCTCAAAGTCGTGTTGGAGCTTAGCCTATACATATATAGTGTATTTATTGGCATGCATAATTATTTATATGCAAACCCAATGGTATTTTAAAATTTAAAAAATGAACTAAGCTGCACACCATGGGGTTAAAAATCACAGCCACAGGGCTAAAAGTCACATGCTGTGACTTTTAGCCCCAATGTTAGACACCTTTGTCCTAATTTACCCTGAGGCGAAATATCTGTACAGACACCCATTAGAAGATTTTATCTGCAAACTGCTGAATGGTTCCAGGGTAACATGAAGATAACAGAAAAGCAGCCTGCTGTGCATACATATATTTAAAAAAAAAATGTTCCCGTCCATACTTGACAATAAAGTAGGATGTAATTCACAATAAATGGTTGTAAAGGACAAAACAGCAAGGACGCTGACATGTAATTTGACAAAATATGCCTACTACGTCATGTTCATTTTTTGTAGATGTCAATAATGTGGCTTTTTACCCCAGTTGCTTTATTTCCTGTGACATCTAACCCCACTTTACTTTCATACACTGTGACTTTTTGCCCCAGTGTTGTGACAATAAACCCCACTGGAGCTTACTTTTCATTCCTACTGGCAGGTATATAGTTATCAATGTCGTAAAACCCATTGCTGGCAAATTTTATTTAATTTTATTTTATAAATAAACTTGTGCAATTTAGAAATATAAACTTATTCATAAAAGTCACAAACTAGCATAAAAACTCCAATGTCTCATCATCTTGATCTAGTAAAACATTGGTGATGATTGGCATACCATAGCTTGATTCATTTAAGGGGTGTTTTATAACATTTCAGCAACCATTTTCTGTCTCTTAGGTAGCTGATCCAGGTCAAAATGTCTCTATATAATCTGATGGACTTGGATCACTTTACCATTGAAGAAATGTATCCATTTTGAAAGTGAAAAAATATAATATGTTGATTAACAAGTCTCGAAATTTTTAACGAATGGCTCAAATATTTTAGAATATTATTACCTATAAATATATTTAACTTCCCGAAAAAGGACATGGAAGCTGGATCACTTTACCTCTGAGCTATTCATATGATACAAGATGTGGTTTGTTTTGTGTGACAAGTTCCTGCCCCCTGGCCTAGTTATTGCACACATTATTTATTTAACACTGGATGTGATGTGTTTTGTGTGACAGATTCATGTATCCTGGCCTAGTTATTGCACACATTATCTATTTAACACTGGATGTGATGTGTTTTGTGTGACAGGTTTATGTATCCTGGCCTAGTTATTACACACATTATCTAATTACCACTGGATGTGATGTGTTTTGTGTGAGATATTCATGTATCCTGGTCTTATTATTGCACACATTATCTAGTTAACGCTGGATGTGGTGTGTTTTGTGTGACAGGTTTCTCTATCATGACCTAGTTATTACACACATTATCTAATTGACACTAGATGTGATGTGTTTTGTTTGACAGGTTCTTGTATCCTGGCCTAGTTATTGCTCTTATTCTCTATTTATGTCTGGATATTCTTGAAGAACCAAGACAACTCCAGTCAATATCAGGCCTTATATTGTTCGTCACATTCGTCTACGTTACATCAATTTATCCTGATAAAGTGAGTATTATTTAATGTGACAAATGATTAAATATCTTTAAAATCTAGTGTTTAAATTGTAGAACTTTGAATCTTAATTTGTTGCGATGCACTTAGGTCGATGCACTTAAGCATCACAAATATAGAGAAAGATGGAGCTTGTAAAATATTCTATGTACATTTGATAGTGAATTTGAGTATTTAAAAATAGTATTAAACTTTAGTGGTTCTCGTTGAAATCTAATTAAAATATTAATGAAAGCCTATAAAACTTTTTCTCTGATAGTACAACACTGATAGTACAACACAAATCTTTTCATTTGAGAAAAGTTGGTAGACCATGAAAATTAAAAATATGTTTCTGAGCTAAATAACATTTTAGCATATTTTACAGGTGAAGTGGCGTCCTGTCGTTTGGGGTTTTGCCCTACAGTTCATTTTTGCTGTACTTGTATTGAGATGGCCACCAGGTTATGATTTCATTAAATGGATGGCAGACACTATCACCAGATTTGTTAACTATGCTTATGACGGAGCTGCAGTTGTATTTGGTGACCCCTGGATGATATTTCATGCTTTCGCATTTATGGTTAGTACCATATTTATTTATCGATAATTGCCATCTTATATTACAATGCGCTTGGTCGGTCGATCGGTCAATCGATCGATCTGTTGGTCCGTCCATTTGTTCGTTTGTTAGTGTGTTAGTTCGTCGGTGGGTCGTTCACTCGGTCGTTCTGTAATTGTTGATCATGATGATTATTTTTGTCTCATTAATAATATGTGTGCGATATGTGGGCGTATCGACATATAAAATCAGCTATACGTGTGGAGAAATTGTCTTTTACGTTGTTATCGTGGATGTTGCCAAAATTCTTTCAAATAGTTAGCAGCTTATCACTTTAGTGCAAATATACAAAACCTTTAACCCTGTTCTGACTAATATTTATATAACATAGTCGTATACCTTACATAAGGAGTTTCTGATAAAGTCCTGGTGCAGTGGTTAAAACTGCTTGCTTGGAAAGTCGGAAATTGCGGGTTCGAACCCCACTCTGACCTTCAAGTTTCAAAGAAACAACATGTTTCTTCCCCTCTCGTTCGCAAAGAAGCAATATTGTGGGGAGCCTCCGTGACCGAGAGGTAGCGTGCTCAGCCTCAGACCGCCAGGGCTCGAATTTCGCATTATGTGTTTGGAGGGCAGTGTCATCTTATTCATCTCACCATCCTCAGGAGGTTCTCCGTTTCTGCCTATGTGTGCACAAATGGTGCCTAAAACCCCATTCATTTCATTTCTGGTTAGTATTTATATAACCTAGTCGTATACCTTACATAAGGAGTTCCTGATAAAGTCCAACCCAGTCAGATAAGATATAATCCAACCGAAATACAGTGAATGTCCTTTGCTATTAAGAGATTTTATCTGAGTTTAAATTAATATTACTGTTTGTTTGTTCGCTGAAATTTGATAAAGTGAAATACATGTTATACTATTGTTTTATACTATTGTTGAGAATCACTTTGTTGATCACAGCGTATTCGTATTCTCGCTTAATGTATTACCGTTATAATAGATAACAGTTCATGAGGTTTCTGAATTGCCTAAGCCATAATATAATTATTTTCTTTTTTGTTTTTGTAATTTACATTCTGGTCTAAGACTTGTATCTACTTAATCATCTTACGCGGCAAACATTATAATGAGAACAGAACAGATTGCGTAAAATGCTATGCATAATAATTATTATAACAAAGCACTATGCACAAATAGCCAAACTCTCATTTTGTGGTTATATGAAATATCAATCGGATATCAATAACAGTGTATCGTGTCGACTTAGACGATTCCCGCGTCTAAAGTCGATTCCCGCACTGTAAGGTTTAATCGTGAAACACATCAACGCGATTGCCCGCGCGACGTCCTGCGTGACGTCACGCGTGACGTTTGGCACAGTGCTGTTTGAATTGTGGGCCAGTTGGGCCGACGCTGGCAGACAATTCAAACACCATTGTCTCAAACGTCGCGCCGGACGTCGCGTGAGACGTTTCGCGGGCAATCGCGTTGGTGTTTTTCAGGCTTAAAGCTGTCAATTGCGTCAGCAATCGTAGTATAGATTCAAATACTATATAATAATTGTATCAACCTTTGAAGTAAAAAGGAACACGTACATCTGCACTCGGATATTGCACGTCAGGAGCCATGTTTTAAAATAATGTCTTTTCTATTTAGGGTATGCCCCTGCTTATCTATATCGGCATGGTCATGTCTATTCTCTACTACTACGGCGTTACTCAAATCTGTGCAGTCAAGCTGGGATGGATTTTCCAGGTCACCATGGGAACAACCGCCATAGAAACTCTCAGCGTGTCAGCTAACATCTTCCTGAATGGAGTAGGTGATGGGAGCTCGGGTTGCTCAAAAAATCTAATAATTAATATATATTTTAAAGCGCAAGTATCCTCGAAAACCAATAAAAAGATCAATGGCGCGAATTTCTAATAATGGCTATGCCCAATTTCAAATACCTCGTCAGATATCGGTTTAAATACACCCGTGACGTCAGTCTATTTTTAAAACAGTAGATTCGGATCTACGAATCTAGTGTTATTTTGTACTGGTCAGGTCGGGCACAATATACGGGTTTAACTATGAAAGTGCATGTTAATATATCATGGTTTAGCCATACTGACAAGGAAATTGACGTTTCTATATCAAATCTTGGAACATCTGCACATATTATGTGTATTTTAAGTCGAAGAAAGAATTATATTACAGTAGATTCGTAGATCTGAATATACTCGGCGCCTCGCGCCTCGTACATTCGGATTTACGAATCTATCGAATTTCGTTCTTTCTCTTTGACTTAATCAGACATAATCGGCTCAGATGGATACACGTCGATAGTAATGTTGCTTTCCTAATATGAGGGCAGACTTTGTTGAAGTCATTTTTCCTTGATTCATGCTCTAAATTCAGTGGTATAAAATATAGTATTTGTAAGCTGAGATGCTTTATTCTTGCAACCACAGTGAAATTGTATTGATATTGAGTGACTCATTTGATATCATACCAGACAAAGTATTGTAAAGTACCTTTGCTTTCAGATGGACACTATGCTGATGTTGCGGTGCTACCTCACGAGGCTGACTAAGTCAGAGTTCCATTGCCTGTTGACCGGAGGTCACGCCACTGTGGCTGGTTTCGCCTTCGCCCTGTTTGTTTTGTTCGGGGTGCGTCAACGTGACATTTTTAAAATCCTATTTAAAAGATTGCGATGTTTCCCCGTGAAAAACGGCTATATAATTTCCTTTATTTGTTTTGTGGGTCCTATAGTGATATGTTTGGGTGACTGGTTGTTTAACAACTTGATCTTGTAGTCCCTAGTCTTGTTATAATTTTTATATCTAGGGTAATTTTCTGATACAGAGCCATATATTACAATTTGATTATGTGGACAATAGTCATATTGGACAGCTTGATTTAGTGGTATTTATATAATACTATTTGACAACTTGACAATGTAGTTACTAGTCATATTTATTTTCACTTTATTCATAATGATTTTCAGTGGTTTTTCATATTAACCCTTTGACCGCCAAATTATTAAATCTTAATTTTCACCCACTTGAAGTTGTGTCTCGCTGACGCGATCCACAACTTCAAGTGAGTGAAAATTATTCAGATCTGACAAAATGGAGGTCACCTGTTTTCAAATATTGCCGATTGATGTCACATTTTATCTTTAACATGTTTAAAAGGTGGTACTTATTGTGCTAATAAAAAATGAAAACCCGAAGATATGCGGCACCGGCGGTTAAAAGGTTAAATCATTATTTTTGAGTGAGTATGCATACTCAGATTGTGCGTGTGTTACGCAGGCGCCACCTCAGCATCTGTTGTCCGCGGCCGTGATGTCGGCGCCCGCCTGTATGGCCATCTGCAAGCTGAATCACCCCGAGACGGAGGAGTCCATCACTCATAATATAGAGGACATCATGCTCAGCAGAGGGTCAGTCTCAATATCATGGCTATTTTGCAACCCTTCACCGGCTAATCACCACTATAGCCGTTTTAACCATTTAAGCCCTCACGATGCATCAAAGCATCATTTTACATCCTTGAAAACACACTTAGCTCCCCTACAACTAAGGTTTTTAGGAAGAGAAAAATCATGAAACTGGTTTACCAATACGTGGCAATTTGTAAACCACATCAAATCATTTTCATCCACTACAAGTCGATAATTGCGACAGCAATTCGCGGCTTGTAGTGGATGAAGATGACAATGGTAAATTCAGGATTGAAAGGGTTAAATTTATTTTATTAACCCTTGACGCCCTTAAATATGTTTGTATAAACCATGGAGACCCAAGATTTTTTTTTCAAATTAAAATCATTATGAATGTCTTAGTTAGCTATTTCTGATTCATTTGAATATCTACGTTATGGGTCTACGGCTATTATAAATATTTTACTCTTCCAGTGTGGGGATCGACTTTAGACGTCAGAAAGTGTTAACAGGTTAAAATACAGTTGTTGAAGTATATATGTGGTCTCAAATGAAACAAGTATGAGTAATTTTCACCCATTTGAAGTTGTGGGTCGCTGTAGAGAGCCACAACTTCAAGTGGGTGAAAATTTAAATGTTATAACTTAGCTCTTTATGGGGTTAACTTAGGAGTACTTGTCGATCATTTGAAGCTGGCGTCGATCATTTTCAATGTAAAGTTGTTCAACCGTCCGGGGAACATATGCGCCCTATATTATGTACTCAGAAAGATAATGTAACGAAAATTATAAAACGAAAAATAAATTAATTTGGGTGTGATATTTCTACATTTTATATTTGTCATTTTAACCTGGAAATCTGGAATTGGGTAACAATTTGAACGGATATTATCGAAGACATTGACCTAGCTTTGGGAAATTTTATTGGTCGAAATCGCGATGTCTACCAATCAGAGATGAAAGAGATCTCTAGAAGTGAATACTGAATCCCTTTGATGATTTGACACAACAAACACGTCCTGCGACGCTGGCCAAACTTAAAGCCAACATTGGAAGATCGTCTCGTATTTTCTATATCTAGGTAGCCATCCTATTATGACTGGCAGACACTCGTGATTGTATTATTATTTTGGTTTTAGAGACGAAGTGAACGTGTTTGAGGCGGGCGCTAATGGCGCGGCTGTGGCGGGGAAGACGGTGGTGGCTGTGGTCGTCAACTACATCGCCTTCCTGGCCTTGCTCTCCTGGGTGGACGCAGTACTCTGGTACTTTGGCAGCAGGGTCGGCTACGACGACCTCAGCTTCGAGGTAAAGAGTGAGAAAAATAAATAGCACAATAAAGATGTGCTCTCGTTTTGTGATTTAAAAGTCATCGACATGATGATGTCATTATGGGATATACCCCGGGGCGCTTTTGTAAAATCAATCTATCTATCTATTACTATACAGAAAAATAGTTGACACATGAAAACATCACTGATCAATCAATGCAAGGGAACGATATAATTATGTTTATATATATATAATTATGTTATATGTAGAACTATGTTTTGTTTGTTTTGTCCACAGCTAATAATAATATAGCGGTGTGTTGATATAGCTACTATAGTTTGTATGGCACCTATTTGATTGACTGTTATTACTATGACTGGAAAACTAGAAATGATTTACAACACACTTCTTTCAAGTTTTTGCTATGTTTTTCTACATATACAGACCATTTGTTCGTGGTTATTCTGGCCTTTTGCTCTGCTGATGGGCGTAGAACTGGAGTATTGCCTGGAAGTTGGCAAGCTAATCGGACTTAAGGTCATCTGCAGTGAAATCCTGGCTTTCCAAAAACTGGGAGAATCCATACGTAATGAAGCTCTTGATGTGAGTTACATGATTATATCATCCCCTTGGATATGAGAGGGTGCATCTGTCACTTTGAAGAGTGGCAGATACACCCTTTCATATCCAAGGGAACGATATATGTATATATATATATATGTTATATGTACAACTATGTTTTTCTTGTTTTGTCCACAAATAATATAAAAATAATATATCTTGCATTAGATTGACTAATCGATTAATCGATCGATTGATCGATTAGTCAATCAATCAAACAAATAATCTATCAATCAATCAATCAATCAATCAATCAATCAATCAATCAATCAATCAATCAATCAATCAATCAATCAATCAATCAATCAATCAATCAATCAATCAATCAATCAATCAATCAATCAATCAATCAATCAATCAATCAATCAATCAATCAATCAATCAATCAATCAATCAATCAATCAATCAAACAATCAATCAATCAATCAATCAATCAATCAATCAATCAATCAATCAATCAATCGATCGATCGATCGATCGATCGATCGATCGATCGATCGATCGATCGATCAATCAATCAATCAATCAATCAATCAATCAATCAATCAATCAATCAATCAATCAATCAATCAATCAATCAATCAATCAATCAATCAATCAATCAATCAATCAATCAATCAATCAATCAATCAATCAATCAATCAATCAATCAATCAATCAATACAAATTCTATAAACATGATCAATCGTTGCAATTTTAATTACGATCATTTACATCTCTTTTGTGAAACTGATATAATATGCAAATGAACGTAATTAAATTAGCGGTTCATTCACGATTATTGAATTGTATTGTCGTCAAACAGGTGTGTAAGTCAACGTCATTTATCCATTCAATCAAGCTCATTTACATGTACTGTAGTCAAACAGATACATAGAATTAGATTCACTGACGGTCATTTGCATAAGATAACCAAATTTATTTTCACATATATATTTTTTTCCTATCGTGAAAAGCTGTCATGTGACATCCCACTTTTATTTTCCCAACTCTTGTAAGCGGCTTTTTAACAGACCCTCTTGCGGTCTCTATTGTATACATTATTGAAAAAAACGCTTTTGAACAACAGATGTATAAATTGTATTTGATTGGAGCATGAATAAACGACTTTGAATTTGAACTTGCTTGCTTTATAGAAATAAACTAAATAACAAAAATATCGATACATTATTTTAAATGATGTTGTTTTTTAATAGGACCGCTCAGAAGCGATCGCCACGTATGCGATTTGTGGATTCTCTTCTCTCTCCACGCTGGCCATCGCCGTGGGTGTGTGGCAGGCCATCTGTCCGTCCAAAGTGAGCGAGATGACCGGCCAGATGGGCAGGGTCATCCTTAACGCCAACCTCTCCTGCTTCATGACAGCCTGCATCGCCGGTAACTAAAACCCAGTAAACACAAAACACTTGTATAACATTTATACAATGTCGGTCCAACGTCGAATGATGATTGGGCCGACGTTGTATAAATGTTATACAAATGATTTGTGTTTGTTGTGTAACACGGGAATTTGACCGAAATTATGCGATTTTGATCATAATTTTTGCTTAATAATAAAGCTGTACCTCGCGTGTATTTATACATTCAGTGCATTTGAACATTTTTACATAAAACATACATGACATAAGAGTAAATAAATGTTCCAGTAGTGCATTTAATTAAATATTTTGGTAGATTGTAAATATAATTAGACAGACCAGTAAACATGTAACTGATTTATACTTGAAAAGTAAAGCAGTTACTAACGTTAGATGTGCTAGCATCGCATTATACACATACAGTCATTTCTGATTTATTTGCCAGAGAGGTTTAATATTTCGACATATAGAGACACAGACTAATTCATTATTCAATAATGATATCTACGTAGATTAAAAGTGGCATTGCCGAGATTTTTTTGTAAAAGCACATAATACAATATAACAATATAGCTACACTTAATAAAATAAACAACAAACATCCCAACAAACATGAGACATGTATCCAATGTTGGGTGAATGTTGGGTCACCGTCTACGAGGCTGGCCCACCATTAATCCCACATTGAATCAATGTCTCGTGTTGCTGTGATAGCTGTGGTTGAACTCCATTGTGCTAAATTATTCAATTGGAATTTTCACTCACTCTAAGTTTTTTTTTCGCTGACGCGATCCACAACTTAAAATTATTCAGATTTGACAAAATGGAGGCCAGCTATTTTCAAATCTTGCTGATTTATGTCACTTTTTTACCTTTAATATGTTTAAAAGCTGACATGTCATGTGCTAATAACGAAATGTAAAAAATAAAACGGGTAAAGGATAAACCCTTACAGTGCGGGGATCGACATTAGTCGTCAGAATCAGACGTCTGTAGACGTCAAATCTGACGTCTACAGACGTCACATTCTGACGACTAAAGTCGATCCCCGCACTGTAAGAGTAAACAATATTTGACTAATGGTCGTAGACCCATAACATAGGTATTCAAATGAATCAGAAAAAGCTAACTAAGACATTTATGATGATTTCGAAAAACCCTTTGGTCTCCATAGTTTATACAAAATTCAGCGTTGTAAGGGTTAGAGGATTACACGTACCGTGTGTTTTGTCAGGGTTGATGTACACGCCCGAGGAGGATACCAGTACGCCGAACCCCTTGGGTGAGCTAGTGTCCGGCATCTTTGACTTGATCCCGGGCTACAAGGATCTGATGAATCTGCTGGAGTAGCGGTATCCGGACGCGCCGCCAGCCACGGGAACAAATATGTACGAGATAAAGAACAATACAAACTATCAGACAGCCTCTGCTGATTAAAAAAACGGATATCATCGTATAAAATACAAGTTTTCAGGCATCGCTCTCAAATGACTGCTGGCCATGACCATGTTACAATGATGAGAATTGGAAAGGACCTGTATTAACATATTAAAGGGTCAATATTTTTTGTATAAAAATATTGGTCTGAATGTATATTTACCAAAAATTATTAAAAAAACATTACCCCTCAGTTTTAAGGTACAACCATATGATGAAAATTGAAAGTAAAGTTGTCTATATTAAACACGGGGGGGGGGGGGGCTGCAAACGTTAGTGTCAAGAAAATGTATCATCATAGAATTGAGCAAAATATACAATATGTAGGCCTATATATTCTGTTTAATAGCACAACAGGTGGGATAGCGAATGTAATTAAACATACCCTGGATTCACGCTGTTTAGTGATAATTGTATTGATGTTAGATATAAACTACATGTATATCCATCTGTACCTGTGTACATCAGCTAAAGGGTTTTGACAATATTCAATTTACATGGAAATCATTTTTATTTCTTCCATAAAATGCATCCTGTTGCCTGCTTTTGACAAACAGCCGTATATTTCTACTAGTACTTGAAACGTGAACAATCGCTGCACTGTTGCCTTCTCGCATTTGCTTTTGAAATTACATCTGATTTATCGTTAATAATGAGAAATATTGGTTATCAAGACAGTAAAGAAAAATAAGCTTAAATAATTGTAAATATAAATTCACATGATAATAATCACCAGAAATGTACACACATTGACCAGAACTACAATTATCCAGCGATGTATTAAAATGCATTTTCATTGTTTAATATCGAGGCTGGGCTACTACTTAAAATAATTGCATATTATTTTCCCTGGTGTCAATTTATAAAGTGATACGAATTATATTACTTTTACAATTGTGTATTATCTGTAATATACACGTATCTCATACTTTTTGTTGTTGTACATTATTGTTAAACTAATGCCACTTTAACTATTGACATAAGTCATTATTCGGCCGATGCACCATAGTAATATATATATGATGCACGTCAAACTTATGACCAAACTAAAATAGAGGTGTTATTAATATAAATATCGATTACCAATTATTATTGTGTTATATAAATGAGGCACAATGTTGTCGTCCCACAAACCCCAAGTCTTTCAGAGTCGAAGCATTCGATATACACAATTATTTGCCTAGGTGCTGCTTCTTAGGCAAATTAGTTTTGTGTGTTTAGTGCCCATATTTGTGAATTTGAACAAGTATACAAATTGTATTTACTAATTGTAATTTACGATAAAAAACAAAATTAATTGAGGTGTATGCTAGAATAGGATTGAATTATAGGACTGTTTTTTGTAAATAATAATCATTGTGTGTGCACTTGCTCTCTGCACACAGCAAGCACTAGACTTTGTGTCAATGTTGCTTTAATGTTGATCGACCGAATACGACAATGGCCCAGCAATAAAACAACATTGACACAATGCATCGTGTTTGCTCCTACCTTGATATAACCTAGGCCTCGCGTGAGTCTATTGTTGTTACTTGTCATGTATATATATTTATTGTGTTATGCCCGACACAGCAGTGTTTAGGGATATAACGAAGAAGGTTCACAGCTGAAAAATGTATTTAAGTAAATTTTTATTTGATAAAAAAAGTTATAATTATATTTTATTACTTCCATCACTGATTTTTTTGTCCATTCCGAGTTCGAATTGCATGCGTAATTAATTGCTACAAGCAGAGGGAAATACTCACAGCTCAAGCGAAATATATCACATAAATTACCAAAGAAGCACGACATATTGTAGACCTACCAATGTTGGTATATGCCTAATGACGTTGATCCAACATTACACCCACAAAAAAAAATCGTGTTTTCATTTTTTATATTTATCTACTATAGTGCGAATTTAATTACTATTGGTTACCCATTTTCTACAAATGTACCATTTAGGATATTGTATATTAAATAATATTCAATAATTCACCAAACGTCAGGACGTTATGAGTCTATTGGATGTTTGACATTCTTGTAATTGATTAACTCAAGTCATTTTGTATTCACTGTGACATGATTATTGGTAGCCATCTTCACTTTTTCTTGTCATCTTATTAGTTGGTAGTCATGGGCGGCCATCTTGGATAAATGCAGACTGGGCTTGTTGTCAGCCATCTTGGATTTTTAATTTTTGGCCACTATATTGTTTTTAAAAATCCGCAACTTGTTGATGACTCTAGCTTACATATTTAAATATCGGTAGGCCTACATTTCATTTGCAATTTTGGAAAATGTTCGCCATTAAGGTCACATAACAAAATTGAAGATGTTCGAAGTATTGTGGTACATCATGTAAATTGTCATAATTTTGGCATCACATGACAGGTAATGCATTGATATAATTTCACCAGTCATCCTAAGAAATAGCCTTCATTGTTGAAAGGGCCGGGCAGCCTGTTTCCATGGTTATCTACCCCAAATAAACAGCAAGCTAAATTCAGGGAAAGTCATGATGTTGGTCTGAAAAATCAACAATGTTGTCCAGGCATGTGTCTTGGAATAAATGTTTTTTTAATTATCATCAATTTTTTTTTTCATCGTTTCACTGTTCCTGCATCCGGATGAGGTGAGGTGAGTGTGTTATTTGTCTGAATTGATTAACGGTAAGGCCGATTGCAAATGTGTCTGGTACAAACTTGAACAATTCTGACACGATTAACACCTAATTACCATCTAACTATTAGGTTATGCTGAAAGCTACCTCAATTGGAGGGCTATTTAAATGTATTGAGTCCGGTGAAAAAACAGCCTATTAGATGCGGACCGAAAGTGAAATCAACGTCCCTAACATACGTCCGACGTTGTTCCAGGGCTACACTGAATCATTACGGATGGACAGTGAATTTTGTTGCTCTTTAGTTTGAATGCCTCCAAGAACGGTTGGGGCGAACCTGCAATCTTCGGCGTCACAGGCGGCGGTGTTTGTTTGGTGTGGTACGAATTAAAGAAATCTTATAACAATTTTATATTACAGAAATGCACTGTTAAATGATAAAATCACTTCCATTTAAGAAGCGTTTGCGTTCCCCAACTCATTGTTAATAAGCAAAAGTACTAAATATATGCCTTGTATGTAGATATAAGCAGATTATGTATTTCTGATATAAGGTAATATAATGTTGAAGTACACGAGAGCAAATTTGTCCCATTAGATATGAAATGGTGTATCTGCTACTTTACAAAGCGGCAAATACACCCTTTTATATTCAAGTGGACGGTACGCTGTCGGTGAGAAAAAATAGTCCAGTTTTACGTCTATTTTTGCTCGCTACTTTTTAATATACATATGCTATAATCATTGGGAACTGTGAATTAGTCTGACATTATCTAGGCCTAGAATCATCTTACTTTGCTATGATATTTATTATTATTTATTTATAATAATTCATTAAATCTATTTATTTATAATAATTATTTATCGCTATAATATTTATTGAAAAATAGGAGAACTTTTTTGATACTACTGTGTCAAATACAAATGCATACAAATGTGTAGTTGAAACATACATAAAAGCTCGTAGGTTTTTTTTTCAAAATGTTTTAATCAAGATTTATAATTGTATTAAATTCGTACGAGTTTAATGGTAATTGCCCGGGTTATTGCCCTCGTTGTTTTTTTATGACCAAAACATCTTTAGTTGATCCGCTTTAATATCAATATATTCTACTCCGCAATTCTTATCAACAACAAAATAAGTTGCCAAATGGTTTGATATTGGACACCAATGACATAGAAACACAAAACAGACATAATACGAAAGGTTTGTTTGGGCCCTATATATATATTAGTTTGTATCAACTCCAAATATAAAATATATACAAACAAGCAACTGGAGTGTGTGTTTGAAAATGTATTAATTCCATAGATTATACCTTACTTTTATAAGCAAAATCAAAAAAATTGTAAATTGTAAACACAAGTGTGTTTGAACAAAATCATTAATTACCCCGGGCTTGTAGATTCTTCAATTTAAAGTATACAAAATGTATGCAAACTAAATGCTTTTTCTCTGTCACCTTAAACACACGGCCGGACCAATTTGCGCTTCAATAATATTTGTAATTGCCCCATATTTTTTGACATCAACTTTAATTTGCACTGAAGTTCTATAAAGTATATGTTAATTCTACGTCATGTACCGTCCTACATAACATAAAACATAAAAAGGTTAACATAAAAATTGTTGAACAATTTCAAATAATTCGATTTTAATAAAATATGATTTAATATAGATTAATATTCAGAATTACTGTATTAAACTTTTACATAAAAAGCACCAATGTGACCATTTTAATACATACATTTTACTCAAAATACCCCACTGTAACAATTGTGCTAAATACAAACTAACAATTTATATAATATATAAACAACACAGTTTTGAAAAAATATATAGAATATATAAATATATGAACAACAGTTTTGAAAAAAAACATGACTATCAGTATGTAATTACTTTTTTCTTCTAAGTAGGAAATTGTCGACCAATCAGTGTAGATATAGTCACTGATAATGTGAAATAGCTAATAGTGGTGGGTTTATTACTTTATAATATCACCCTTTGTATGCTCTGGACACGTAAGAATACACGTAATTAAATGCCGCAACAACTGCCGCAACCGTTTCAGCGCGGTGATCATCTTTCTTTATACGTCAGAATCTGTTTGTAGACGGTTTCCGCGCAGGGTTAGGGTTGAAGGTTGCACAATGTGCAGGCCTATATCATTTACAATGTATGTTTTATATTATTGCATACTGTGGTCAAATCAAGAAAAGTAAAATCACAAATCTATTTTCCTTGGTGAAATCGAGAATTACAATCAATCATTGCGAAAAAAACATTTGAAGCCATCATGTAGTCATGCATGTGAGTGTTAACAAATAGTCCTGTCCATGGTGACTCTCACGAATTATAATTTCCACACAAAATGTTTAATACCCACACAAGTAGTGTTCACATAGCGTACCCCAATGCCCAAGTCTTTATAATAGCATCTTGAAACCCTGTATGAATCACTTAGAAATGTATTTATTGTTAAAACTCTCCAACCTTACTGCTCAATTTATCTCCAAATCTCTGGGTTCGCGGGCTCGAACCCCGCTCTGACATTCAATTCCCCGCTCACTTGTAAAGATTCAATATTGTGAGGAGCCGCTGTGACCGAGAGTTAGCGTGCTCGGCCTCAGACCTCCAAGGCTCGAATTTTAAATTCTGTGTCTGGATAGTGTCATCTCATTCATCTTACGATCCTCAGGCGGTCTACAGGTGGCCAATAACCCCATTCATTTAATTTCATTTAGCTCAGATGCAAGACGCATATTTCCCAGGGACTGTTGAAAAAATGTTTTCTCATGAAGTGTTTCACAATACACTCGAATTGAGATCCAGTCCATTCATACTTCTGAACTATGTGATAATGTATCGCACTCCCCCCCCCCCTCTCCGGATAATTCTGTGAATCCTTAGTTCAAATTGACAATTATTGTTATTCCATCAGAGACCGAGAAGTAGCGAGCTCGGCCTCAGACCACCAGGATTTGAATCATGTGGCTGGAGGGCAGTGTCACTTCATTCATCTCACCATCCTCAGGAGGTTCTCTTGGCCCAGTTTAGCCTATATGTGCACAAAGGTGGCCTAAAACCCATTCATTCATTTTTATTCTATCAGAACTCTGCCAAGGCAGCTATCTATCTATCTTTGATCTTCCTAATCTATGGGATGGCTTTTACTTCCTTTTATCCAAGTCGCTGACTTTAAAACAATCTATTCATAGCATAAAATATTTCATTTACATCTCAGTGGATTTACATTTTTCTCAAACAAATAAATATGGATATGAAGTTTAATTTATTTTATTGTATGGCTGATAAATATTAACTTACAACTGGAGTTTGGACTCAAAAGTGACGTAATTCACCTACCTTCTGTTCATATAATTTCGTATGACCTCAACTGACCCCTTAATCACGTTTTGTCATAATATTAGTTATTTTATGTCACAAAAATTCTTAACATTTCGTACTATACCCCACATTGGACATTTTGAGTGGTCACACGACATACATCAAAACATCAAAACTCTTATGTGTCAATTTCATAAATGACCTTAGATGACTGAAATGGCCCCCCAATAAACATGGTATAATTTTCATCCTATAAAAACAAGTATGTTTTGAGCTGAATTGGATACTATACGCTTGAAGTATTTATGGACATGGTTCATGACTATCCAATGTGGTGTGCTAAGGGTATTGCTGAGGCAGTTCATTGCACATAGTTCAAGGGTAGATTACAATTACACTGAAATTCCCTATTTACGGTTGAGCATGGTGTATATCAATTTCTTTAAAATTGAACTACGTTGCTTGGATATGATACATAATGTCAAAGCTATATTACATCCAACAGCGATAGTTATAATATCGTGATGCAATGCAGAGATTAATTTCACTTGAGGCAAACACAAAAAGAGACAAAGCATCCATAAACTGATTTGTACTGCAAAAATTATAGTATAGTTAAGTAATGCCTTTTTTCGTGTGTTAACCCCAGACAACAATGAACGCTTACAAATTACAAAGAAGGTTATGCATAGGATAAACCCAATGATTATTACAGTTATATATCCAAAGATGAACAATATCGGTGACAGATGAATTATTCGAATGAAGAAACACAAATCGCCGGTAATCTTTTGTGCAACAGTCAAATTTAAATAGTTTATAAACAAAGATAAACTAATAAATGTAAGCCAAAAAACTGCACATACTAAACTCGAGAACCTCAAGAATCTACACTGGTGCTTGAATGGATAAAGTGATTTAATATTTAAAAATGTAAAATAGAAGATATATGTGATTATATGAATGTGAATCAAGGCAAACTGTGTGAGAGATACCATGGCACAATTCCTACTTTGTCTCCATGTGGTGCTGGGAAACACATTTTGTTTGTCGTAAAGGTACGTTGGAAGTAAAATGGTAATACTAATAGATATTGTTGTCACAACTGTATTGAAATTTATCGGTGATATATAAGACAATCGATGCGTTCCTATTTCAAAAATGCAGCTTGAGAATAACAAAATACTGAATACTATGCAAGTAAACGTACCCAAGAAAGAAAATAAGTACCACCCAAAGTAGCTTACAACTCCGTGACACTGCTTTCTTACGAAAGAACAAGTAATATTTGATAGCACTACACAGCATAAGATACTTGTGCTTGTTTTAACATCACTTAAGTATATCAATCCGATAAATAGTTCACGGTGGACGTGCATTATTGGATTTCCACGCAAATTCAAAATAACTAGAGATGGAACATATTTATGAAATGAAATTATCATATATTTGATTTTGTTCTCCGCTAAATTAATCAGTTGTATAAATAATAGATGTGGGAAATCATAAATATATTCCAAATGATTTAGTGAAAAATCTAGCTCTTTTAATTGATGTACCAATAACAGTCTGACCAATCGTAAATCCGAAAATCTATTGTCACTGATATTTAAGAAAAGGACGCCTGCTGTCTCATTAATTGTCTTTGTAGGCCTACTGTTAATCGAAGAGAAATCCATGTGTCCTTTTGATAAATCTAAAAGTATTAAATTGTTCATGTGCTGAAATATGGTCAGGTCGATATCCTTCAATCCACCATGTATAAACAAGCTTCTCCAGTAAATGAACAAGTGATGATTGTTTGCGATGCCTGCTTCATCACAACGCGCTATGTAGCCAGTAGACCTACATGAACAACCACTCTTGCATTCCTGACAAACAATTTCATCGTCTACTGAATGGCCACACTGAAATAGTCCATCGCAGACCTGCCAAGGTGGAACACAGCGTGGTTCTCCCCGACATTTGATCATTCCTGCACAGTGGAAGTTATCACACATCATCTCATCTTCCCCTCCAGGACAATCATACACACCATCACATGCAAAGATTATGTCAATACATGGTCCTGATTCACATTTAAACATACCAGAACATCCTATGTTTTTACACCATTTTAGATGATCTCCGTGTTTACATCCAGATATATGTGAGTGTGTTTTTAAAAGGCAAATATGATTTAGATCGTAATTTGTACCATCTGAGAAACACTCACCGTCCATAGCTTGGAACTTAGACATATCATGAATGGTCGATTCATCATGGCGACCACGGAACAAATACTTACATTGCTTCTCGTCCTGCTCAAATGGGCATTGTCCGACAAAATCACAAAAGGCGTGTACTGGAAGATACATGCTAGAGGCATTTTGCTGATCACAACTTTTAAAGTTATGGTTAATATTTTCATATTGGCATTTACTTTCATCTTCTAAATTTCGGCAATCAGGGTGTGTGTCACAAACATAAGCAAGTAAAATACAACTGTTATCCAAACAACTAAAGTAACCAGCTGCACAATGGCCTATATAATGCCGGGCTGGATTCATTTGACAGATGATGGTATCAGCCCAATCACTATAGACACAAGGTTTTCTTGTGGCCCTCCATCCATCTAGAGTTTTTCCAATGTCGGTATAGAAGCTCCACCAAGTCTCACAACAGCGAAGATGGGCACATACATTAGGTAAATCAGTCATGGCAATGATTTCAATTTTTCGGTGTCCAACGTTGAATTGAAGAGTTTGAAGTATAATGGATAAAAATAAATTGATATTTTCCCCCACAAACAGAGGAGCTCCGTGCACGTGTTCAATGTGATCCAGCCACCTGGTACTGTACAAGTGCGCCTTACTCCTTGGCATATAGGTTATGTTGATCTGATCCCAGTTGTAATGGGAGAGTCTCCCAAATTTAAAATGCGTCAGCAAGAGGGGTTCCTGGCCATCATCTTTACAAACTCCTTGATACTTGATTAAATGCCCAGACTGAAAGGTAATAATTCTGTAACACTTTTTATAAATTAAAATCCATCCTTTTTTGCAAAGCAGCACATACCGTTTCCCCTTGTATTCGTAAGCGGTAATTCCTGAAGCCGAGAGCTTTGTGTTGTTGATAATAAAAGGATTATTACTCAAAGTAGTCTTGTTAGTTTCACCAATGACCATTGTTGCGTTTATTTCACAAAAATAGCTCCCATATATGACTGCATCACACTGCAATGATATCCAGTTACCGGGATAGCCGCCTGTTATTAAGCTCATTCCAAGACACTGTGAGATATTCTTCGAGTCATCCAATATAAATTTACCAGGTGACACATATTGATACAGCATTTCCTCATTAAATGATATATTAATGTTCTCATTCTTCAATTTCTTATGTGGTTCAACAACGATTGGCAAATCATTAAACCACCTCCAATCACCACCCTTTGACAAGAGGAAAAACAGAAATGAATGAATGAATGAATGAATGAATGAATGAATGAATGAATGAATGAATGAATGAATGAATGAATGAATGAATGAATGAATGAATGAATGAATGAATGAATAAATGAATGAATGAATGAATGAATGAATGAATGAATGAATGAATGAATGAATGAATGAATGAATGAATGAATGAATGAATGAATGAATGAATGAATGAATGAATGAATGAATGAATGAATGAATGAATGAATGAATGAATGAAAATCAATACTGGCCTTTGAAATTAAATCGAGTGTTAACCCTTAACCTTCGCAGCGCGGGGATCGACTTTAGTCTCAGAATTTGACGTCTGTAGACGTCAGATTCTGACGACAAAAGTCGATCCCCGCACTGTAAGAGTTGAAATATTTCTAATGGTCGTAGACCCTAACATTGGTATTCAAGTGAATCGGAAAGAGCTAACTAAGACATTTATGATGATTTCAAGGTGAAAAACCCTTTAGTTGCGATGTTTTTTTTACAAATTAATTCAGTGCTTTAAGGGTTAAAGCGTTATTTTTAACCTTATGCCACACTTCCCAAATGGTTACAAATTACTTACATATGCATAATTTGGATCAAAACATATGGTAATCTAAGAAGTTTACTGGTGATTTCCCCTTCAAATGACAAATGCAAAGTCTAAAAATACCGTGCAAGCACTCAAACACCCCTCGGCTGATGTAGTGACACAAAATGGCCACAAATTTGACACATACTGCTATGCTAATAGGCTATGCCAATACTCGAAGACCACTGAACAAAGCCGTCACAGCTTCGTTTTCCTATATTATGCCAGGTCTCAAGGCGTTTAGCTAAAAATAGGAACGATTAAGTAAAACTGAAAAAATAAAAAAAAAGGCCGCCATAGCCTCGTTTTCGGTTGCACATGAAAACAAACAATGCCAATAAACTCGCAGACACCGAAAACTCATATCCAATATGCCAGGTTTCAAGGCATTTAACTGAAAATAAGAACGATTTATCAAAACTGATAAAATCAGGATGGCCGACATAGCCTCGTTTGCGGTCGCATATGAAAATGGAAAATGCCAATAGACTCGCAGACTAAAAAAATCAAGTCGAAAAAAAATTAAGTCGTCAGCTGGTGGCCATTTTGATTATGATATCGGTGGAAAGCGGAAAATATAACCAGGTCATCTCCATGCTGCTCATGGGTAACTTGACATAAAAATTGGAGAGATCAAATAATTATTATTCAAGTTATCGTGTTAACAAGGAATTTTAAAATTGATAAAATCAAGATGGCCGCCATAGCCGCGTTTTCGTTCGCATATGACAGCAGACATTGCCAATAGACTAGCAGACCCCGAAACCTATATACCGGGCTCAAGTAAAGACACTGTTGTGAATTCTAAAATAATAATTTTCGCGTTAACAACAATGTTTTTCTAATCTATGACCTTGACCTTTTGCAAAAAAAAATTGCCGGAGAAGTTGAATGATTGTGTAAATTATGAATTCAATCTGTGGGACCGGAGAGGCAATGAATTAAATCTGTTGGACCATAAAGGTAATTCTATGGTTGGACCATGTTGGAGCAGTGGCTAAGACTGGCAGTGTGTGGCGGCGCACGAAGGGGACGACAATAACCCTTCGGGCCCAACGGGCCGAGGGGTAAAACACGGCTATAGAGGCGATTAGTGCTTAAGGGTTACGTGAGAACAGTTCGTTGATGTGACTATTATTTCGCGCACATAGTACGTGTCGATCACTACCATAAAAGGTGTTAGCACTCTACCCGTCAAGCGCAACGATAAACGTTTTCAATTTGTTTTAACCCTTTAACCGCCGGTGTCGCATATATTCGGGTTTTCATTTTTTATTAGCAAATTACATGTAAGTAAGTACCACCTATTAAACATGTGACAGTGATACAAATGTGACATCAATCAGCAATATTTGAAAACAGTTGACCTCCATTTGTCAAATCTGAATGATTTTCACTCACTTGAAGTTGTGGATCGCGTCAGCGAAACACAACTTCAAGTGGGTGAAAATTCAGATTGAATAATTTGGCGGTTAAAGGGTTAATGGCAGACCATATCACTGTTATTAGGAAATGAAACGAGTGTTTGAACATCAGGATTTACAAATGTTTGGTCTTAAATGTAATGAATATGAGTAATTTTCAGCCACTTGAATTTGTGGATCGCGGTAGCGAGACACAACTTCAAGTGGGTGAACATTTGAATTATTTAATTTAGCGCTTTAACGGTTAACCGACCTGTTTTGTTCCAGCAAGAAATATCACTTGTCCATATGGTTGAGGTATTCCAGAGTTAATATTGCGTTTGTGGTATTCTATCATGTATTCATATTCGCCCATTCTATTCTCTAAGTGAAGAAGGTGGCCTTCAATTGACTTACAATCCTTGTCCGCTTCCAACCAAGTGGTCATTCTGTATCCATACAAAGATATCAATCAATCATCAGAAAGAAAACAAGCACAATACACGCGATCGTCTCCGTCGCGGCTGCCTGAGCAGCTTTAACCCTTTAACCGCCAAATTATTCAATCTGAATTTTCACCCACTCAAAGTTGTGTCTCGCTGACGCGATCCACAACTTCAAGTAAGTGAAAATTATTCAGATTTGACAAAATAGAGGTCAACTTTTTTCAAATATTGCTGATTGATATAGCATTTTATCTTTAACATGTTTAAAAGATGGTACTTAACGTGCTAATAAAAAATGAAAAACCGAATATTCGCGGCACCGGCGGTTAAAGGGTTAACAAAAATGTAGACCAGAGGCGAAATCTGAAAAGGGCTCTAGATATCACATCAGTTGTGATGGAATGTTAGAAGTTGTCAACAATGTTATTATGGCAAAGTGATATCTCTTCAGGTTGATGACAATTGATTTCGGCTACAGTTACATTTTTATTGGATAAACAAAATGGCATCCCAAATCGTACTTTGTGATTCTCTTTAATGACCCCTGTTGGGGGCATTGTCTGTGAAACAATAAAAAAATAGCTACAATGAAAAGGGACCAATTAAAATTTGATTAGTTAATCTTATTTGTACACCCATGCACAAGACTTTAATATAGCAGGTTTTTATCGGATTTTTATATACTAGTCTGACAGAAGAGTGACTTGGGTATATATTGTTTTCTTTGTGTTATTTAACGATTCCAGAAGGTAGTGAGATATCACATTCAGGCATTGTCATATTTAGGTAATTGTCAAAATGACCGCCAAATGGAAATGTTAATTTTCACTTTTAGACCTAGACTTAATGTATAATACCACCTTTCCTACTCCATTAACCACGATGAGATGACCGCCAATTCCGCATAGAAACATGTGTTAAATTACATTTCTGACGAAATTTCTGTCCACTGTCGATTTATTTGTGATCTGACCTATTTCTACGTGAGACCAAGTGAGACCAATTTAATGGGAATTAGGCTATAATAACACGATAAAAAATTAAAAGGTAACAAAAGCAATAATATCACTTGCCTCATTTAAAACAGTTCCCTTATTAGACTTGACAGACACGTACGTTTTTTAAATAATCAGCATTATTTCATAGATATATGTGACCTATAACACTATACTCATGGCTTATACCCTCCCCACACACACACGTCTGGCAAACATATCCTGACCTAAGTTATAATAAACATTATATGTAGATTAAAATCAGTAAGATTTACCTTACTTGAAAAAAAACATGTTTCCACAATGACTATTGCCATTGAATACATAAAGTTACACAGAGCACTGTGCAGCCTGTTCCAACCAGACACAGACGGCACGCGTGTATCAAAATGCAGACAGCTCTCAGGAAACACGAGGACTTGACCCAATGTTGTTTCAATATTGGTCCAGGGCCGTTGGCGGGGGGGGCCAATATTGAAACAGCATTGGGTCAAATCCTCGTGTTTGCTGGGCTCCACACAGGTGTCTGCCTACACCAACCCCTTCCCTCCATAATATTTTCGCCAGCCGATCAGGGTACTTTTAGAAAAGACAGCCGACCAATCACAAGCTGACTACAATACTTGAAATTGAGAGTGGGGGACATATGACGTCACCCATCTGCAAATTTTAACATGCGAAGTACCAGTGTCTACGGCGAGCAGTGTAACATAAAGTGTGTTTCAACGATTTTCACTTTTAAGCAACGTAGCTTATTTTACGATGTTGATCCGTGTTGCATGAACACTTTATATCATCTGATCATCTTGCACTGCATGGCGATTTAAATTAACATTCAGTGGAACAATAATTGGTAATAATTTATTAAATATTTAGTGTGACGTTGTGGCATCAGAAAATGCAATTATATGTTGCCTTATTAAAGAAATACAGCCATGATTAATGATGCATACTACGGTACGACACAATGCCAGTATATGACATTATAATAGCCTACTGTAGATCTCGTAATATTCGAGAGGTTTTAATTTTCGCGAATTTCGCCAGGAGGACAAATTCGCGAATTTAAGAATCCCGCGAAAATTATTATTAAATTAGGGCTAATAGAGTTGAAAAGTCCCAAAATCACAAATTCGCGAAGTCCAAACACGGGAAAATCACCAGATCTACAGTAATGGCATTACAATCTCACTACGGGGAATAATAAATTCATAAAATGACATTGTTTTGTCAAGATATGACATTTCAATACTGTTGGTATTTGACATAAAATTGATTTGATGTCACAAAATACCTGCTGTAATGTCGAACTAAATCTGATGTCACAAGATCTCATTACAATGTCGAAATATCACATTATAATGTTAGGATAATAATAATGTCATCATTAGGTTTGGATATTGTATTATAGTATCGGAACATGTTCTGGTAAATGTTGGAAGTCCTTATTCGATTGCTGGGATAAGAGATTATGATTTTCAAATGTCTAATAATACTAGAAAATGTATAACAAGAAATGTATAAGCCTAACTCCGGCCTGTTGATTTTAGACAGTAAGTTCAACAAATTGCATATAACTCAGCAACTAGTTTACCTATAAAATTGGTTCTGGTGTCATCAGAAAAAACGACCATGTACCTTTAAATTGACTGAATAAAATTTTAAATATTATATGGTAGCTGTAGGATGGCATTATCCATCAGATACCATGCTTAAACTGCCTGTCTACATGTATGTCCCGGGGTCCTCTGTGATAAAGTGATAGCTCATAATTATTAAATTGGCTTGTAGCTGTGACAACCAACATACGTATCTGATAGTTCGCTTTGATTGGTTGTTGTACCCATTTGTGGAAAACTAGGAACTGTTGTGTTATTACCAGTATGTGGTTCTCAAACATATACAATTGCACACTTACACGATACACACAGGAAATATACTGGTATGTCTGTATAATGTTGGGTAAAAAATCTACGATGGTTTGCGGCACAATATGGTATGTGTTAGCGATCCACGCCTGGATGAAAACTAGACGATAGAAGAGAAGATAAAAATCGCACAGATAGCTAAGCATACATAATTATAGAGTACATAATAGAGAAAAATATGTTTGCTCTTAGAAATCATGATGAAGGGGAAGGGGGAGCTCATAGTGATATTCACGGCCACCTACACCAATTGACAGCTAGCAGAAGATGCTAGACCAATGCTGTTTTAATGTTGGTACACCATCTACGGAGGTCAACCAGCATTGAACTAACATAGATATAACGTTTTGTGTTTGCTAGGAGGAGGCCCACAGATGTAATTTTTATAAGCGCTTATACACTATCCTGATTATTATGTGCTCCAATAAGTGATTATGAATGTACAACTATGATCAATCAAAAAATAAAATTATCAATGAATGAATGAATGAATGAATGAATGAATGAATGAATGAATGAATGAATGAATGAATGAATGAATGAATGAATGAATCAATCAATCAATCAATCAATCAATCAAACAATCAATCAATCAATCAATCGATCAATAGATCAATAGATCGATCAATCAATCAATCAATCAATCAATCATTCAATCAATCAATTAATCAATCAATCAATCAACCAATCAATCAATCAATCAATCAATCAATCAATCATGGTAATATCTGTTCAAATTATTCAATTAATTGATTAATTAATTATATAATCAATTAATTAATTTATTTATTATTTACATTAAATAATAATTTAGGACTAAATAAGACGACATTGATCAACCTAGCTATATGTTGCCATGAAGGGACATTCATTCCAAGGTAGCGTAGCATTCTCGTTTAGTAATAAAACAACAAGCCAACATAAAATTTCCATGAATTTGTGTAGCGTGTCATGCTTGGGGAAATTTACATTGATACATGACCGCTATGATGACACATTAACCAAGTTAGAAATAGTTTTTGAGTTATATGTAATTTGGTAAACTAATTACTGTCTAAAACCAATAGGCCGGAGTTATACATTTCTTGTTATGCATTTCTGATAATACTAATGAATTATTATTACTATATCTGAAAATGGCGCAAACATTGCAGTTTATTGCACTCCAAAGGGATGATAATGTATATGATTGTCAGAATAACCCATTATAATATTCGGACTGTGCATTATATTGTCTCTATGTTTTATTTTTATTTTTGTCTATTATTTACTACTCAATTCAGCTGTGTCTGATTATATGTTAGTAAAACATTTCATATAAATTTATGTCCTGTGATTTTATAATGCTTGTTATTTAAATACTGGTTCAAATCATGAAAGGACGATCTTAATCTTGGATAAAAATGTTATTATGTTTGTCAAATAAAGTATTCATATAGTAAACTTGTCGCCTAAAAATTATGATAAAATTTTGTTCAGTTTCATATATATTGAATTTGAACGAAAAACACAAAATACTATTTTGGGCGAATTTAGCGGCCATTTTATTTCTTGAATAAATGACAAACCAAAGCCTAAATCGTATGGTGGCCCTAATTATTTATGATCATGTATTATACTGTACTGTTCTACCAAAGTAAATCAAATCAAAACAAACCATTTGAGCTAGCTAGCATTGTTGACAGTCTCTAACATTTCTTCATATATATTTGGGACACATGGGGCATTTGTAACACATGGGACACAAGGGACATTTGGGACACATGGGACACAGGGGATAGTTGTGACATTGGGGACATTTGGGACACATGGGACACTTGGGACAATTGTGCATTCGGGACATTTGGAACATTTGGAACACATGGGACATTTGGGACACTTGGTACATTGGGACATATGAGATATTTGGGACACATGCGACATTTGGGACACATGGGAAATTTAGAACACATGGGACACTTGAGACACATGATACATTTGAGACACATGGAACACTTGAATTTTTGAAACGTATGGGACATCTGTGCCACATGAGACACTTGGAACATTTGGGATACATGGCACATTTAGGACACATGGGATATTTGGAACAATTGTGACATTTGGGACACTTGGGACATTTGGGACACATGGGACAAATGGGACATTTGTGACATATGGAACATTTGGGATACTTGGGACACGAGTGACACTTGGTACACATGGGACACTTGGAACATATGAGACACTTCAGACATATGAGACACTTGGGACACTTGGGACATTTGGGGACATATCCCCTTTGTAATTACAAATGTTATTTTTCTTGTGAAATGTAGCATTTAAAAGTTTCTACTGTCCATATCAAACACCCAATGTTGGTTCAAAACATAGCCACTCTCTGTGACAATGGCCCGTGATTGAAGCATTATTGGATATCTGTATTTTAACTATTAAATTTAAACGGTAGTAAATGGGTCAGGTCGGTGTGACGTTTACCACAGTGGATCCATATTAGCGGCCGAGTCGCCTACCACACTATGCCCAGCAAACACGAGATATTAACATACATTTTACATTTCATGTTAACTTCTGCCAGCCAGCCTGCCTGTTATAGTTGTTATCTTTATAGTTTATTTTACATGTTGCTTGGACTAGCTGATTAATAGAGCTAATCTTATATTTTAACTTTTTTTGCGACTTGATACAAAACTTATCTTACCTAACACAATGCCAGTTCAAGGCTGATCCACCATCACCGGCTCTGGCCAGCAACCATTCAACACTGGGCAGTGTTTTCTGCTGGCGGCGAAGCATAGTATACAAGCTCACACCGCCCCAATGCCATTTAAATGTTGGCCAGCATCATAGACAATGGTCCGACATCATACTAATGCACATTACACCGACACATTGCCAGGTCAATGATCGGCTGGCGTAGCATAGTAGACCCAGCATGATGCTTTGACCCGAAGCTGTTGGCCGGCCGTCTGTGACGCTGGCCCACACTCAGCACTGGCGCCAAACTCGACACGTTGACCCAATGCTGGGCTAATATTTGCTCAACTTTGTAGAAGGTGGGCCAACATTAGCCTAGCATTGGGTCTCATGGTCTCATGGTCTCATGTTTGCCGGGTGCGCTGCCTCATCTTTGCACAATAGAAACTGTGTGTAGTATGTTGGCTCAGTGTCGTAGACGGTGGGCCAGTATTAGCCAAGCATTGGGTCAACTTCTTGAGTTTGGGGAAGCCGCCCCCTCCCCCCAAAAAAACTGTGGGGCTTGTGTGGTAGCAGGCTGTGGCTCATTCTCATTCATCTGATCGGGGTCATCCTGATGTTCCCCAGTCTTTATCTTCCCCGATCTCTATGTTCCCCGGTCCTATTTTCCCCATTATCTATGTTCCCCAGTCTCTATGTTTCCCGGTCCTATGTTCCGCGATCCCTATGTTCCCCGGTCATATGCTCCCCGTCCCTATGTTCCCCAATCCATATGTCCCCCAGTACCTATGTTCCCCGATATCTATGGAACATATCTTCCACCAGTTTCTTAGGGAGAAGGAGGTGTCTACATGTATTACATGAAATTGACCTGATTTTGTATCTGACCATTGATGCAATACAAAAATGGTGTCCTTGACATTCTAAGCCACATGGTCAGGCCAAGGAATACACATGGCGAGGCAGTTGGCTATTTTCATGAAATTAACAGCTTCATTTAACATGTTTAAGAGAGGGTAGGGTGGACCAGGGAGGGTTTTGACTGCATCACCTCATCTAAAATGCTAAATTACGTCTGCAGCTTGGCCTGACATCCTTTGGATAATAAGGACTGACAGTATGTGCTCCTGTCAGTAATGTCTGGTGAGAAAAAGGCCCACTGGTACACCTGAAAATGTGTATTGCCTATCCTAGTATAGTTGTATTATATAACTCAGAAAACACATTCTAAACCACATGGTCAATGTTGATTTTATGTTGGGCCAGCGTCATAGACAGTTGACCTACATCAATCCAACATTGTCAATCATACAGCGTAAACACTATTGGTCTATATTCCTGCCCAATGTTTTCTCAATGTTGGGTCTGTGTTGCAAGCAATGGACCAACGTTAAATCAATATTGGGTCAGTGTATCGTGCTGACTGCACACCAGTAAAAGCGATGACCCAGCGCTGGGTTCATGGTAATACACTATCTGAGATGTTGTCTCAATATTAAACAGAGAGTGGTTGTTACCATCACTGTGCAAATTCCTGCTGGTATATTTGTCTTACAGAAGATGTCTCCCCTCCAGCAGCATAACCATAGGTAATAGTTGCAGTGTCAATGGCTTTTGTAATTAATGTTATTAAATGGCTCCTGTGTACAGTAGAGACGGATTTTATTTATTATTCCATTTTGGTACCACGCAGATGTGCGAAACATACTGTGGCTTGTCAACACTGTCAGCAAACACGAGACGCTGACCCAATGCTGGTTCAATGCTGGCCCACCGTTTACGACGCTGGTCCAACATCAAACCAGCACTGGTTCAACGTCTAGTGTTTGCTGGGGCTGCATTCAATGGCACGCTGGTCTGGTAGTGCCAAAGAGGTTATATAACCTCCTTGGCAATGCTTACTGCTGGCGGCAAGTACAAGCCGACACTGACCCAATCTCTGTTAAATGTTGAGCTAGTGTCGCCGGTTCTGGCCAGTATCCATTCAGCCCTAGTCAGTACTTCATGCTGGAGGTACCGGCATGTTGGTGGTACTGGCATGATGCTTTGAACCAATGCTGGGGTAATGTTGGCCTGCTGTCTGTGACGCAGGCCCACATTCAGCGTGGCGCCAAACACGACACAGTAACTTATTACTGGGCTAATGCTGGCACAGAATTGGGTCAACAATTGGGTCAACAAAAATAAATGGGACACACAGACTCACACAACGCAACAGAAACACTGAGCGTACATAGTTAAGCCAACATGTTCCCATCTCTGTGTACAGAGGGGAGACATAATAAACGACGCAGGTCCAATGTTGATTTTATGCTGGGACAACATTGCATAGGATAAACAAATATTAAAACAGCACAGGTTGATTGCACGTACTGTTCATAATAATACTAGGCATATCGTCGCCTCGGAGCTAAACGATCCTATCTGCCACTCTAACGAGTGTGAGATAGGATACTTTAGCTCCGTGATATACGATATACCGTTATACCGATATACCGATTGAGAATGCTGTTAGTATATGTAATAAGTTCGCCATTTAGACCTGATAGTTTAAAAAAATGATAAAGCTGTCAAAATTTGGGGACGTGTACTTCAATATATCCTCTTTAATATTAAGATGGGAGCCCTCTGAAAAAAAATTGTGAAAAAAATGTTTTGCTCTGTTTATATTGATGGTGTCTATGAAGTGTAATCGTGGACAGCTGTACACCGCGAAGATGTGGGCGTGGATTGTGGAATTTGTTTGAACAGGGAAATCAATGTTTGTTATCATGGCGATGCGTGAGAGCGATCTACACATTAATTTTGAAAACATCCCCACAAAATGTTAACGACGTAGCTGAAAACAAGCTTAAAATGGCTAAATATAGGTGGAATGTTACTGAATCTAACAGAGCTATTTTTGACTTGATAAACTGTGGCCAAGCCTCAGTCGTGAGCGCCCATATGAATTACTACACTTATTTGTACCGTCCCAATCAGTGGCTCAAACCTTTAGTTTCAGACAGTTTGGGCTATACGAAATAGAGTTGGTAAGCTGCATTATATTGAGCAAACAGATCATTTATATGATAAAAGTGTCAACGCTTGCATACATGTGACTCAATTATCTTTTATCATTTTATTCTATTTTTTTTCTCAATTAAATCGTGTGTGAAAATGGTGAATTAAACAAAAATTATTCTAATATAAGTGAATTATTCTAATATAAATTATATTTATCTATCATGTAACATTATTTCAAATTTGAATAGTTACTTCATAAAATCATATCTAGCTTTAATAGAAGCAGGCATACATTTTAATTATAATACTCACAAAAAAACACGTTTCTTATCGCTTATTTTGTAAAGAGTCTGATATTATCATTACACTGATTAGACACATTTGTAATATTTTTATGTTAAGAAGGTAAATCGTTCAGACTATTGATCACAGTTTTGACATATTTTGTCCCGTTGTGCGCCTCACTAATAGGGATAAGCATACATAATACAAAAAAGTATCAAACAATACCATGTATGTGGCAAAGAAAAAGGAATACAGAACTCTGCTGTTTTTGGTGATCATGTGGTCAGCTGCTTCGCCACAGCATATGGGCATCCATATATATGCCCATATGCCCATAAGAGGAAAACTGTACTACAATCTTGCTTTTGTACTGTTCTAACTGGTGAATAAAAATATGTTTATACCAACTAATCCGGATAACATAGAGGATTGAATAAATCACTGAATTAAAACATTAAAATAATACTTAAAATTTTAAAGTGTCTGTATATGTAAGCTGCGAATTATGTCGTCTATGCATAGTTAAATGTATCTTGAGTGAAATAACAGTTTTATCCTGTATATTTTATGTAATATGAATTGGTCTGATTTATGTAACAATAGGCTTTTGATTTGTTAATCAAAGTTGAGAACATGTTGGAAGCCTTTAGTTTTTACATGACTCAGTTCGAAAACTACCTAAATAAAGTAAAGCTTGTACAAATCGGATTATTTATTTTTCTTGCACTAAAATTGGTTCGGTACGAGCCAATAATCCACCTGCTATGTGATTCAATTTAATTTGCTAATGATAAATGATAAATCATTAACATTGTGCTCTGTATTTTCTAACATAATTTTCCTTCTATTTTCACATGATATATATAACGTGATATATATAACGGAAATAATTATATACTTGTGTCTCTAATGTTGTTGTGTGCATGGTTGCACATGCAGACAAAATGTTTTTTTTTAATATTAACATTGATTTTAGATAATTAGAAAATTATTATAATATGTGTTTCCACATTGACACGAAATGACACAACTTTCATTGATTGTTAGTTAATTGGAAAGTAATATAACATATATATTAAAACAAAACTACAAATAGTGACATATCCAGTACGTAATGATTCTCAAATGACTTGGATCATTGTTAACATTTGAGTTAAATATGTGTATTTATTGAGCCTATCATGTTTAAAAAAATATTATGTGTTTTTTAAACAATAAAATCGACATATTGCCAATAGCTGGCTCACTGTAAACCGTTACAATGACGAAGTACTGAAGAGGTATAGTAAACCATTTTCACCTCAGTACGCATCTTCTCTTTGGGGATTAGAATTATTAACATAGGAATTTGGCATAGTTTTGTTGTTTTAGACAGGCGTATACACATAGCGAGATTTGACAAACCATCATGCTCATAGAATGATCTGTATATGATAAGTGAGTATTTTATTATTTGTTAAATTTCCCTTTATATTGGCTATATAAACTATAATTTGAATGTGTCACACTTTGAACTATTTTTCAGCTTACCAACCCCACTTTGACCAGATTTTGATTATAATTGAACACGAACAGAAGATGGTTTATTGTATGATTTAAATTGGTATTTGATATTGTTTGATTATTGTGTCCGTATATAACAATATTACTACAAACGGTTTTCTCTGTGCCAGATTGAAAAGCAAAGGCGGTTCCAGGACGGTCAAGGATGCGAAGGCTGATTTTGACTGAATAAAGGGAACTGTCATCATGGCTGCTCTAATTTCGTCCAAATATTTCATTTTTAGACATATAAAACACATATGTATTCATTCTAATCTGTTAATGTAAACATAATAAATGTAGGCCTCAAATAACCAGATAATGTGGTTAAAGCGTTTCATTATCAACGTCAATTTTGTCATTGCAACACAATGCTATGAGTTGTATTATATTTTTTTTTGTTGATATTATAGTTTTTGCGCCTATTGTGTAAATAAAAATGAAGAAAACAAGTTTATTTGACACAATATTTTACTTTTCATGCAAGTTAGGTCCACATCTAGAATTTCAAAGGGACATAGCTGTAATTTTAACTGAAAAAAAGGGGGCGGTGGACATTTTTTTAAATTTGAATTATTTTAATTTTTATGCCGGAACGCAATAAATTGGCTTCCTCTTAATAAGTCTGATAATTCAAAATACATTTTTTCCGTTATAATTTACAAATAAAGTCGACTGTGGTATTTTTTCTAATTTAAAAAAAACAAAAACATTAAACATGAAATTTATAAATCGCAAAAAAAATTTCTTCGTGGGCTCCCATCCTAAACTGATATAACATCATCATAACTATACTGTGTAAAAATTTCAGAGCTTTATCATCATTTTAAACTATTTTTAGCTTATTACACCCACTATGTTGATGTGAACGCGGCTTGGAACGGTTGGCTTGATCTAATTGAGCAGTTTATGTCTGCCACAATTCCCCGCGTCAAGGTGAAGCCAAACCGTTCACACTCGTGGGTTGACAGCGAAATACGTCACCTTGATCACATCAAAATGACAACATGGCATCGAGCTAAGCACTCTGCTAAATGTAGTGACTGGAACAAGTTCAAAAAGTTACGAAGACAACTTAAAAAGAGAATGAAGCATAAATATCAAACTTTTGTAGAAGACTTAAGTGATAAAGTTAAGAGCAACCCAAAAACATTATGTACACAGTTGCATGCTTTTAAAACTAGCTCTACTTGTTGTTGTTTTATAAGTTTCTACGATTTCCAGAGGTTTTTTTTGCTACTTTATACTAATATGTAGTTATTATATCTCTGGTTTTAGCGCGGGAAACAAAAATTATGTATAATATATTTTTATTTAATTTTACTTTTTAGTGGAATTACCATGTACAAAGTTGCATGCTTTTAAAACTTGCTCTACTTGTTGTTGTTTTATAAGTTTCTACGCTTTCCAGAGGGTTTTTTTGCTACTTTATACTAATATGTAGTTATTTTATCTCTGGTTTTAGCGCGGGAAACAAAAAATATGTATAATATATTTATATTTAATTTTACTTTTAAGTGAAATTTTAAATGTAGTTACCATGTATATAAATTGTATCCTGGATGTCGAACTTAGTTAGGGTGCTGGTCCCCTGGAATCGACATCCTGATGTACACACTTTCATTTACAATTGCATATTTGTACGATTATTGTATATATTTGTGTATATAAAGCCTAATAAATAAATAAACTTAATCATGTAAACTCTCATAGGCACAAGGAATTATGTCTCTCATAGGAAACCTCGAACTTGACATAGTTTTCAGGTTCAGGTGTGGGTCCCCAGACTGGAGGCCCAATCAGAACGCAGCAATTACAGAACAGATTCTCAAAGATATGTAGCAGGGCCAACTAGCTGTGCTAGTCTGGTCCTGAGAAGGAGGCCGGCTGTAGCTATGTGCTCACATAGACACAGACGCGGAATAAAGTGCATGTGCCATCTAATACTGGACGCTGACACGACGTTATGTCAAGGTCAACATTGCGGCAACGCTGGGTCAATTTAATTCCTATATTTGGATGACATACGTACCTGGCGCTTCTAAAAACGGTCCTTTTCTTCCGGTCATTCGACACAGTTTGTGCTTCATAACTTTTATAGTCCAAATTAGAGAGTGTGATGAGACAGCAGTTGTTTTCTATTTCAACAGTGATGTTGATCATTTGAGTCTTCATCACTGGTAATAGTTTGATAGACTCTCCCTGTCGTAGGATTATTGAAGTACGATGCATATCAAATGTCTGGCTAAACTCGTCTACCACAATACGAGCTGGTTTATTGTTATCAAATGAAGATGTAAAATGTATTTTCAATAAAGCATCTGCATGATAAATTTCGGAGTAAAGAATCGTAATTGTTTTGCTTAATGTCATTGTCTTTCTATTATTTTGCATCTCCAAATTTGGGAAAAATGTTGTATTATATTGCTGAGCTAAGAAGTATCGTTTTCTAACATCGCGTACAGACCGCAATAATTTTATTTTTAAGTGCCATCTAGTATCCACATATCTGTTCAAAATGGTTATATTTTTTAAACATGATAACATTATTTGCCTTCTTTGTATGCTAGCTGCACCAAGTGTATAATCAGTCTTCGTCACAGACGATCTGTATAAACGATCTATATTATAGATGGTGAGGACAATGTGATCAGAATATGGGAGGTCTTTAACAATATGACTGTAAGTAAATAATACTACGCTCGGTCCAAAAAAATAAGCATTGTCAGCCATTATAGAATACTTCCAGTCATGTCCTCCAAGTCGGAGCAGATTTGATGAAGATATATGGACAATATGGTTGCAAGGACGTATCAGACTGTAAGTATCAGTCCAATGAATATGGGTATCTCCTTCATATGCGTTATGGAATCTCACCGAGAATAAACCAGATGTATATCCAGGTATAAATAAACTTAAGATGATTATTGAGGAGTTTAATGGATACGAGTTCCTGGGTGTTCTGTATTCTCCAATGTTATTACACCATTCAGATTTCATTTCTAGCGTCTGGTCAGCATATAGTTCAATAATAAACAATCCGCCATACTGACAAGCATTAGCTGAATCACTGTTCACAACTGTTGGACCAACTAATGTAAATTTTAATATTTCATGGTTGTAATGAAACTCCTGCGTATAAGATCCAATTTTAGCGTACGTAATATCGAATCTACGAATATGAACCATATCATCTCTGCTTTTCAGAATAGAGTGACTTCTTGCTGAAAACGCTAAGCGATTTTTCAACGAATTATCATGTTTAGTAAGTGATTTTCGAAATTTAGAATAATAATGTATACTAGGTTGTGTATCGTCGGAAAGTACTACAAATGCATTTGACGAGAAAAAAGTCATAGTATATTGACGACCCGTAGCGGTTAGTTCACTATTATATACATACTCCTGAAGTGTGACCACGGGAGCCAAGTAACCGGGACCATCATATAAAGTCATTGGTGGTGAGGTGGAATTATTAACAGAAACTATCAGATTTAGCACATATTGCACTGGAGTGTAAATATGTAGAGCCAGAAATTTAGTAACCCTTTCAACAGTGATAGAGTTTGATAATTTGGAATTGCAAAATACCACTTCCTTTTCTGAAGGCATCAGACATTTTGCACGACACATAAAATAAAACAACTTTAATTTAATATGAGAGAATTGAAAATAAGCCACAGATCCGTAGAGATTAACCTCTACAGTATTCGCTGTAGAGGCGATATTCCATGGCAACCTGCGGCCACAAAAGACATGCGCCTGTTTTGCCAGCTCAGTCCATCTCATACCAACTTGAGGACAATTAACGCCTGACCACGCAGTTTCGAATTCCACTATTATTCCTTTTATATGGAATTTGTGGTGCACCGTCAGAGAGTAGAAGATATCTGTTGATCTAGATACCATATCGATCGCCCCACAATATAATGTTTTAGTGGTGTTTGTCTTGGCAGTCGTATGACTGTGTACTCTGTTAAAAATACATTCTGCGCTGCCTTTTCTCAAAGAGTATATAAGGTGAGACTTGACGTCTCTCAAACTGTCTCTTGGATTACTGAGATATGTTGTTAACTCATCATGAGGAGATGACACAGTGCCTGCTGGATGCCATGGACATAGCAAAATAAACAAGAACGTCTTCACATTCATCCTATATACTGCAATCTGAAATACGGCAACTGAAAACATTCCCAGGTCCGATCTATTGAAAAAACCAACACAATATTTTGCAGCTTCTTTAACGCATAGATTTAACAAGACGCAACGCGTAGCATGACAGAATAAAATGACAATTGACTGAAGCAGTGAAATTTATCAACTAAGAAGAGTAGCTTTTTATAATTAGAATATGAATCATCTTAAAGTGAGATTAATTATAAAAAAAATATGTATCCTCTCGCCGACTCATCATACAATGTGCCCTATTAGCGCGCGGAATAAATAATGTGAACGTTTTAAATGTATTTACACACTCTCATCCCAAAAGTTCCATTTTAAAAGCTGAATGTCGATGATATCATATTGGTGGACGGGCTTAACAGCGAAATATTCCTGTAAACACATGGGTGGGGGTTAAATCACGCATTTAGCTTTGTAAAATATGAAATTTTTGCTAAAACTTTTCTTTCGTTAAAAAGTGGACTTTAATGGTGAAAGGGTTGAATAACACAAAAAAAAGCACGGCACTTAATTCTAAAACCGGACGTCAAATCAAATGAAACAGACGCCAAAACAGTCAGCTCGGTAAAAATTGAAGAATTTTGACTTTAAAAATTGACCATCATTTTGAAATGTGGAATTTACAATCCAGTATACATTTATATTTCTGCCAAATTAAACGCTATGTTTTACCAAATTACACGAGATTAGGAATCAGAAAACCAAGCACTTCTAGAAAGAACTATTTATTGTGCTGACATCCAAACATATATAATCTAGCTATAAAGTTCAATGGAGTGAGTTTTTCTTAATTAAAAATTGTAACGTATTTCTATCCAGATGTGTCGTAGGCCTACCTGAGCTAGACAGTCTAATTGAATTTCAAGTTAAACTTTCATTGAATTAAGTTAAACTTTACTCTGATCTTAAAAAGTTTATGCCCACATTACTTTTTATCAATTCAGTCGCTGCTTACTAAACAGACAAAATAACAGGTATTTTTAATGATCAATTTTGAATATAAAAACATCAAGTGTTGGAAGAACAATAATGGTAGATTGTTCTTAAAATTTTGTAAACCATTCATAAGTGTATTATGCTTGACAAACATTGCACCAAGTTAGAATTAACTGACAAAAAGGGTTGACGCTTCAACTGCTCAATTGTTTGTTTCTATTTGTCATTCATTTAAAGCTGGAATTGCTAACGCAATTCCCAGCTTCAAATGACGACAAATATTTATATTTATGAAAAACAGACATTTCCAAAAGTGAATGATTCATTAAGTGAGCAGGTTCCAAAAACAATCTATCAATTTTTTGAATTTTCATTTTTTTCCCTTGAAACCGTAGATATACATTCCAGCAGCACAAGGGTTAATTACCTGTTTCCTTGTAATAAGCGTTAATATTTATATCACTGATTATTTTCACGGCGCTTATTTCATGATGAATAATGTCACGCGAAGTGTCAAGTGGAAGTCATAGTGGCAGGTATTTTAATTTAAATTTAAATCATTTACCATTATCATTAGTGGCGTTCACCATTTCTATGTGATGTCAGTAAGATCTGGGGCTGTTTCCATAAAAACGTAATTTCGTTGCCAACAAATATTAAAGAGTCCTAAAATAGTTTTATTCGCCCTTTTGCCTTGAAATTATTGCTATCAAACAACGAGATCATCATCTATCAACATATTAGTGACACTTCAAAAAAGGATTATAATATTTTGGCCCAACATTGGTCAGACATTGGGTAGATGTGTCGTGTTTGCCGGGATATACACAGACACGTGTTGACTGTACATGAATGGTCATAACCAGAAGGGATCATACATTTTGTTGTTAGCCGTGCATGTCTCGCTCAAAATTGTAGATTTCATTCATAAGTGCGCCTATACAGATATCATGTTTTATTTTCTCTATGGCATACGATATTATGTACAGTGATATAAGTGCAGACATTAAATGTATTGTCCCTATACTGCTTTTATCCTTAACCATGGTAACACGCTAAGATAAACCAATCTTGACTCACTTGAAGTTGTGTCTCGCTACCGGGACCCACAGCTTCAAGGGGATAAAACGTAATTTTATGGATGTTAAAACACACACTCAATTCCAATAACAGTGATATTTTTGCCTAATTAAACATATTTCAAACGATTACAGACGTGCTTAGTAATTGAATGGTTACTGCAGAATCAGCATGGGATTAATGACGTTGAACCAATGCTGGACAAATGTTGGCGCACTTTCAAGGTCCATCATTGAACCAATATTGTTTTAACGAGTTAAAAAATGGATGCTCCAAAAATTGCAATTGTTAACCCTTCAGTTTTACACCAGCTAGATGAGCGTGGCTTTTTAGTTATACTTATTTGAGGTCTGTGAAACTTGGGTTTCGCTGTGCAATTTAATGCTGAAACTCCGTGGCATTTTGCGCAGCTCCGCTATCCTCGTGTTAGATAGTCCCCAAAGTAACAATAGCTAAGGGTTATTAACTCCATTTATCCCAAGTGATACACATAATTTCAAACACTGTATTGCCGGTTGTTTCAAGGCTACCACGGCCTACACTAGTGCCTGCATTGATGCGGGAGCTGCATTGGCAACGTTGTCAAACGGAGGAACCAGGGTACGCCACTGGCAATCTGCCCAAAGATTATGGCCACTCATGGTAGCTGCAGCTTCCCTTGGATGATTGCTGTCGACTAGTGCTTCCGTGTCATGCTATAAAGCATGCGACAGACGGAACAGATCCTGGTGACCCTCCCTGATGGGGGCGAAAAGTACTACTACAAACAAACATCCCAGTACGCCGAAATGGATTGGATAGATGGTTATTTTTACGAGCTTCAACCGATTGACTACTACCTTTTCTAAGATTTTAGAAATGAAACTCAAAGTTAGTTACAGACCTGTCATTTTTCTGTTCGTCTTTTTGGAAGAGATGTTTTTTAAGTAGTGCTTTACATTACAATTTTTCAGCACACTTTTAGGAATGGGGTAGAGATCCCATGATTATGACGATCAGCTCAAAATAAGCTTCTTAATTGCATCTTCTGTCGCACATTCATTTTAGATATATTTTCTGTTTTTTTTTTTTGCACTGATGGAATATTCTGTAGTTTATCTGGAAATTTGAAATGAATAGTTTCAATTTTATCCACAAATATTTAGAGAAATTGTCACAAAGTGACTCTACAGAATTCTGTGCAGAATGTTACTTGTAGAGTCCCATAGGCGACGAGGATTGTCCAAATTTGCTTAAATAACATAAGGTGAATATTCCAATTTAGCTTCTGTCATAATCATATTATATAGACGTTTGAAACAAGAACGATATAAATATGTGCGAGATCTGAGCCATGTTCGTTAAAGATTTTGGCGAAGAGTTCTATCTTTATTATTTCTGAAGTCATCCATGAATTAGGTGCTTTGTGCTTACATGAGCGTATTTGTCCAAAATAGAGCTAAATCATATCGCTAGAGAAAAAAAATTACATTCGTCAACAAGACATTTTAACACCTTTATTTACATAAATTTTATATACACTCAGACGAAAATGTCTGCGATAACAATTCTGTACATTTTTACATCGCTTGTTTGTATTCTATAACGTGCTGCAAGTTGGAGAATTGTTGGCTTCAGTTAAAATAGACGAGAATCAAATCATTTATATATTACCATCCATATGCCAATTAGTTTTAAATTTGTGTTGTCTCTCGTTGACATACAAGTTTTAACGCAATAGGTTACAAAAGGAATCTAATAATCGCCACTCAGAATAACCCATACATTTCTAAATGGTATCAATTTTCAAGTTCTGTATTACTAAGTATCATTCTTCGTTTATTTGAAGTAAGTAGTAGCTTCATATGAATGAACTGTGTTTTTCAATTAAAACTGGTGACTTATTTGAGAAACTGCCAATACGTTTATTTGAAAGGGCAGTTTGAAGTCTCTTTAATCTCAAGCTTCGCCCACACTGAAAGAGTGTTGATGACTTTAAAATGTCACCTCTTTTTCCGTGGACATGCAATGATGTTTTTTATTCCGATGTCATGAACCGTTAATAAATAAGCAAGATATAGGTAAGTAATGGAATAGCAATAGTTACAGATTTTATTTGGAGTATAACAAATCTTTATATTTCAAGTCGTATATATATTGTAATACCGTAAATAAGTATAGATTTTGTTTGAGGTATTTTTCTGCTCTATTTCAATTGCAGCTACAAATAGTAACTATACATGTATGTTATTACAAGTTATTACACTACCTTCACCTATAGTTCAGCTGAGAAACTGACATGAAATACAATGAAAATATGAATCCATTTAAAAGAAAGACATATTTCTGATTATAGTCGTCGGTTCTAGAACGAAACCAATTTTCACTTCGTCACAATCATTTCATATTTTTAAAATAAATTTTATTAGGAAACAGTACTACTCTGATATATCACAACATCGTTGAGAGAACGGAAGGGGGGACGAATCATCATTATCAAAGTTTATTGAGATACTGTGGCGTAACTGCCTTCATTTTTAATGTCAGTTCCTGGTGCACCCCTTCATATCTCTGAAAACATCAGACCATGAAAGCAGTTAACGTTGCAGCAGCAGTGATTTTACATTTGGTCGACATGTGTTGGGTTGACTTCATCCGCACATCGTCGTCAACTGAAAAGTATGCGAGAAATTATGACAGTTTCGCAGAAGAAACGTTAATCATCATGAAATGACACAACCTCAATATGTTGTCACGGAGTCAACTCGAATAGACACTACCCAGCATACACAAGACGTTGAATGAATGTTGGATTAACGTTGGACCAGCGTCGTTGACGGTGGACCAGCGTTAAACCAACGTTGATTTAACGTAGTGTTTGCTGAGTACACACAAAACATGAATTAACCCTTTATACCCTTGTGAGGACTCATTTTCATCCGCAGAAAATAAAAATGTAAAGGGTGAATTCAGACTTGAAAAGGTTAAAGAATAATGCTCGCCTAAATGTACATAATTTTATTAAAAAGTAGAATTTTCTTAGGTCTACCTAGTGTTTTAGACAAACGTATTTCAAAGGAGGTGCACACGATGTACCAGCATTAAAACAACAATGTTTTGATGTGTCGAGTACTTATATTCCTCATACAGCTGTATTCCAACCCTTAAATTTGTAGGAGGATATTTTGTTAATTTAAATTCTATAGATCGACGTATTTTTCGATAAGACGGTAAGATAATATTATAATGTATAAATAATGTATAGAGAAACATTGAAACCACATGTTCTAATTAATGGTAAACCATACATACAGATATCATGTATTGCCAGAATTTTTTTTAATCGTATTTTATTGTGTAAAATTCAGTACTTGTTTTTATCCAGCAAGAATGATTCACCGCAAAAATGGCTACACAATCATTAATACACATGCTGGTTGAAGGCTTAAGACAGTCGAAGTGGGAGAACAAACGCGATTCACCTAAATGGTCCTTTCAGTGAACAATATTACATGGCAGTCTCGTATAATTGAAAAGACTGGTATAATTTATTCATTATCTCAACGCTCAGTATTTGTCCTCTAAGTACGCTGAAAATAGCAGAGACGACCATTTAAACCTGAGGAGGCGAGTAATATGTAATGTTACACACTGTGACCATCAACATCAATGCCAGCAGCTGAAATATTATCAATAGCAGTCTCCCCTACAAATTCAGATGTATTATACACATATGTTTTACTTGTGAACATAACTTTATAGTTTCAAATTGTTATGGCACGCAGTTATTTATAATAAGAACCCACTGGGCACACGACGTCGTAGCGACGTTGAATGACGTTGATTCAACGTCGCAACAACGTCGTGTGCCCAGTGGGAAATAACTAAAAATAATCCATATTTGACACTGTTGCCACACACACGGCGTGAATTAGATCGGAGTTTACCTGTTCAAGGGTGTAAATTTCTAATGTAAATACTGGTCACTTCTTAAATATAGGTTTATCACTTGTTTTGCACCACAATAATTAGTTCTAGTGCCGTCATCTTGGGGAGTTAAATGATCACTTGTGTACGACCCTTCTGTTCCCAAGAAATGGTCGTATTAACAATACAGTCTCTAGTACAGGTGATGAGATTTGTCAAAGCGGTGGATATGCTGCCCTACATATCTGCGAGGCAGACACATTTCTGGTGATTATTCACCACCCATGAGGATTAAAGGGACGTGTTTGCCACTTTACAGACATGTCCCTTTAAACCCAAGGGGAACCCATGGCAAGCTGGTTTTCTGTCTATGTGAGAATGTGACCACATCAATGCAGCTGTTAGAAGCGTAAATGTCGCTTGTTCTTCGCCATGTATCTGAAAGTCAAATAAAGCACTACAATCAAACCCGGGAATCACATTGAAAACGATCACATAAACATTATCAAATAGACTTGTTTTTACGAAAAATATCTAACTGCTGTTCATCATGTTCATTAGACAGACAGACTTAATGAATATAAGCAGCTGTTTCGATTTGTCCGATAATACTAATGTAAAGTTTAAACTAGGAAGGATTATTTTGCAAAACACGACATTTTATTTATGATAATGCTCTAGCTATCATGCACGGTTTTAAAGATATCGAATCAAAAGCGAAATAAAATTAGCCGACAAAACGGCCGAAAGTTGCTGCATATAATTTAATCTTCCAAAATAAATTAGATCTAAAGGCAACCGACATGAACTGCTTTTAATAATAGCTCAATACATAATTACAATGTGTCTCCCAATCAACACCTTTAAAGTAGTCTGTAAATGAAAATTACTTTCGTCTCATAAAAGTGGAATTCAAATAATTGCCAGAAAAGCCAAATAATGACAAATACCTAGCTATACTGGGTATATATAGTAATATTCTACATAAATTGTGAAATAAGACGTAAATGCCACGTGGTGTACATAAAATAGTGGTCCAGCAAACGGGAGAAGTTCACCCAGTGTTAATTTAATGTTGGGCCAGCGTCGAAGACGCTGGGCCAACAATAAATCAACAATGGGTGAGCGTCTCGCTTTCCTGGGGGAGGGGGGGGGATGGTACGAACTTGTCCAGTTGTTCCCAGAACTGTTGTAATGATGCCCGATCCAGATGCCGTTTGTGTCTGTCCAGGGACAACACGTGTACCGCCCATTTCTTCACGTTACTGTCCAATGGCAGCTCTGTCCACTTCAGGTGAAAAGCACGAACTACGGCGAGAAAGAAAACAATTCATGTCAGGCAAGAATAGTGATTCACTGATTGTAATAATATTAATTTCAAATCAATGCCTTTAATGTCAACTCTGGCTTTGTGAGTCTAGCAGGGTGCCTGGAGGCACTTTTGTCCCCCCCCCCCCCGTAAAACTGGCCAGTCTTCCCCAAAAAAATTCTCGCACAGCAACTCTTCACCCCCATCACTCTGAATCACCCCCCCCCCTCCCCCCCCCCCCCCTGAGCACTGAGCTATTCGATTTAAATTTTCAGTTATTTGAAGTTGCGTCTCGCTACCGCGATACAAAACTTCAAGTAATTGTGAATGTATGTGATTTGTGAAATTTAATTCAGTTGAAAGCATATTTTACTTTAAAAAACTGGTTATCATGCCTGAAGGGTTATACAGATGCTAATAAAAACACAGAAAGTCTACTGTAGTCGACATCAGTGTTTCGGGGGGGGGGGGGGGGGGAGGGTTAATGTTTCAAATGGTTAACACGTGGATTAATTGTATTAACCCTTTCCATACCCGGAAACATCGGCGTGTTCTCATCCAATGTTAGCTGCGAATTGCTACAGTACATGTGTTTCCCACATCTCAGTGAATGAAAATTGTCCAATTTGATGAAATACCCAAGCGACGCTGGCCCAACATTAAAATAACAGTGTTTCAATGTGTCGTGTTTGCTGGGACACTCGGTACAGCAAGAATAGTGTTGTAAAAGCACAGAGAAGCCATGTGTTAAGACCTATTCCTACACAGTACTAGGCCTACCATTGATAAGGAATAAATCGTTCGCAATCGGTCCTAACCCTTCGAGCTCGAACTTCGCATTAACGTAATATTATGACATAATTTAAATAAAAAAATTGCAAAATTTTAATAAGGTTGATGAAGTGACAATTCGTATAATCCATCACAATGAGGAGGTACATCTCGGTGCCAGTAGGGTTAACTCTGTGTGCCTGCATACCGCACACTGTCCGTCATTAACCCTTACAGCGCTGAAATATGTTTATAGAAACCAAAGAGGCTGAGCTAGAATCATTATAAATGCCTGAGTTTGCTCTGTCCACTTCATTTGAATACCTATGTTATGGATCTGCGGCCATTAGAAAATGTTGAATTCTTTCAGAATGTGACGTCGATATACCTCAGATTCCGTATTAGGACGGTTCTCGCGCCAGAAGGGTTAATATCCAGGTCTGGATGGATCAAGCTAAAATACTTACTTCTTGAGAATATATCAGTTGGGTTGCCGTCCCAGGGCCATCCCTTGAACTGCCAGGCTGGTCCCTGTACAAACACGGCCACCACACGATCCCTGCAACAAAACAAACACAGTTAAATGTTTGGCCTAATGAATACAAATCATATAAACCACGTATATAATTAAATAAACCACGTATATACATGTAATTAAATAAACCAAATACATAATTTTGCATAAACGACACATATCGCAAAAACTATGAAATATATATATTATGGCAACCATGGTCACCGTCGTAGGCCAAACTAATCAGGTAAACCTCCCAAAATGTAATTTATAGAGCATAAACACATGATAATGGGATGTCCATATACATGCATCCAATTGGTTAGACATTACAGACGTAATTGAAACAAACAATGTATTAAATTTCGCACAAAACATCAGAGTAGCCTTTTGTAATCATATGTGTATTTCCTGTGACCATATTTTGTTTAACCTTTTAACCGCCAAATTATTCAATTGGAATTTCCCCCCACTTGAAGTTGTCTCGCTGACGCGATCCACAACTTCAAGTGGGTGGAAATTATTCACCTTTGACAAAATGGTGGTCAACAAATTTCAAATCTTGCTGATTGATGTCACTTTTTATCTTTAACAGGTTTAAAAGCATGTAATGTGCTAATAAAAAATCTAAAAAAAACGAATATGGACGACACCGGCGGTTAAGGGGTTAAAGACAAAAAGCTATCAGTGTGGGGTGTGAGAATTAACACTAACTGTTACACCTCAACCCCTGTGAACACAACTCACAGAGATGAACGGCTCCGATAAAGTGATGACACTACACACCTTTACAAGGAGAACAAACGAAAAACCCTGAAAGGGGAGCGATGCTGATCGAAGGGGGATACAGAGTTGCCCCCTGCATGGAATCATTGAATTAAATAACTCTTTTAACCATTCATATTACTAGTATTAGTGAAAATAAATAATAACGTTATTTTCAGATTCAACTGCGTTGCGACATTTACTAGGCCGACTAGTTGTATTTATGTACACGAAAAGTACACTGTTGGCAAAGCGGGAATTAAAAAGTATTCATTTTATTCGATTTAGCTCACTTTAAGATATATAATTATAAAAATTTTCAAGCGTTCTTTCCTGACGAAAATTTTATCATGAAACAATATATACAAAATCAAACTTTTCTCAAATTGACATGCTCACTTGAAACACGTTCAATACCAAATGCTATATATTTATTTGTAATTTATGTATTTAAAAATAATTTACATAAATTATTACCCACCTAAGTGACCTTTGTTCTAAATCGAAAAGCAATTACTATAATAGCAGTACATGCATTCAGATACAAACAAAATCATAATAAAGATAGTTACGCCATCAAGCTAATTAGTTAGTCTTAGTGATATTTCAATTTTTATAAAGTTAAAGTGGTCATACACTATGACCATCTAGATATTAGTGTCCTGTTCTCGCCCGGTTCTTATACGATGCACTAACGCTCACCACCCTCTTCCTACTTTTCGCATGTCTCCACTGGCCGGGATGTAGTTCCAACATGACGGGGATACACCCAGGTAACAGTAGAATTGGGCCTCCAAGGGTTCACATTCATTAGGTGTCATTAGTATACAATCGCTCGCATTTAACACCCAGTTCACTCTCAATAATCGCTTGGTTGAAATTCTTCCTTTATTTAACCCTTTCACCGCCAAGTACGACTATAGTGTTTCAACCCTTTCAAGGCTGAATTTTATACCATAGTCATCTTCATCCACTACAAGCCGCGAATTGCTGCCGCAATTCTCGACTTGTAGTGGATGAAAATGACTCATGTGATTTAAAAATTAAAGAAAATTACCACGTATTGGTAAACAAAATTCATTTAAATTTTCGTTTTAAAACCCTCAGTTGTAGGAGAATTAAGTATGTTTTCAGAGATGTGAAATGATGCTTTAACGCATCGTGAGGGCTTAAAGGGTTTATCCGTTATACTAGCCGATGAAATCACTGTTGGATGAATGTGTTTGTTGGGAAGGAAAAGAGTGTTTGAACATCAAGATTCGCGAAGCTTAGTCTCAAATTAAATAAATATGAGTAAATCCGCCCACTTGTCGTTGTGGGTCGCGATAACAACGTCAAGGGAGTGAAATTTTAAATTATTTTATTTAGCGCTTTAACCCTTTGCCTGCTAATCACAATAATAGTCGTTTTTTATCCTATTTTTTATATTGGGAAGGAAACGTGTGTTGAAACATCAAGATGCTTGTTTTCAAATTAAACAAATACGAGTAATTTTCCACCACTTGAGGTTGTGGATCGCGGCAGCGAGACACAACCTCAAGTGGGTGAAAATTAAAATAAATTAACTTAGCAGGATAAGGGTTAATGGAGGTTGAGCCGAAAATGCAGTTCACGCTGTTAAAACCATAAATACAGTATTTTCTAAAATTCAACAGAAAAATCGAGAGGTTCTCACGAAAATTGAGGCGTCATACAATTTGGTCACACTCCCCCTGGAACTGAAATGGTCACCTAATCACAAACGGTTATCCAGGCCTAACAAATGTGTCGACATTATGCTGAGATTAAAGTTGGAGAAGGATGGTAGACGCTGGCCCTATAAGCTCTGACGGTGTTTAACCCTTAAAGCGCCGAAATATTTCTTGTAGATAGACATTTATTGACGACGGGAAGTCTGCAGACCTATGCGTCATTAAAATAAACCAAGAGAAAAGCGATAAGATAATCAAATTATGTAGCCGATAACACCGAAAACTAGAAACAATAGGATTAAAAACGCCATTAAAAATAAGCCACAACAATTGTACGGTTCCAAGCTACCGAGAGTTAATTTATGCCCGTTTTGTTCAAATATTCTCGCCATGACTGGAACTGTTTCGACTAGATGGGACGAAATACACACACAATCTTTCAAAGTTTTAAATATATGAATAAATAATCGTTTTCTATTTTTTTCCGAAAAACTAGTCACTGGTTTGTCTGATTAGTGTCAAACATTGCACAATTATAGTTCTTCTCTAATGATGGCACAGATGTCGTTTTCTACTTGATCGATTAGAAAATTTTTGGTAAAAAATAAATCTAATGTTGAATTAAAACTGCTCACTAAATAAAAGTAAGATTCGTATTTTTGCGCGCATATATATACTTCCCTAGAAGGTGAAGGGTTCTACACTGAAGTGCAAAGCCAAAGAGTAGTATCTGTCCACTTTACAAGTGAGCAGATACTTCCTTTTGGCCTTGCACAGCAGTTCCGACCCAGCTTTAAACCAGCATTGATTCAACGTCTTGTGGCTGCTGGGGAACAGGTGTCTACGTCCGGGTCCCCGATGGTGGGAAGTGAGAACGCGCGCAGCCACGTAGATATGGTCAGTCTAGGTCCAGCTAATCACAACAGAATGGCCTGCCGAGACACCAGGGGTTGTTAACTGTTAAATAAACGACATTACGTAGAAATTACACTGTCCTGCGGCCAGAGAAATACAGAAACAACATGAGATGAAGCCATACGGAGAAGGGAAGCCATGTGTTGTCACAGGACGCCCCTGACTGGCTGCTTGATATCCTCATTAAGTCATATAAAGCCACGTGTATGCTGTGGACACCATATCACTTCTACAGTTACGATTGAACACCACAGAAGGGCAATACTCATAGAAATAGAGCAGATTGGAGTAATCACTTGTCTTATTGTCAAACGGATATATATTAGCATCTCAATTTGTATATCAACACTGTTTTATACTTACAGAGATGGCACTCATAATGGATAACACAGACGAAGGTATCCTGGATCAGGTTTATAAGAGACTGGATATGATGGACAAAGCCGTCAACCAGGCAGATGCCATAGGTAAGTGAATAAATTGTGGTGGCATTTTGATTTTAATAGAAGGCAGCAAAATACACAGCATTCAGCTCAATGCTAATACATGAGCATTCTCGAATATTAGGGTTTAATCTATTTTTTCTACATAACCTAAAATCTTTCTGTCACGTTTTAAAATAATAATAATAATGTCAATTATTATTTTCATTAAATATTGCGTATTGCTAAAATGTGTTATTCGCATACTATACGTAGTGAACAAGACTTTAGAACTATAGTTTATTGTAAAACGCTCATTGAGTAACTGAACATATATATTAGCAGCTACTTACAAAATTCCATTATACTAATTCAAATGTTATTATTTATATACGCATACACTGCTCAGGCTAATTTCGGAACATTATATTTTATATATTGTAACCACCATTTTTTTGTTTGTTGATTACAGTGGAATGGCTGAGTGTGGCGGTACATAGGATGGACTCTGCTGTTTCCAGCCATGATATGAACACGGCGTACAGCTACATCCTAGGTGTATCTATTTGTACGGAGGTGTACAGTGCTTATAAGAGATACATCCAAGAGTGCTGGCATCAAATAGTACGACTGAGGCGGTACAGAACGTCACCACGTGACACAGATCAAGTGGTACCACAGATAGAGCACCCAGAGAGCAGTAGAGATGAACTGTCTGAACATGATACACACCACATCTCCAGGACAGACTACGTGTACAGAGAAGCTGACAGTGAGCACCAGGATACCTCTATATATGACTATGAGGATGAGGGTGAAGACCAGGAGCATAGTCTGGACATACCCTTTGTGGCTGATGAACTGTGTAACAGCGATATACTGACAGAAATGAAGGCTTTGTGTTTGAATACTGATGTTAGTCGTACCAGATTTGACTAGGTAATCCAAAGAAAATTTGATTCACTTCCAAGGACTTGTTGCAATATGTGTAGCCCACAATACAAAAGTGCTATGACGAATAATATGTACATTATGATCTGTTATGAATATTAATAAAAATATTTTTTTTAACGTAACGTGCTGTGTGGTTTTTTCTAATATATATAAATTCTGATCCAGGAGATTGATCATTATAATAAACACGTTACAAAAATAAAATCATTCATAATGTTATAATATAAGTAAGATTGGTATTCAACTCGTGGTGTAGCAGATCACATGCTCCTTTAATACCAATGACGGGTAGTAGTTTAATAAAAGATTTTGTTCTAATTGGACTAATGTACTGTTCTGTGCGTGCGTACCATGTAGGTACATACAATATATTTTTCTCAGCAACAATAATTCCATTCTAGCACTTGCCGAACATTGTCAGCATTTTCTGATATGTACATTCTGGTTGAAAGATTGTTTTCAATACTAGTATTCGCACTGCCACAGTAGGATTATTATCTTATTACATTTTTCACCAACTTGTAAATGGGTGAAGATGACTAATATTTGTTTAATTTAGGACCAAAGTAACACATTCGCAAATCAAATATGTTTAACCATACATTTCATTCGTCAATGGCTTAAACTGAAAACATTAACAGATTAACCCTTAGAACACTGATGTCGACTACAATAGACATTCTGTCTATTTATTAGCACCTGCATTACCAGTTGTTAAAAGTAAAATATGCTTTCAATCTTGAAACACTGATGGATGTCGTGCTATACAATATAAATCTTTTAAACTCTTTATTACCGCGTGGAGACGGCTTTTAAAAAGCCTTGTGCGGGTCTCACTTGCATTACTTGAATCATTAAAATTCATGTAAAATGTACTTGTGAACATAAATAAATTAGTTTCAATAATACTTAATTCCATTTAAATGGGTGAAATCTACTTTCTACATTATGTGATTATATAATGTAAGCCCCGGGAACCTAAAACGTCGACATAACCCACACGCCCAGCCCCACTTTCATTGGTGCGGGAACAGAATGATAAACCCCTACCTCCATATCTTGGCAAAGCCCTCTAATTTTATTTCAAGTAGTAATCATTTATATTATTCAGTGTTTTATTATGGCAATGCCACTTAATATTTTAATTAGAACTGCATGTTATACGATGTAAATTTTCCTGTGATTTTAGCAAATTAACCATCTTGTATATACTAGTCCATGTAGATAGATCCTATAATTTTGGTGATAAAAAAGTAAGTAAGTCTGTGACGACTTTTCTTTATGTCAATAAAATATCTGTCTCTCTGTCTGCTATATATGCAGTCAGATATATAGCTCTAGGCGTTTAATTAATCAATGACGTCATCACTTACGTTACGTAAGAAAAGGCAGTATTAAAATTAGTGTGAGTTAGACCGCATAGCATAGGTGAGCGTTAGAGATGGACAGCATATAAGCAAAAGCTATGTAAGCTGGTAGCCAGTGTATGCTGACATCAACAATTTCAGGGTAACTCTATTCAAATTATAAAATCCGCTATTGAGCAGAATTTGGCTTTTCGAATGACTGGCTACAGACTCTCTGTCGCATAGGCCTGTTATTATTTGATAGGAAAACTAAGAAACGTTGGCGATCATTTAGGAACATGGATTAGATATTGACTCACTGGATGTAGTGCTTGGGTGGCTGTTAGCCCGTTTCGTATCAAGTTATTGGAAGCCTTTGAGGTAGTGTATTGTTTTGGAACATAAATTCACAAGAATGCAATACAGACCAAACATGTCACTAGCGGCAGAGGTCATTTATCTCCACAATCACTGGTTATGAACTCTATCAGGGTTTCAGAACTATCTAGTATAGGCCTACTAGGACAGCGTCGGAGACAGTGACCAGCATTGAGCCTCCATAAGGCAGCTATGTCGCGTGTTTACTGGGTACATTCCGACATATAATATGCCCTAATATAGTGACTCAATCCAAAATTCAATTCGACTGACAACGTGACAGGATTACTAGTGTCCCTCTGAAAGCTACATTCCATTATCCACAACGTGAGGGATCCTGGAGCAATCACTTGATTTAATCATCTGATTCAATCATGTCAAACTGTCCTTTCTGCGCTATTTGTTTTATAATGAAACAGCAACTGGCATAGACTCCGTTTCTGGTAACAATGACACTAGCACTTCAAAAAATCAACACACATACACTTAAAACAAAACCACACACAAATAATCCACAACATACACACACCAGCGCTCAACTTATGATAACCCTCTGGTTGTTAGAGCGCAGGTTAGGGTATTTTATACCCTGGTGGCTTTGAAAAGAATTCCAAACAGCGCGAGTGACTTGATTCCACGATTAAGTCAATTCGCACCTATCATGAATCTTTATTATTCCGAATTAAACCTGTACAAATTTCGAAACTCTGGCAATCTATTCAAATCATTTCATGACTCTCTCTGCTTTTTCTTGGTGGGCTAGTGTATGTGGCTATCAGCGGATTGGCAAGTGTATCAACACTAGGGTTCAAATCAGATCGCATTCGATCAAATCATTGAGCAACGAAGCAACCCAGCGGACACAAGACGTTGAATCAATGTTGGTTTAATGTTGGCTCTTTAGGCCAACACTTGGACCTCAAAGGATCAAATTGTAAATTCAAAATATCCAGGTTCTAGTCCTCCTTTTAGTCCTTTCCATCCAGACATTTGCACAACAGAATGTAATTAATAGGCTAAAAAGGACTCACTATATGAGATCCTAATGCCCTTAGCTCGCTCTCAGAACCCTTCTGGTGCTAGGGCACCTTTCCCCAATGCGGGCCACCGTCTATGACACTGTCCCAACATTGTACCTGCACCGGTACAATGTCACTACATGGCATGTTTACTGGATCGTCGAGAAACACAACTAGTGGTTATCGTCATGCCATAATCAGTCACAGCTGCTCTAAAAGGCTATTTTCATAACACTAGTCAATAGCGACATGTCATGAAATTTCGTCGTAAAGTTTCTAATAAATACCTAATATACTTCTATTCTCAGCTCGTGTGGCTGATGCGTGTTTTAAAATAGCTGTAATTTTGTGTGGCTTACATAGCATGGCCAGTTTTCCGTTGTATTTAATTTATCATTCAATGATCTATTACTTTACAATCTGCTTTGAATTTTGATTAGTTAATGCACATAATATCACTCTTTAAAATAGTCCATAATTATTACCAGATTACGTAATTACAGTAGTACAATTTCGCAGATATCAACTTTCGTACACATTTTAAATTCTCTTGAAAACATCAACTTTTGGGTTGTTTTAAAGGCCACTTGGTATTAGATCATCATCTGGCTGTTAGAAGGGCTCCATGCAATAACCTGTTAAGCGTCATTAACAGGCTCTTGTTCTCATTTTGATCTACAGAGATCTCTGGAGCGAGCAATCAGCTCTCTAACTCTGGCCAGTGTCAGAACTCACGACAACAGTGGCCTGATGACGATCACAATGACTTCAGAGGTACCCGGCACGAAATACAGAAGGACCGCCGAAAGGAGCGATTTCGACGCGAGATCATCACTGAAAAACAGTAAGCCTGGTAATGATGGCTTCCGTGGTGCTCCCGACCCCAGCTGTGCCCTCCTCATATATCGTGTGCATCTTGATACACGTATTCACGATATCAGAGAATGGGTTGAACGTGAAGGAGGGGAAGTACGTGAGTTAGAGTGCATATCTAATAATATTAATATTGCCGTTTACAAATCATCTGATAATTCAAACTGATTATAGCTATCTCTAAAATGGATACTCTCATGTAAGATAAATTTCCCTGGCCCCATGGCGTGCTATACTTTTTGTATAGTAATTTCACACTTTTACTACATATTTTATTTTTGACAATGGCCCCCTTGGCTATTGCCAGTTATAACTCTAATGGCTATGCCACAGATAGACTTGCCTATATGGATAAGTTAATGCTCACTAACGACGTGCTACTTGTACAATAACATTGGCTCATGAAAAGTAGAATATTATATATATCAAGCCTTGAATTCTCTCTTCATAATGTACATAGTGTCTCATCAATGCCTGATAACGAAATAATCACCGGTCGCCCATATGGCGGTACTGCTATTATATGGGATAAGGATTCAAAATGTAAAATTACACCAATATCACTATCAACTGTAAAAGCTTGTGCTGCTATAATTAATGTACGCAATATTGATATGCCATCTAATGTTTATATGCCCAATGATACCACATATGATCAAAAAAATGTTTATATATATAATGATATTATTGACATTGTGAGAGCCAGTATGGAACATGACTGTCATCAAATTATTCTAGGTGGTGATTTAAATACAGACTTTTTAGGAAAATCAAGACATCATTCACTGGCTCTGACAGAATTCATGACTGATCAATATAGGAAATGTTCTACATAAGATCACTTTATCATTACCGAAAACTTTTTTAATCTTGTTAATAAATTTTAAGGAGATCAGATCACTCAGCACTACAGCTTCATTTGGATATACTAACCATGTATTACATGGATTCATCCCAAAAGTTAATAAGATCATCAAAAATATCTAGAGAACAACCATACCAAATTAGAATGCAATCTAACAAAAGGTTCATAATTTATCGTGCCATCTTGTGGCCATCTTGGAGAATGACTGCTTATGGCTTGGGTCAAAAAAAAATATATATGGGATGAATTGCCCAGGCACATAGGTCATGTCTGTAAAAAATAAACAAAATTTATCAGTTAACTTTTCAGTAAGAGCTGAATTTCTGACAGCCCGCACGCCCGCCCGTCAGCCCGCCTCTGGTCATCACTATACCTCATAGCCTTAATGGCTGGGGGGTAAAAAGGGGCAACAGCCACTCACCCACAAATAAAAGCGGTGAACGATGCTCATATTTCAGGACATTATGAACTTTAGGGGATGCTATAATATAAACTTACCAATCTTCTGGCTGAATCTTCAGAGGGTTATCTATTACTCTGTAGGGTACTGTGAGACCAGCAGATTTTTGACGTTGTATAAGCACCTCGTTGTCTCTTCTCATTCCTTGGGCTTTCTTCTGATCTGTGCTGATGAACCTGTACACAACACAGTACATGTATTAGAAACACTTGAAGTGCTAATCGCGTCAATAGACAATTTTGGTCTTTTCATTTGTCCTCAAAAAAAAGGAAATTTGAAAAAAATGTGCTTTAAATTGGCTTTTATTTTGATTCAAATTGTACAGATATAAGTATTTTTTACCCGCTTGAAGTTGTGGGTCACGGCAGCGAGACACAACTTGTAGTGGGTAAAAAATAAAATCTTATAATGTCTAGCTTCAAAGGTTACTTGGTACAAGGTTAAGTGTTTTCTAATAAACTATTCACTACTATTACTAAGATATACATTACAAATATATGTATCCTCAATAAAGAAGAAGGGCAAATTTCACAATATTCTTGAAAAATTTTCTGAAAGATAATTATAAGACTTTTGAATTTCAGTTGGTTTACAGCTTAAATCCTGAGCTGGTCAGTGTATACAAGCATGCACATTCATGCAAAAATTATTGACTTTTTATTACAATTGGTGATCAAATATGGCTATAAAAATGTGGAACTTCTTTTTTTCTATCATGGTTTGCAGAATAATGCATAATTTACGGGTTTCTGTATGATTTGAGATTGGATAATTCATTCTTGATGTCTTTCGAAGCAATCACCCCCACTAGTATATTTGACATTAAAATCCAATATAACCACTATTCTTTTGTAAAGAATCATTCATGATTAACCATTTCAAGCCTTTAGTACCATTGCCATCTTCATCTACTACAAGTCGGGAATTACTATCGCAATTCTCGACTTGCAGTGGATGAAGATGATTTGATGTGTTGTGAAAATTACAGAAAATTGCCATGTATTGGTAAACCAGTTTCAAGGAAATTTCCGTTTTAAAACCCGTAGTTATAGGAAAATTAAGTCTGTTTTCAGGGATGTGAAATGATGCTTTAATGCATCGTGAGGACCTAAAGGGTTAAAAAGAAAAACATATACCGGTACCCATGTAGCCTATTGATTGTTTCTAATCCTAATTAAAAGAAGACCCAGATTTTTTAGATTGTAATAATATTTTATCCCAAAATAAAATAAAATCTGCATATATGCAACTCCATAAATAACTTTCATACCTTACCGTACATAATTATAGGCACAAAGAAAGGAAATAGAAGTTCTGAGAGTGAGTGAGTGAGTGAGTGAGTGAGTGAGTGAGTGAGTGAGTGGGTGGGTGAGTGAGTGAGTGAGTGAGTGAGTGAGTGAGTGAGTGAGTGAGTGAGTGAGTGAGTGAGTGAGGAGTGAGTGAGTGAGTGAGTGAGTGAGTGAGTGAGTGAGTGAGTGAGTGAGTGAGTGAGTGAGTGAGTGAGTGAGTGAGTGAGTGAGTGAGTGAGTGAGTGAGTGAGTGAGTGAGTGAGTGAGTGAGTGAGTGAGTGAGTGAGTGAGTGAGTGAGTGAGTGAGTGAGGTAGTGAGTGAGTGAGTGAGTGAGTGAGTGAGTGAGTGAGTGAGTGAGTGAGTGAGTGAGTGAGTGAGGAAAAATCAGCGTTTCATTTCTCTTTGGGCTCACTGTGCCAATAGCCTTTAAGTTTACAGAAAGAAACCAGAAGATCATTACACAGATATCATGATAGTGTTATCAAACAACTTCAATGGTTCTCTATAACGCAAACTGTGTTTTGTACTGTACCATAGGACACATTGCCTTTGAACAGTTTGGAGCACTGTATATGCACAACCAAGATGAATAGTGCTGGTCTGTTTAAAATTCGAACCTCATAACACCAGCCACAATTAAACTTAATAAGCCATCCGAGGCCTTCCCATCATTTGAAGATATACTGGTGAGTGATTATGATTTCATAACTTGGAGGAGACTCCTTCAAGTTTGAAGTGAATGATTATTTGCAATTTATGTGACTGCACCAACCAATCTAATCATTTACTGGATCTTCTGTTATGCAATGGATGTTTACATTAGGATTTTAAAAATTTGATTAGAATTATCAGGCATACAGACAAATCCTTTTTTATCAGAACACCCCCCCCCCCCCCAACTGTTTCTTGAGATAATAAACTGTAGATCAGAGAGACAAATAATCATCTTTTCTGTGAAAACGATAAGAAACGATCTCAGACAAAAGGTCAAACGCTGCCATCATCCCCCACCCTACCCTCATGATGAAGATACATAAATGATATGCAATGTGATCAATAAATAAGAATGTGTGCTATTCATAGTAGGGCAGGAACTAGGTCAAAAGTCAGAGCTTTGCACCCACTGAAATATGTGTGTGCGCAATATGAAAAAAATCTCGCTAAATGTTTCATATTATTTTCTACGGAAATGAGATCGTTAGACAATCCAGATCTTGTCTCAAGAGATATAAGTCAAAAAGTAGGTCAAAGGTTATAACCCCTGAAAGGCACATCTACATTCCCCAAATGATCTGTGTGTGCAAAATGCAAGTAATCCAAGGGGTTTCAGAGATCTGCTGCGGAAATCAGATTGGCTCAGGGTGTAGATCAAAAAGTAAATAAAAAAAGTAACAAACACTAAAAGGCACATGTACACCGACTGAGGGATAAGTGTGTGCAGTAGGAAAGTAATCTCTCAATGGGTTTCAGAGATAAGATCAGGAAATCAGATTGTTTGTCTCTGGCTGAGAGAGGTAGATCAATAAGTATGGTTTGTCAGAGTTCATGTCCCCCAGAAGGCATACACAAAAGAAAGAGATCCCCCCATGGACAGACAGATGAATGACCGGTTATCCGGGCTCATGCCCTAACCTCAGAAACAAATAGCAATTAGCCTAAAATCTACTAATTAGATAAAAAAAAATTAAAAATGAAATTTTTTAACCAGTCTTCTCATCATGTGTTTCAAATGGAACTAAATTATTGAAAAGAGACCAGGATTTGTAAGATATGATATAAGACATCAAAATATTATGTATGGTATGTATGGAAGCTATTTGTAAGCTAGCTGCAGAAGACCAGTGGTTGGCAGGAGGAAAACAAACCCTTTTTGATGTGAGGGATAAAAAGTAGGAGCAGCTCATGAATGTCAAACTATGAAATAACCACATTTGAGCCACTAACTTAAGATCCTGTATGATGTCCTTAGCATTGTACATTGTGATGAGGGAAGTGGTGGCAGCAGGAATGATCACAATAGGAGTTCTTGAACCTGTATAAATACAGATAAATGAAAATATATAGCATTTAAACTATGCTCCAAGTGATTTTCACAAGCATCGTTTCTCTAGAAATAAATGTACAGTGCTTTGCTGGTGCTCTATATTTAAATTTAAAACAACTAAATGTTAAATAATTCAAAAACAAAAAATGTAGTAATTACATTGTTTAAATAAGTAGAAAAAAATAAAATCATTACAATTACATGGGTGTTGCATAGCTAATCAATTTGTTTGATATTGAAAATCACATTTGTAATGACATACCTCGTTTTTGATTTGCAGGTGGTCTGGCTTGCGCAATCGGTCGTGAAACAGGTGGTGCTGATATTGGGGCTTTATGTGATTGTGGATTACTTGTTTTTTCTTGTGTTTTTTTGGCTGATGCTCCTTCTGTCACAGACTTCAATGTCATTCCATGGTAAGTTCCCATGGTGTCAATTTTGAAGCCTTCCGTATCTGTAAATAGAAATGTTGTGTTCTAACTATACAACAAGGACTGCATTCGTAATAAGATTCACTAGCTTGAACCCGTGTCCCAAATGTCTGTTGGTTATTTAACACTTAAAGCGTTGAATATTATTTTTTTTAAACCATGGAGATCAAAGGTTGTTTTTTTCAATTATCATAAATGTCTTAGTTAGCTCTTTCTGATTCATTTAAATACCTATGTTATGGGTCTGCAACCATTATTAATATGTTTACTGTTACGGTGAGAGGGAGCGACTTTAGACGTCAGAATCTGACATCTACAGATGTCAGATTCTGACGACTAAAGTCTATCCCCGCGCTGTAAGGGTTGACTGTGCAGTAGTTACAAAATGTTTGAGCACGCACTCACAGCAGTGTACCAATAATATTAATAAATGACTTAATAGTATATTTAAAAGACAATAAATGCTAGGTTGTTATGAAATGTTATTTCACTGGACATCTTTGAGCGTATTAGAAACAAACGATTTCTTATAAAGCTGCTGCTCTTTTTGAGAGAAAATAGAAGGAGTTAGGAGACCCCAATTTACTCGGGAGACGCAAGACATTTCTCAACATTCCTAATATTTTGAGTGACAAATTAATCTCATAGTCGTCCGTAGTGAACTGACTTGAAGAGCCACAGCTACCCCAAGACTCTTAATACCTACTTTTAGACCATTTCACATAAGACTCTGAGCTAAAACACTTCTACTTAACACACCAGATGTTGCAAGGGAATAACTTATGCACTTGTGCAAGCAGTTCTGTCGAACCATATTTTTGATGACCAAAATAGCATAGCCATAGGTGCTGCACACATATCTCCAAACCCAGTACTTACCTACCACCTCTGCGTACTATACACAGGTGAGTACTATAACCCACAAAATACAGTATGTATCGCACGAGTAAAGTAGAGGACAAAGTCTGCATGTGGCAATAGACAACATAGTACTTGAACAAGAAAAAAACAAGACATTTAGTTTCCTTTTCATTGTATATTTGACGGGTCCACAATTAGTCTGGTGCTGATTGAAATAGGTATTGAGCCCACAATTTTGAACCTACATTATTAACTTTACAGTATGAACAAACACTAAAATAGTTAGTTTTTGTTTGAAAAAATTGCTGGCTTTGAAGTAATATTTGTTCACGCGTGCTTCGAACCCATATTTAAAATTATCTGAGCCATCAGTGAAATACAACACAAGCCAAAAAAAGTTTCTTTAAAAAATTAAGTTTATCTTGTTCATGAGAAAAATTGTGGATTGACAAAACCATCAAGGTCATCTAAGGTGAAATCAATCAAGGTTTAACTCTTACAGCGCGGGGATCGAATTTAGTCGTCAGAATCTGACGTCTGTGAATTGCCTAAGCCATAATATAATTATTTTCTTTTTGTTTTTGTAATTTACATTCTGGTCTAAGACTTGTATCTACTTGATCATCTTACGCGGCAAACATTATAATGAGAACAGAACCAATTGCGTAAAACGTTATGCATAATTATAACAAAGCACTATGCACAAATAGTCAAACTCTCATTTTGTGGTTATATGAAATATCAATGGAATATCAATAACAGTGTATCGTGTCGACTTAGACGACACACACAGTAAGAACATGACCCAGCAAACACAAAAACATTCTGACGTCCAAAGTCGATCCCCGATCTACAGACGTCAGATTCTGACGTCCAAAGTCGATCCCCGATCTACAGACGTCAGATTCTGACGTCCAAAGTCGATCCCCGATCTACAGACGTCAGATTGTGACGTCTAAAGTCGTCCCCGATCTACAGACGTCAGATTCTGACGTCCAAAGTCGAGTCCCGATCTACAGAATCAACACATTTATATTGGTCGTAGACCCATAACATAGGTATTCAAATGAATCAGAAAGAGCTAACGAATGCATTTATGATGATTTTGAAATTTAAAAAATCCTTCGGCTGCAATGTTTTTTACAAATTAATTCAGCGCTTTAAGGGTCAATAATGATTGACCTGTGTAAAAGGTTTATTGTACATCCCAATAACATGAAAAAAGTTCTAGCGCTAATATTGGCGAATAGACAGATGGATAGACGTGACCACACTAGCCTCTCAGCAAAATTTTGAAGGAGGCCTAAAATATTCTATGTCCAGTAGAAGCAATTCGGTAATACATAACAGGCTGGTTCACTTAAAAAACAAGGTTGGTGATTTATAGGTGGAAGTTGTATCGAGCAAGTTGCGTCGAGTATTGATAAAAAGAATGCAATTACTACTTAGGACAAGTGTTAAGCTAAACATGCTGGTTATTGTTACAGAATACATGTAGGATACATTTGAAACAGTTTTTCAGATTTAAATAAACAACATACAAATGTACCAGCTCACCCTCTTTTCCACGAAATCTTTCCTGGTCATATCTGCTGTAACCAAGCTGTGGTTGTCTGTGTGCCTATAAATACATTTAAGTAGTAAATATCCACACTGAAACATTAAGATGAGAAATGGCAAATTAAACAGTTACAGGGATATGGCAATATTGGATCAATATGGACCATGCTATTAGCATGAAAATAACTTATCCAAGGATGATACCCAGTACAGCAAATGAAAGCGCAGTACCTTATTATTCTGATGCATTATACCCTCTTTTTTATTCTCTCTTATTTATTCAAAATATGCTGCGACAGGGGGAGCTTGAACAGTGAAGAATTTGATTATGTGAACAATTCAAATGACACAATGTTACACAAAAAAAGCTACTATGTTGCAAACAAAAGGTATTGTCTATGATTCTAGAATTAAAGATAAGAATTAAAGCTAAGCTAATATTTTTTACTATTAAAAAGCAAATCACACAGTGGCTTAAAAACCTCATCTTGGCCAGTCAAAGCCAGACATATGCAAATCGCAGGTCTGGCCTTGACAACTCCAGCCGTAGACAGGGAGAAAGGTGATGACAAAAATGAACATTAATTAGCAACAGTGAATGATACCAGCAGTCTTGTGACTGAAGTTATTAAGGTCACACTCAGGTCAGCACACAGAGTTGATGCCGTTGGTCAGAGAGAAGTGTGTAGTGGATGCATAACATACATATGCGAAGGCTCAAGGAGTTTGCCTGTGGCATACAACTTGATAGCTTAAGGTGAAAAACTTCATTGTCTTCTCAGTGCCTTCATGATTGACAAATGGCAAAGTTTCCTGATATTATCACACACTATTTTTTTTATGCAGTTTATTAAAAATAGTGATTTAATGTAACGTCTCACCACTGATGGAGTACTTTGCACAGCACTCTCTTTTTCACGCTGTTTCTGACTACCTTCTTCCCTAGCTTTCAATGACTGGAGGATTCCAAAAACGTTTTTTGCAAAATGCTAAAAACAGATAAAGATTGATTATTGGCAATAATATATCTGTGCACTTGTGTTATATACAGTGAACAACATATTTATTCAAAACATAAACAAGAGGACTGAAGTCCTATATCATCCCCCGCCATAAATAAGGTTAGAATTTTTTATGGTCACAAATATTTTAAAAGTCCACTTGTGGTGGCCATTTTAAATTTCAGTAAAATCACCTACACATTATTTCTAACTTCAAATTTTAAGTTATTGCGCCCACACAAAATTATGAAGTTCATACATCCCCATATCGTGGAGAATGTGATAGTAAAATTGACAAATTTACGACTTAATACAAACCTTAAAAAAAACACCTGCACATATCCATATTGTGGGGAATGTGATTGTAAAATTTGAATAATTTCAGTTTTTGTGCCCACAAAAAATGTTGGACTTCAACTTCTGGCTGCCATTTTAAATTTTGGTAGCATCTTTAAAAAATCAATTGCACATCCACATGGTGCTAGGAATGTGATGTTTAAATAAAAAAATATTGACCAAACAAATTTTTCGAGTTTTTGGGCCCCCCAAAATATTGAAGTTGGTCCGTGGCGGCCATTTTGAATTTTAGTAAAACCTTTAAAATGTCAACTGCATATCTCCATATGGTGGGGAATGTGATAGTAGAATTTGAATAATTTCTGACGTTAATTTTTTGAGTTTTTGCGCCCACAAATTTTTTTGGAGTTGACCTCTGGCGGCCATTTTGATAGCATCTTTAAAAAATCGTTTGCACATCCTTATGTTGCTAGGAATGTCATGTAAAAATTACAAAAAAATTAACTGGTAGTTTTTGCACCCACAAAAAAACCTGACGCTGGACAGAATCCTGGCGCGACTAAAATTCCCTCATCCCCTACTAGCGGGGGATAAAAAGAGTACATGTACAACTATGGTTATGGACAGCCACAGTTTGGCCACTATTTGGACTATTAAGTCATGAATGTGGTCATCATAGATATATTCAAATTTAAAATAGAAACTTTTGAGAATGCCAATGTAACTTCCAATAGAAGGTTGGATATCCATGGCAGGTTATATGGTACATTCTATCAGTACTGATAAAAAGGTTGTACATAACTGCAGACAACACTACTGGATGCATTGCATTCAGCCAAAATTATTCAATTTCATCCACAACTATCAGAACAAGAAAATTGAAGCCCTATAGTATCCCCCAGGGTGTAGATTTGTGGGGTGTTAATATGGTTCTCCATTTCAGGGACAGTAGGTGGAAAAATGGTAAAATTCAGGTAGATCAGATGTGGCCTTCGTCGACTGGCACGTATGTGGCATGGTGGCATAGACCTCTCTGACAGGTGGTGGAACTCGCCGCCCCCCCTCCCCCAAAATAAGCCTTGGTATCCCTGCGTGAAACATCACTTTTTTTTGGTTAATCATGGCCCACTATTTTGATCTTGAGTTGACATTTTTCAAGGCACATACCCTTTCCGGGGTAGCTTTCATGATAATGTAGATCTGGTAATTTTCACGCATTTAATTATCACAAATTTCTGATTTTGGGACTCTTCACGAAGTTTAGAATACGCTAATTTTCCTTTTTCTTTCAATGGAATCTACTACTGCTATATCTTACACCAAGTTCTAGGCCAAAGTATGATTACATGAAAAGGCGCATCTAGGGACGATTCAGATCATTTATGCTCAGTCTGGCTTTATCCCCCCCCCCTAGCAGTTATAGAGATCTGCTCAAAAAACAAAGTGTATATCAAAATATTTAATTAGGCCATATAGTACTGTACAAAAAGTACTGTAGGTGAATAATCCATTAAGTTGAATATCAACCAGATATATGCTGGTCTTAACCCTTTCAAATCCGAATTTACCATAGCCATTTTCATCCACTACAAGCCTCGAATTGCTCTCGCAATTCTCGACTTGCAGTGGATGAAAATTACCTGAAGTGAGTAACAAATGAAAAAATATACTGTCATTTTTAAAACAGTTGAATAAAAATTTTCGTTCTGAAACCACCAGGCTTCAGGAAATAAGTCTGTTTTCAGGGATGTAAAATGATGCTTTAATGCATGGTGAGGGCTTAAAGGGTTAAATGAGAGCCAAACCTTTCTTGCGAGTGAAGACAACAGCTGCTATCTCCCGAACACATAAATATAAATCACTACCAGGGGACACAAAATACACACTGGTAGATTATGATAAATACCTTGCCACCACTTTGTAGAATTGAAGTACGAGTGCGCCATTGTCGCTCACGACTAATAATATCTCTGGTAACTTCGACTTCTGTGTCAATGAAGCTGCCGGGTGCTTGACTTCCTGGCGCTGTCTCATCAGCTTTGATGGTAGATCTTTTCTTTGCTAAATACTTAGCTTTGATAGCAGCAAGTCGATCTCGAGAAATAGCTTCAAATAGAGAATGACTCCTACAAAAGTTTTTTTCAGTCAATGATATACATATATAAACTGCTTTGGAATTAGTATGAATATGTGATAATAAAGTCAAGTAATCATTATTAAAGATTAGCAAAACCATTATGTTTATATATTGACAGGGTTTGTATTAGAAAAACTATTAACAAATTTAAAAAGTTAGCTTTTCACATCAAATTGACAATCTTGATGTTTAATGTAATGAAAAATCTTAAGTGAGTAGATGCATGCACATTTCACTAAATTTTGAAATATTTTCTTCTGAATTAGCCTACATAATTTTAATCTACAGAAAGCAGTGTCCCGCAGTATGCATGACAGTATTGGGATTACAATTAACCCTTATCCTGCTAATTTCATTTATTTAAATTTTCAACCACTTTAGGTTGTGTCTCGCTAATGCGATCCACAACCTCAGGTGGTTGAAAATTACTCATATTCGCTTAATTTGAGACCAAACATTAACAAATCATGATGTTTAAACAGTCATTTTATTCTCAATACCAATGATGTAGTCGGCTAATAAACAGATTAAAAACGACTATTGTCTTGATTAGCAGGCAAAGGGTTAGGCTTATTCTATACAGTAGACTGATATTTTACTAACGTTACACACTATATATTCACAAGGAGGTGTCGCACCAAATTAAATTACCAAACCAGAGATGTCCTAAATCACAAAGTAGTGCTGACTTCTAATGTTTGAAATTTACATTGCAGATAATAAACTACTCTGAATTTTAAACTGAAGTTTAAACTGACTGTATTTGTTCTGGAATCACAGATGCTTCTTTTGGACCTTCTAACTTCCTCATCAGACGTTCTTTCTGCTCTTGAAGTTGTTTAGCCTGAGATAATAGAAAATGAACAAAGCAAGATTACTTGGTGATGCATAGGAATGTACACTTTTGCAGACCTGTGTACAACTGAATTTCTAAGTATACTGCACAAAGCAATATTAGTTAACTAAATTTCTATTTTACTTAGTGGCTGGACACTGAAAATACAATTCCTGATTTCAATAAAGCAGCAAATCAATGATAAAAAAATAATACTAAATTAATTTGGACGTCTAAATTGCACCAGCAAAGTAAATGAGAAGCGAAAGGTCAAAATCAACCCCTGCCCCGCTCTCGTAATAACACACAAAAGGCACATGTATCTAGGCCTGTAGACACTCTCTGGGTATTGTGAGTACCGGTATGCAATAAGAAAAGAGGTTTCAGAGATATGCTCTGTAACAGTTACTGTTACTCAGTTAGACTTAAAGCTGTTTTGGCTGAGAGATATAGGCTAAAAATAGGTAAAGCTCATAACCACCAAAATGCACATGCATACTACATCCATGGGTGATGAATGTGTGCAATATGAAAGTAATCTCCCTCATGGGTTTCTGAAATATCCTCCAGAAACAAGATTGTTAGTGTCCAAGCTATTGTAGCTCAGAGATGTAGCTTAAAAAGATCATAACCCCAAAGAGGAACATATAAACCCCGTCAGTGATGTGTGAGCAATATCAGGCCTTCAGACTTGAAAATTGATGGTGAGTGAAAAAAAATCACTTAAATGTGGTGAGGTGAGGAGTGATAACACATTTAACTGCAATGCCAAAATGGTTGAACAAATTTAAAAAAATATATAAATTTGCAGTTAGAAAAATAACCTGACAAAACTAACATGACTGCGGTGTGCTGTATTTCAATCACCTGATTTTAAAAGCATGTGGGCTACAGTATTGTGCACATGAGCAATCTCTCACACTAAATCTGAAGGTTTTCAATATGAAAGAAATCTCCTAATAGAAAAAACCCAGTGTCAGAGATATGCTCCAGAAACGAGATTGTTAGTCTCTATTAGCTATACACTCTAGGGCATCATGCCCTCACTCTTGGGCGTCATGCACTTGCTTTTGGGCACCATTCGCCCAAAATCTGGCACCACTACCTCAAAATGACATTACCGTATATCTCCGCGTATAGTGCAACGCCATGTATAATACGAGCTAAGATTTGAGGCCTCAGATGACCTGAAAAACGCCTGCCTCTCTGTATAATACAACCCCAAATTTTGGATGTCGGCAACGTCCCAGGCCATCTAAATGTGAGGCATGGATATTATCTTATTCTACTAATCTGCAGCCGTGACACACGACAGACACCTGCATGTACACAATGCTCAATGACGGGAAGACCGGCAACAGTACGACTACAGCTCTGCAAAACCAAAGGGTAGTATCTGCAGATGTGTATTTTCATTTTCCACGGCAGAGTGGATGTCATCGCGACTGTCTCGTTTTGGGGCCAATGGGCAGACATTCTGAGGCATGCACAGGCTACATATATACACACAGATTTTAAAATATTTATATTTCGCCGACAAACTTATATTATTTTAATTTATCAATTACAAAGACCATATTTTAATATCGTGGTGCTCCAATAAGAGCATTCCAAGATGAAATGCGATGGTAAAACATTTGCAGACTAGCCGCATTGTCTAGACATAAGAGGTGTTTGGATGTATAAGGTGTCAGGTTGTAATAACACAGCCACGCTCCATGAACTACAGCTAACAGATACCACCATTTGCTCAATACTGACATAGGAAATATAATCAGTGATATCTTGTTATATTTCGTCAACGCATTCTCATTCCAATATATCTCAATCAAATATCATGTTCAAATAGGCCTACCGTCGTACGCACTAGAACACTCCCATATAAAAGGCGATTATTTTAATATTATTAATTAATTAATTAATTATTAATATTATCAATATAAATTAACAGGTCAGGAGTGTGAATTGGTTACAGACTAACGGCGACATTTATCTGCCCGTGGTTGTCAAAGGTGCCACGCGCGTTTTCGTCTATTGGCCAGAATGTGAGAGGGGGGCTCCCAACAAGCACGGTAATATCAATGGTAATAAGCCCCAAAAGGCACATCCTACACCCCTGAGTAATGTTTGTGTGCAATATGAAATAAACCCCTCCACAGGCTTCTGAGATATGCCCAGGAAACTAAAATGCAGACAGCAGGGCTCGTAATAGTGGTTGTCCTGTAGTCCAAGACAACCGAAAATCATCACGGACAACCAAATATGAATCTTCAGAACACTGTGGTTGTCCGTACTGACAACCACGTTTATCCCCCGAAACAATTTTGCCATTGAACACGCCGATATACACCGTACCGCACACGAAACACAGCAGAGTAGGGTCATATCAGAGTCAACTTGAATCTTGTCTGCTGTCATGTGCGTCTGACTGTTGACAATGCTTTGTGGTGGTTACACAGTATTTAAATTTTAGGACTAAACAGAACAATTAATTTCCTTAAAAAAAGCTTAACATGCGACATTGGCAATGAATCTGAGCTGTAGCCACGTGTAAACTTGTATTCATTGATATCGCAATGCCTACACACATTCATCTAGACAGTGGGGAATCCCCAGGTTCCCGTTTCCTGGGGCTGTTTCCTTTATCATCTTCCATCCCCTTCCCTGTAATTATGACATGTTTGTATGTTAGACTTGCAGGTATGTCCTGATAATCAATGTTTGATAGGGGGGATCGCAACAAAAAGGAACAGTCATGCACGTGGTAAGCAGTTGCTGTACCGGTACATTCAAACATGGTAGGGATGATATAATAGATAGTGAGATGCTGATCTGCATTGTCATTAGCAAATATTTCATAATGGCAATATCCAAACTGTATTTCACTACTTATAAGCATGGATATAGTTACTATTCCATGTTTTAACCTATCTTATCCCAATAGTAAATCAATAGTGGCCCGACATCGTCTGTATTGACCCAACGCTGGACCAGTTTCTCACAACAGTGTAGGTCTATCTCTGTCTCGGTCAACGGTTATCGCGTCAAATATAGCATTGCTAAGAATCAAAGCCTCCTTTTCAAGACTGCAGTCATGTAGGTCTAGTTTGAATACATTAAGCGATCTATATGAGGTTACTAAATTGTTTTACAAACATATAGGCCTACAGAATATTAATTAGTGACACAAATTAATTGCACAAACAAATAAATATGTAATAAAAATTAGCTCGAAGTCTGTGAACACTGCCAAATTTTAAAGGTCGTGAGACTTGTTAAACAGAAAGTTGGTCGGCACAGGTCGATAACAATGTAGTCACTGAAACTGATCTGTATAGGCCTACGAAAAAGTAGTCTGTTGATGGCAATGTATCACTCTTTCCAGGATTAGGCTTAGCTAGGAGCCGCCCTGAGCAAAGGCATACGGACAACCAGAAAATTGGGCGGACAAGCACATTGTGAAAATGTGGTTGTCAGTTGGACAACCAGACTTTCAGCCCTAATTACGAACCCTGGACAGACAGACAGATGGCCAGCCGGCAGGGCTGAAAGAACAGGACCACAACCAACTGTGATGCCACAACCCCTCGCCACTAAATTAGTCTCAAGAAGTAATTTGGAAGTGTTTTTACAAATGAAATTAGATCTTGTATCTACAGCAACTTCTTTACCTCTGTTAATTTCTGTCTCTTCTTGTCTTGCTCTGTTTTGTTATCTTCAGCCACTCTTTTAACTGAAAAAATTATAAAGTGTACCTAATTAAAAAAATAATACACACATTTTTAGGGTCTGATATTCAAATTATAATACGGGTACTAATTTTGACCAAAATTGTGACTTTTAATTTCAATCAAAAGCCAAAAAGAAATAAAACCAAATTTTATAAAAGTTAAGATGAAAAGAGTCAATTGTAATCGTTGAGGTTAAATTATAGTGCACATCAGTTCCAAACCACAGCCTACATCACACATGTATGCTCTAGGCCACAGGTACTTTAAACAAAAACAAATTGTTTGCAAAAAACACAAAAGCATCTGTTACGGCGGACTTGAATTTTACATTTATCATGGGTTATTCTTTTTAACATCAGGTGGTTTCAATTCAAAAAATTTGCAAAAAATGGCATCAATTTATAAAACAATAAAATAAGAAAAAAGCATCTATATATTACAGTGTTTACAGTACATACAAAAGTGTTTCCACTATTTTAATATTCTTATTATCTATAATAACTAAATTACAGTACAGTACATGTATTCATATTATATATGAACATATTTATTTGGTTGATGTCAGCAAATACATTCGAAAGTATTTTGACTTGTTTGACAAATACTAACAAACAAGAAGAATTTTTGTCACCTTGAACATGTTCAAAACATAGATAATGATTTACATGTTCTACATTCTACAAGCTTCACAATTATACTCACCTTGTGTAGGGCGCTGAAGAGATATTTCAAGTGGGGCACTTTTGTCAATGTTAGATGATGTGGTTTGTTCACCATTGAGCAATGCCAACAAATCCTTCCTATCTGGACGTCGCACCACAGGCACATTTGCTGACTAAAAATGGAAATGTTTTGCCTTAAGTACATAAATCTTGATAAACATTAATATAATAAATGTATGGTACAGTATATTCAACACAATTCGCAACAGGCATTATACAATGTCAGCGTTTAGTTTTCAAGTATCCTCCGACACACACCAGGGAATATTTTGTCCAGTATCGTGTAGCGAAAAGCTATGCAATTTTGGCCATCATGCCACTATGTTTAATTTCTCTGTTTTAGATCAGAAAAAATCCAAAATCTAATGAGAAAAAAAAATATAAAAAAAAAAAATTAGACAAATTTCTAGAAAAGGGCGACGGAAAAATCAAGCAAAAAAAACATAGCTGGAATTTGTTTTTATCTCCTGAAATTTTTTTTTTTTTCAGAATGTTTTTTTTATCTCCTGAAATTAACTGTTTTTTTTCAAAAATTGGCAACAATCTAATGCGCGCGCTGGGCAGAAAAAAACACATGTTTTTTTGTGATGCGCTGCCTAAATCTAATGCGCGCACTCATCTAAAACAGAAAAAAAAACATAGTGGCCTTAGCTAATCAAATTTGAAATTGATTAGCGAAATATTCATACATGAATGACACACACCAGGGAAAATTTTGTCAAGTATCGTGTAGCAGAAAGCTATGCAGCTTTGGCTATTAGATAATCAAATTTGTAATTGATTAGCGAAATATTTATAAGGACGAAGTGGGAGTCAGAGCTTGAAGAACAAAATCGCTAATCAATAATTTAAAAAAAAATCCCTGCACACACCCACCCCAACCCATAAGATCTTTAAAAAAACATTCACAATTCATTAAAAAAAAAAGACTCCAAAGACACAGCTCACATGGCTCAAACTCTGCCCTAGTAATCACATTAATGACAATTCTTTAGTGGTACATGTATACTGTAAGTCATAAATTAATAAATCAGTCAGAAACCACAACTATAGTCGTTGTAATGTGTTTTCATTATTAAATAGCAGGTTAAATTACTGTCATTGGCAATGAAAAAAAACACACTCATTAATAGTAATTTCAACCAATTGAACATGTGGGTCACACTCAAACACATCTTCAAGTGAGAGAAAATTTAAATTTATAAATTAACGTAGCAGAATAAAGCTGTAGGTACATTCTGTATTTAAAACATGATTTTCTCCATGACGATGAAATGTTAAATATAAGTATCACTTACCGCTGCCTTCTGTACATACTGTGGATGCTGTAGATTGACATGTTTTAGAAGGAAGAGTATACAGTCTAACGTATAGTAATCTTTCGGTATGCGCCCCTTCCCAGTTCTGAAAAAAAGTTTCATGACATTTATATATATACTAGTAGCGTCACAGATGATAAGAGTCACACTCATGTCTAAGCTGCCTGGTAGCTCTAACCCTAGTGTTTACATTTTCACAAATTTGTGAGATTTTCCTGAAGACTAGCGAATTTGAGCTGTGAAGTGTCACCTTTTGATGGCGCAAATAATCGACGTAAAATCTACAACTCCCCTCATCCATTGTTATCACTGTGATCGAGTAGGCGTTTTCCACCGTCATCACACAATCTTGCGTATCGTATATTCCCGTGTATAATGCGATGTTTTTTCTTAGCTATTCATGTCACAAAAAGTCACCTCTTATTATACATAGATGTAGAATTTAATACAATTTTACAGCTCTCTAGCAGTAAGTTCTCTAGCGGTAACACATATCTGTTAACGCTAGTCAGCAGGCCTACTCGGCACGATTTTGATAATGCACCCAGTGAGCACAATACACTAACGCAATGCTGGGTCAAAGTTAGGACACTGTGGTCGACGTTGGCCCAACAATTATAAAGCAGGATTGGACAATTGTTGTGAGTGCAAGCCCCCGTCTCACGTACCCCCAAAAGGTAGAGACGCGCGCGGCACCTTTGACAACTACGGGCAGATAAATGACGCCGTTAGTCTGCAACCAATTCACACTCCTGACCTGTTAATTTATATTAATAATGATTTAATCTAAGATTGCCTTTCATATGGGTGTGTTCTATTGTGTACCACGGTAGGCCTATATGAACATATTTTATTAAGATGTATTGGGATGAGAGAATGCGAAATATAACAAAATATCACTTCCTATGGCAAATTATATACGTGTAGGCCTCAGAATGTCCATACTGCTGGGATACCATGTTGCCGCTGCTGATTGATACGTTATTGAGCAAATGGTGGTATCTGTTTGCTGATTGATACGGTATTGAGCAAATGGTGGTATCTGTTTGCTTATTTCACGGAGTGCGGCTGTGTTATTACACCCGGACATCTTATACAGCCAACACTCTTTTATGTCTAGACAATGCGACTAGTCTGCAAATGTTTTACAATCACATTTCATCTTGGAATGTTCATATTTGAGCACGACGATATTAACTATGGTCTTTGTAATAGATAAATTAAAGTAATATGAATTTGTCGACGAAATATAAATATTTTAAAATCTGTGTGTATATGTAGCCTGACCAGGCCTCAAAATGGCCTCAAAACAAGAGAGTGTGCGATGACATCCACTCTGCCGTGGAAAATGAAAATACACATCTGCTTACAAGTAAGCAGATACTGCCCTCTGGTTTTGCAGAGAGCCCTGTACTGTTGCCGCTGTTCCCGTCATTGAGCATTGTGTACATGTATGCAAATGTCTGTGTTGTGTCACGGCGCTATTTAGCAGATTAGTAGAATATTAAGATAATATCCATGCCTCACATTGATTTAGATGTCCCGGGACACTGCCGACATCCAAAATTTAATACTACATGTGTAGCCCCCCCCCCCTCTCATCAGCACTTGTGTTCTCACTGACACTGGACACAACCCATCATCATTTATCCAGTTTGAATGTCAGAACTGATGTGGCAAGAATAGATGGTCACAACCACATGGCAGTCTCCTTGTCCTGTATGTCAATGACTTGAATATATATCGGCAGAGCCAATCTCAGACTGGGTACCCATATTATGTCCCTTACTGGCCTTAGGCCTGTGCCTATAATAAGTTAGTACCTATTTAATTGAAAAGGCCTATCTGGCAACTGCAACCAGTAGGTCTAGCATTGTGACTTGTCAGGCCAGGCTATGTCGTTAGTCACAGTTCTAAGTAGCAGACCTTGGCCCAGCATGATGGTCCTAGTCCACATGAAGGTTCAATATATATTTTTCAACGGCATGCTGGCTGACACTATGCTCTGTTCTGATACATGTGACGGAACTATCTACAGGTATAAAACTATGTGTAGGGTCCATAAAGGCATTGGTTCTGATATTCCAGCACATGCTTTCACAAGCATTTAATTATGCTGCCCGCAGTTAACATGGTTACCCGTAACAGGTGGTTAACAGCACAAGACGTTAACAGCACAAGATATAAAGTTATTTTAGGTGTAATGTTGGCCAGTGTTGCAAACGGAGGCCCAGCAGTGAACCAGTCATGGCTCAATGTCGCGTGTTTGCTAATAGGCCAAGCCTTGCCAGTGTTTTATCTGGCTCTTTCTACATCCATGCGCAGCGCCATGTTGCCTTTTGTGAGCGCCATGTTGCCCTTCATGAGCGCCATGTTGCCCTTCATCAGTTCATGTGCGCCATGTTGCCCTTCTAATATTCAGACAGTGAAATGCCTCTTTCACGTGTTGTTATGTCATATTCAACACACCCATCGTGACTGTGAAAAACACCCCAGTCACTGATGTTGCGCGTTCACACAGGTCTATGACGCAATAGCTGATAACAGCCTGTGTACATAACTGGCGATGTTTACATACTTGACTGATTCTGTCTATACCCTTAATTGGGGAGGTTGGGTGTTGGAAACGCCTAGCTGGGTGCCCGGCGTGCATGATAAGGTGCCCCTAATGATAGGTGGCGCCATGCCCCTTTTGAATCCTAGATGAAACACTGCTTGCGTGTACGTGTACATGTATACATGGAGGTAACGCGCATCACAAGTGTTGTCATAGTTGGCACGTCACTTGGCCTACATAGTGTGTCAGCTACATTGCGGCAAGTCTAGCGCTAGCAGTGTGAACACGCTCCCCAGTCAGCCGCGCTATTCTGCCACACTGTGCATGTGACACGTTATTCGCACGTGGGAGATTGTATCCCTGCGTGTTTACAATGTTTACTAGTAAAGTTTGTTGAACTGTATTTGGCGCAGCCTGTCATAATACAATGGGACATTTACCAAAATCATGCGCCAGTTGCGCAGGGCGCACGTCCTTCCCAATCACTGCACTCATATCTACACCTCACTCTCTCATATTCTCCATTTCTTTCCAGACCACCTCACTCATCTTCTCCACCTCATTCATCCTCTTTCCACATTACTCGTCTTCAACATTTCACTCACTCATGAATCCTTTTCACCTCATCCAATCATCCTCTCCAGAGTTACTCATTGTTTTTACCTCACTCACTTTCTCTCCACATCACTTACTCTGACTCAATCATCTTCTTTACTTAACATCACATATTCGTCTTTTTAATCTCACTGATTTTCTGCACCTCATTCACTTAGATGATCATATCCTTTTTAAAAGGGAGTGGATAGTTTCATACAGCATACAATGGAAATAAATGGGAGGCGGTGATTGGGCCTAAAAAAATAATTGTTGGTTTCCGATTGCCGAACGACCCTTGCCGATGTTTGCGACTCAATAAATTTTATGCCTGTCAAAAATAAAATATTGCCGACCGTCAGTCGATAAACGGTTAGGCTACAGCAAAAGTAATTTGCAATCTCCTTATAAGAAAACGAGTCTGTTTATTGGCAGCGGCAAACTCGGCGATCGTCATGTGTCGTTTGATTGTTTGGAATACATGTAGCTAGCCTCGCATAAGGCTGCCAGGGCCTTTCGTCATTGTCGATCTGTCACTAGGCCTATCTCCGCGAAGGATCGAATGTATCGCGTGTTTGTTTACAAAATGAAAATACGAAACAGCTCACTTCCGACGTGCTGACGCGCACGCGCACTGACGGCTGTTTATCGCGGCCCCCTTGCCAGTCCTTACTGCATGACGATGTCTCAAATGCTAATTATTAGCAGCAACCACTATGGATGAACTAAGTAATAGCCATGTGAATCTTTTTAATTTTTAAACTGAAGAAATATTATATTAAAATCTTCTTTATATCAACAACTATTTCATTATTCAAATCAAATTGAAACTACTAGTTTGCCACAGGATTCAGCGTGGCGTTGATTGTGAAAGATCGACATCCCAAGATCTGAAAAAATCCAGCAACATGATTTCAACAGCATCTACAGTAGGCTATATATCGGAAAAAGTCCAAAAGATCCAGCAACATGATTTCAACGGCATCTACAGTAGGCTATATATCGGAAAACGGCCAATTTTGTGTTCTAGTCACTGGGTGACACGCCAGACTTTGGCAGGCAAGCATACATGTGCTGATCAGAGTTGTGTGTACACTGTAACATCAGTAACATGTGTAAGCCAGAATTTATAACATAGCGGTACACATGTGACAGTAGGGGGCCTATGCTACACACTCTTCGAAGTAGGCCTACTCTGATTGTTGCTCATGTAATCTTAGTCAAATGTTGTAATCAAAAAAAATTAGGGCCTATAAATATGTTTTTTTCAGGGAAGATTGGTCATGTTATTGACTACGCAAAATCACAAGGTTCCACAAAATTAACTGTGACTGGGCAATTCGTGCAGATTGATTCTGCATGACTCATAACGATGTCAGCTATTTAAACCTCTCATTTCAATTTGGGGTTTTAACCTTTCAACTTTTACCTTATACATGTCTGCAAAAAAATTGAGGAAAAAGTAATGTACAAAATAAAATAATAAAATAATTTTCCTACCTACCCTGAATAAATTTTAGAAAAAAATAAATTAAAGAAAAAAATAAAATGAATTTGCTACCTACCCTGTGTTCTATTTTCACAACCAATTGGAAACCAACAATTATTTTTCTTAGGCCTTGTTCAAACGGGATCGAGGCTGCCCATGTAGAGTTACATAATTTGATAATTACATTATTATAGCATATAGACGAATAGGGAAAAGCTGCTCAACTGGAGTTGACCATCATTCAGTGTCGGGGTGGGCGATAAAACGTGAATACGGAACTCTGGTCGTTATCGCTAATCAACTCCTGTCTTGTAGCCAGTCCAGTGTTTCATCTAGGATTCAGAAGGGGCATGGCGCCACCGATCATTAGGGACACCTTATCATGCCCGCCGGGCACCAGTTGACTCGCTTGGGCATTTCCAACACCCACCCTCCCCAATTAAGGGTACAAACAAAATCAGTTAAGTAGGCCTACGTGGACATCGCCAGTTATTACCACTATGTACACAAGCCGATATCAGGTTTGTGTCATAGGTGTGAACGCGAGACATCAGTGATGAGTTTTCCACTATGACAATGACCTGGGTGGATTAAATATGACGTAAGAATAATTCAATGAGGCACTTCACTGTCTGAATATTCGAAGGGCGACATGGCGCACCTGAAGGGCGACATGGCGCACCTGAAGGGCAGCATGGCGCACCTGAAGGGCAGCATGGCACTCACAAAAGGCAACATGGCGCTGCGCCATGTTAGAAATAGCTAGATGAAACACTGCAGTCCGTATAATATATAATATACGGAGTGGCTAATCGTAAGGCAAAGTTATAAGGGGACTAGGAGTCAATGGGAAAATTAGGTGGATTTTTTTCGTGTATTAGCAGAGTTAGACCATTTGGCAGGTAATAAATTTTTAAAATGAAAGCTCTCTTTAACATGTTTAACACCATTAGTCATTACCGTGGAACAAGATTTCTATTAGACTACATGCCAAATGGTCTAACTTCCAAAATACACAACAAAACAGCACCAAATTTTCAGGGATGTTAGGCCTAGGGGAAGATAAAAAATGACCTGAGAAAAATTTTGTGAACAAATGTTAAAGGGCGACCAAGCAAATTGGAAAAAAGGCTACTCCCAGGATCTGGTGAAACGAACTGTAGGCCTACTGTAATGTAGGCCTAGGCCAAACGTTAGCCCAAGCCAAGCCCAAGGTAGGTACTTTCAATAAATTTTAAAATTGTCCAATAAAATTATGCTGAGCCTTTTTTCCTAACGGCCCACATGCTAGAATAAATAATTGACCACATTCCACAGTTTTCACTGAGCAAGAAAAATGCTGTGCCAGATCAAAATAGAGCTAATTATAAAAACATCCAAAAGCTGTGACCTTAATTTTGCAAATTCCGGCAGGGATACAGAAGCCAAAACATCACCCAGACACTTGAACTTTTTGAAGCAGCTGAATGTTGTATCCGTATATATCAGGTTTTAAGATACATCAAGGCACCCAATGAGTGCCCCGCAATACTGTAACAGAGCAAATAGGTCACACAACAATCAGAAATTTGGGCATAGCCTCCGGCCCCAGTCACGAGGGGGTCATCGAAGAAAAAAAAATTTGATGGATTCTCATCCTTATAGCCATGAAACTTCCATTTTTACCCTCGGTGCGCCCCATGAGGAAGTGCAGGGTAGGCAAACAAAACTTCACCCAGGTTTTACCATGGGCAAACTAGTGCAGCCTTCCCCAAGCATCTCAATTCTTCGAGATGCCCACATTGTTCTGTCCAGACGGTCTTAATGATGTCCTCCAGAACTTCCTCATAGGGCAGTGGACATAGTCTATTTTCATTTTTTGCATTTTTTTACAAAAATTTTAAAAAGGCACCTGCGTAAAAAAAATTAGCAGAAGGGACCACAGCATGCCTGTTCCACTTACCTCTTCAAGTTCAAGCACTTGTTGCAACAATTATGGAATTAAAGGCAAGAGCTGGCACCATTTTTCATAATTGCGAGAAATCTAATGATGTGAACCCTCGGAAAAAGTGATAAAAGTGTCATACAAAGAAAATTACTTTTTTAATTCTACAATAATGGTTTCATTTCTACCAGTAATAGTGAGCAAGAAGAACAAACAAACAGAGAAAAATATGTCTTTTATTGCAGTGTATCACAAATTCACATAAATCCTGAAAAAACTCGAAAAACCCCATCATAATGACTGTTTGGATGTACCTACCCAAGGCTAAGCCTAATTAGTAGGTCTAATTAAGGCTAGATATCTACAGTCTGTTTCACCAGATCCTGGGAGTTGACTTTTTTCAATTTGCTCGGTCGCTCTTTAAAAAATTTCAACAAAATTTTTCTTGGATCATTTTTTCATCTTCCCCCAACATACCTAAAAATTTGGTGGATTTTTTTTGTGTATTGGCAAAGTTAGACTATTTGGCATGTAATAAATTGTCAAAATTACAGCTCTCTTTAACACCATTAGGCCTACCGTGTAACAAGAATTCTATTACATGCCAAATGGTCTAACTTCCAAAATACACAACACAATTGCACCAAATTCTCAGGGATGTTAGGGGAAGATAAAAAAATGATCCGAGAAAAAATTTGGTAAAAAATTCAAAAGAGTGATAAAGCAAATTGGAAAAAGACTACTCCCAGGATCTGGTGAAACAGACTGTACTGTCTGTAGGCTAGGTCTAACTTCAAGTCAAATTATTATTTATTTAACAATTTCGGCATTTGACGATTTTTGATGATGTGAATGGTCAATACTATATTAGAGGTCTAGCTAAAATAAAGTTTCCACCTTCTTACCAGATCTAGGCCTAGGCCTACAACCTTTAACGTTAGTCTTTAGGCAATCATTTTTGTAGAAACGTTTTAATTTTAACATAAAAATTGTCCAGAGAAACCCTGGCCTTTTCACAATTTCAGTTTTCAGGCTTTGCTTGTCAGACTCTCTCGATAGTTTTATATTATCTATTGCTGGTAAAAATATAAATGCTCACCCCCAAATTAGGTAGTTGGTTTTTGCGGTCTTCGGCCAGGCAAAATCTCCAAATATAATTTGGTCATCTCTCTCTACAATATCTTTTTTCTCAATCACATATTGACGTAAAACGCTCAATGCGTCCGCCATGATTTCTTGTAAGGTACCATGTCACAATTCGTTTTATCCTATCACTGGTATCAGGTCGTTTCGGCCTCTTACCTGTTCGGCCCCCTCCCGTTCGGCCCCTTACCCGTTCGGCCCCTTACCTGTTCGGCCCCCTAATATACAATGCTTCCTCTGGCCTGTCAGTCACTGAGTCAGCGTGGTCAGAGCGTTACCCGTTCGGTCCCCTACCGTGGCACATACAGCTATACTATAGGCCTACTACTACTACTACTACACTGAACCAGATATAAAATATAACCTAATCATTCAAATTGTTTATCCTTAATTATGTTCAGCCCCAGCCTTAGAACAATCTAGAACAAATCAGAAAGTCCAGAAATTTCAGAAAAATTGCCGAAGTAAGTGAGTCGAGACGTCGTGAAGTTTTAAAACAACCCTTTCAATGTTAGTTCAACTTACTGTTATCTTATTGATTCTTTGAACTACGAATTTAACATTTCTATCCTTACGTTTGGCTCCCAAGCATTGCCTGTTCGGCCCCCAAATAGGCCCCTACGTACGTTCTACCCATTCAGCCCCCTATAATGAATAGGTCTATCGCGTTGGGAACTAGAACTGATATAATATTATGCAACCTTTATATAGGCCTTAAATATATTTACTATCTATATCTTATAAAATTATACAATAATTTGTAAACGAATGAAGCAGGTCATTTCAACTTTAAGCACGATCAGATTATCGCGTGTGTAGACATTGCTGCGATTATTATCATTTCATATATTTTGACACAACTATTTTTAAATATAGGCCCCTATATCCGCTCTTTCTTACATTTATATTATAAAAATTATATTGAGTTGAAATACCCAGTTTTTATTGGTAAGCGAGTTCACAGCTTACCAATCTATCACTTACAGTTTCATTCCAAGCTTTCACACCAGCATTCACAACTCACCAGTTGTCATCTGCTCGTAGTATCACTCACCTTCTCCGAGGTATCGCTCTGTTAACAACTCAACTTGTCTGATCTTTCTAAATTTAAATGCGATTGTTTCAAATAACGTGATAACCCTTCTGTTGTGATTATAGATGTCTATTTATGTCAGCTGTATATATATATATATATATGTCTATGCATGTCTGAGTAACACGGATGAAGTGAAGAAAAAGTCGGTGACTATATATTATTAACAAAGTGTTTTATTTAACCTAAGTCTATATAAAAATAATGTTATATTTTAGATCTATAATGAAATATTAGTTGAAATTTCACATGGTATTGCCCTACCTGCCCAGTCAACACGATACACTGACCCAATGCTGGTTCAATCGCGGACCATCGTCTGCGACACTGGGCCAGCGTTAAGCCACCATTGCGTCAGTTTACATATAGACCCCCAGAGCCTATAGATTGTATTTAAATATTTCACATATTGATCATCACAATGAATAGTTGTGCTACTTATAATTGACAACACTAGATCCACGGCAATGTTTTATAAATTTTAATATTTAATTGGGGGGCCGAACAGGTTAACAAGAGCATGCCAGACAGCTTAGCGCACTTACACACAGGGCTGGACTGAGGGGCGAACAGGCTATCGCTGATGGGGGCCGAACAGGTCATCTCGCTTACAAGAGGCTAGATCTAGAGCGTACTGGGCAGCTTGTGAACTCACAGGGCTGGGCAGGTGATCGTTGGTGGGGGCCGAACAGGTCAACATGCCATGTCACCCACGACACCTCTGACCTGATGACTTATGTATACTAGGGGGCCGAACGGGTAAGAGGCCGAACGGGAAAGGGGCCGAACAGGTAAGGGGCCGAAACGACTGGCATTCCTATCACTGACCACTGCTGACACTGCTGTAAAAGTAGCACTGAATTTTGTACGGGAGATCAGAGAAAGGGAAAACATTTACAAGCTGATTATAGGCCTATAGTCTCTCCGACGGTAGGGGATGGTTCGAAAATAAAATAAGTTTTTTTACGGTTTTTACTTAGTCAATTCTTAAGCGATTGTCACGAAATTTTGCAACCATTTTTATCTAGTCAACAACCCTGACAATTTTGCGAGATTCCATTGAGTAGCCAGCCTACCGTAAACTGGGGTAACGGTATTTTAAATCTATAGGGGGCCTAGAGCTTATAATTATATTAATTTACTTTTCTAGTGAATGTAGCCACATTAGATGAGGAACACTAATTATAAAAAATAAATTATAATTAGAAGTGACGATTCTTTCACACTTCTTTTATTTTTAGGGCTGGGGCAAAGTCACATCAGCTATTGGGTTGACTTTGTCCAAAGAAAGTAAGTTACAACTTCTGTATCTTTAAAAACAGTGATTTTAAACATTGAAATAATGCTGAAAAAGCATTCGACATTCTTACGTAATTGTTTTGAAATTTTAAATAGGTTAATCTCGAGAAATGTAAATGTTCTGGACCAACTGAAGTAGGGCCTGTCGGTAATGAAATTGAAGTTTATTAACTTAGGGTGACTTTGGCCTAAAATAATAAACGGTGATTTTAAACAGAGATATAATGCTAAAAAAGAACTAAAACATCTAGAGCGCCTGCAAACGGCTGAAAAGGCTGACATGTATGGAGCTATATCAAATGCCTTAAATATATTATTATTAGGCCTAGCTGACGTTTTAAAGATTTTGAAATTTTAATACGTTAATCTAAAAAAAAATGTTCTTAAGAATTTAAAGTCAAAGCTATCCATTTTTTTATTATTATTGGGCCAACGTCACCCAAAACTACTTCTAAATAAAAAAAATTGTTATTTTGTGTTTGGAAAATTTACTGAAATAAGTGTTTATTTAGAAAAAATGTGAGCATGAGATTTCATTATAGAATAATACGTAGATCATTGTGTCCACAGAATTACCTAAACCAGTGTATTTTTTGCTGGTCTAGAAAACACGTCTTTTAACTTGGTGCCCTTCTTGAAACTGTGGCTGCATACTCCCAAGGGTACACAGACTTTTCGCCCCATAGTCAGTTCGCACCATTTTTTAGTGAGACGTTTCGCCCCCAACTCATACTTAGGAAAGACGTTTTGCCCCCACCCCATAAATAGGAAAGACGTTTCGCCCCCGTTTTTATAGTTCAGAAAGACGTTTCGCACCCAAACCATATTTTAGAAAGACGTTTCGCACCCAAACCATATTTCAGAAAAACGTTTCGCACCCAAACCATATTTCAGAAAGACATTTCGCCCCCAAGTCATATTTAGGAAAGACGTTTCGCACCCATTTCATTATTAGGAAAGACGTTTCGCCCCCTCTTCATATTTTGGTAAGACGTTTCGCCCCCTTATCATTTAGACGTTTTGCCCCCTATAGTTATAATTTGGAAAAACGTTTCGCATCCTTTTTATAATTAGGAAAAAATTTTCGCCCGCTATTCATCAATCCGCTTGATATTCATTTTTAAGAAAGACGTTTCGCACCCTAATTATAAAACAGCATAAGATTGCCGTCCCATGTATTATTCGGAAAGAAGTTTCGCCCTCTCTTTATATTTACGAAAGACGTTCTGCACCCTACTCTTAAAATCTGTATAATATTCGTGAAGATTACATGCCCACATTGGTTCAACATCTCGGTTAAAACGAACGAAAATATCTAGGCCTTCTTGGATAGAGAAAAAATAATTATTCGTAATACAGCACAACAATATAGCGTCGTCACGCCTGATGTAGATCACGCCGTGTTAATTGCAATTGAGCAGGATCAGCCTAATAACCCCCCCCCCCCCGACCCTTTACATTCGCGCTCCTGGTATATACAGCCTAATGCAAGTATGCAGTTCTCACTCTACTCTATGAACGTATATATTTATACGACTCTGTATGTTATACAATATCACTTTTACAAAACAGAATACGGTAGGCCTAAATATAAACGCAAGTTTCATAGATAGAAATACTACTATTTATTAGTAAAAATAATAATAGTCTGCAATTATTGTGATGATGTCGATGGTCTAAATAATACGTTTTGTGGTATGTGGAAATGTTTTTTTGGCCACTATAAGAACTGGGGCGAAACGTCTCACATAAGGATTCGAAATGTCTTAATTTAGAAAGGGGGCGAAACGTCTTTTCCAGGGGGCGAAACGTCTTCCCTAGGGGGCGAAACGTCTCAACAGGGGGCGAAACGTCTCAATAGGGGGCGAAACGTCTCAATAGGAGGCGAAACGTCTCACACAGGGGGCGAAACGTCTTCTGTGGGTGCGAAACGTCTCACAGGGGGGCGAAACGTCTTAAACTGGGACAAGTCGTCAAGGCGACGGGGGCGAAATGTCTTGAAGATGGGTGCAAAACATCTTGGGGGGGGGGCAAAACGTCTATGGTGCGAAATGTCCTGGAGCCCTCCCAAGTGGTGCCGAACCAATGACTGATACGCTTGCGTTTTGACAGCTTGGGAGGAGATTTTTAGATTTTTGCGGAGTAGTCCAATGATGCTGTCAGCTTTTGCTGTAATATTGTTGATGTGGGTGTTGAATTTAAAGTCAGATGTGAGAGTAAGGCCAAGGTATTTACCGGGATCAGTACTTTGGAGAGAGTGGTCATATATAGTTTGTATGCGTGTGGGTTATAACTTTTTTTTTATATATTTTTTTTAAAACAAATGAAAAAATACATGATGCAAGAAATGCTGTCATGGCCATTCAGTTGTTATCGAAACTGTGCAAATAAACCAACTTTATTTAAGTACATAAAGGTATGATTTTGTGTTTTTTGGTAGAGGAATAAAAATAGCATGCTGGTTATTATTCTATTTAGGGAAAGTGTGGCTATGTATGCTGGCCTTAAAAGCCTCAATTGTGGAGGCCTGTGGGATTTGTGAGTGAAAAGTGTTCCATGTTAAGAATGTTCTGGATAAGAAAAAACAGTATTTAAATGCATTGATGTTGGTTAGGTATGGTATGATATTGGTTTGGTATGGGTGAGTACGTGAGAGTGCTAATTTTAGTTGGAGACTTGGAGATATCTTGTGCGAACATTCCTCTTTACAAAACTTTTTTAGCGGCTTTGGCACAATGTTGTCAATATGAGTGTTCCATTTTAGACCGCTGATAATTGTAATTCCTGAATATTTTGCAGATTTTGCATTTTTTCGAGTTTGTCCATGGAGAAGGTAATCGGTTACTTAACTATTGGAGAACGTTTGCTTGTAACTGTCAACACTTCACATTTGCTTGCATCCAATTTTATTATAATAATAATGGTGAGTTCTTATATAGCGCACATACAATGCTCTGTGCGCTTCACACATTTTACCCCTGGTCACTGGACCTGTTCATTCATGTACCATTCCAACTCCCTTTTTGGAGCATACAGCACTTAGGAACTAGGCGCACACATTGCTATCTCTGTCCTACCAGGTACTCATTTACACCTGAGTCAAGTGAAGCATGTGAGGGTAAAGTGTCTTGCCCAAGGACGCAACATCGAAATAATGTCCCAATATTGAGAGGGGAGAAACATGATATTTCTCGGAAAATCCTGCACCAAGCGGGATTCGAAACCGCACGGCAGGCAGTGACATTGGCAAAGCTCCCCGCTCTAGCCATTACGCCACGTCCCACTTATAAGCCAAGCCTTATCTCAATTTGATAATTCGTCTAGATCTTCCTTGAGTGACTGACAGCCTGAAGGATTCTAAATAGTACAGTAAACAATGGCATCATCATCAAAGAGATGCACTCCAGCTGAAATTACATTTCGCAGTTTATTGATGTAGATCAGAAAGAGGATTAGTCCCAAGACATAGACTTGAGGAACACCAGATGTCACTTGTACTGTGTCAGAAGCTTCTCTCTCAAGTATTCTACACACTGTGAGTGGTTTGAAAAGCTGATATACAGTTCCGAACATTTCCGCGAACATCATAATGGTCCAATTTTAGTGCTAAACGACTGTGTGGGACTTTATCGAAAGCTTTACTGAAGTCTAGTATAGCAATGTAGGTTTGTTTCTTCCGATCAAGATTCTGGGACAATTCATGTATGAAAGTCAAAAGCTGTGTTTCCGTTGATCCTTTAGATCGGAAACCATGCTGCCACTGATACAAGATATCGTGTTCTTCCAAGTGTGTCCTAATGTTGCTGACAAGTAGGCCTATATGTTCCATTAATTTGCAACATATATATGTCAGTGATACCGGTCTGTAATTTGCAGGGTTGTATTTTTCTCCTTTCTTAAAGATTAGAGAAACGCCATTCGTCTGGAATATCACCAGTTTCCTGTGATATTTTTTTTTAGTTAGCATCGGTGAAATTTGCGATTCCAATTCTCTCAATATTCGAGGAGAAAGGCCGTCAGGTCCTGTCGCTTTTTTCTGGTTTAAATTAGTTAAATTTGTCAACTCTGTTCAGAGTAATATAGTTGTTGGTCATAGTCGGGTGAGATTTGTTTCTTAAGATGCTTATGCAGTTTAACCGCAACATATATCAGGTCGTCCGTAGGCCCAGTAGGCCTATCGCCAATAGGAAAAGTACCTATTCCATCCACAAGACTGTTATGTACTCAGTGAGAATAAATCTGCCGATTAGGCTACCGGTACCCGCGTTTGACATGGAATGAACACGTTAACAGCACTAATTTCACCAGAGCCTTCTTCCTGTGGAACATCAACATATTTGCCCACGCAACATCAAAAAAGGTGTGTTACGAGACATTTGTCTGTGGAATATGTTACTACAGTGTCACTGTGGAATCCTGCCTCTGCCCGTAACATTAAAGCCGTAGAGCAGACATGTGCAGAGACGAGCTGTTCGCCCGTCTCCTGATGATGTACGGATAACCAAAAGCCTTAAAAGGACAGGCCCAGGCTAAAATCATAAAAAAATTGGTGATTTTATCTCGGCTTCTTAATATGACCATATGATGTAAACATGTCCATAGACTAGAAGACTAGAAATTCTTTAATTCCTGATTTCTAATTTTGGACAACCATGTCAAAAATAAGTAATATGCCTATGGGAAGTTCGTCTCTATATCTAGGCTAACTGGTGAATGCGCAGCAGAAAAATTAAAAGACTTCTGCAGTTTTAGTCTATAGACATGTTTACATCATATGGTCATATTAAGAAGCCGAGATAAAATCACCGATTTTTTTATGATCTTGGCCTGGGCCTGTCCCTTTAATATTCAGATTCACTGCAACATAAATCTCACACATATATAGGCCTCAGCATCAACTGACTCGATGAAACCAGATGAAATACCACACACCCACACACCCGGGTGACTGCCTATATGCCTGGTACCGGCAATCATTTTTCCTGGCATCCATCAAGCTGTGGAACCTGGCACATGCAGACATTGTTTCAAGACCTACGATATACGCAGTACGACACATTATCAGTGATTATGACCCTGTCTCCTGAATCGTCTACATCAACCTAGCTGCACAGGTCATCAGAGCCATGTTATCATGGTGTGCAGTCGACGCTTCCCCCATACCAACTCATCCCCAGGTAGGCTATATTTGGGAATTAATTAGTATGGGTGTACGAGCTGGTAATGTGTTGGTTATAGTTGTTGGAGGGCTGGGGATGAGTTTTTCATGTGTGTTGCGCATAATTTGGGGATTTAGTTGGTAACTGCTGAGTAATTGTTTATTTTTTACCAAGATATAGCCTAGTTATCGTACTGATACGTATGTATTTAGCTAGCTATGTTTTATAATCTGACTTTAATAAAAAAAAATAAAGCATATTAGGCCTCGGGGCTGGCCAATTGTCGCTATGTCGCCCATCAGAGCGACAGGCAAGGTCAAAACGCACCAAAGAGTTATAATGCGCGACAAGAAATGACTCCAGAAATTGCCAACATTCATGTAGGCAGGCTACATAATAAAATGGTATCAATGCAAAGTGATCCAAGTCCTCATAGTTTGCACACAGTTTTTGTTTGGTGCCCATATAAATTCATGTAGAGCACTAATCAATGCAACTTTTGGCCAGCCCTGGGCCTAGTCAAGTATTTGTGACCAGCCAGGCAGGCAGGTAGGCCCTACATCTCGACGGCTAATTGATACAATTATTTATGACGTCCTTTCATTTTTTTTTGAAACAGGAAGGATACGGCTATCATATCAACTGGAGCAACCAATTTAGAATTTTTTAACCTCACTGCTATTTTCGTGTGGCCGGTTACATATTTTCTATAATCAAATGTTCTATATCATAATAATAGGCAGTTGGGAAATCTCTCAATGTATATGCATGTACGGCCTGGAGTTCTTATTGATTCTTTATAGTAAAAAAATCAAATTCACCTTAATATAACACATTTTGAAAGATAACAAATGAACACAATATAACCTCGTCTATGCCCCTGTGTATTGTATAATTATGCCCGTGTTATGTCCCTGTTTGGCTACATTCTATAAGCTAGAGACCATGTGCACTGTTAAAGACCCTTTTAATGACATAAACATTGCGTTTGTATAACACACACTAAATGTGCTTAAAATCATCCTCATTTTTCATGTGGGCCTATTAGATGATGTTAATCATGCAACTGAGACGTCCACGTGGCGAGTCTGGATGTCATTGACGGCTTCCCGATAGGTAGACTACGACGCTGGCCGAGCTTTGAGACATCATTGGCCCGGCTGGTGTTTGTTGGGTTCTACCTTTGTATCAGACAGTCGCACTAAACTAGTTTAGGGTATACCATAGGGTACGGGTGTCACAATAGGCCCTACGGGACTATTTTGTGCAGGCCGCAATATGCTTTGTGCAACAAGGATGCTATGTGCAACAATGAGCCTTTTGACTCGTCTACTATATGTATATGGGGCCTGACGTGATATGTGATTTCCATATTGTAAAATTATGCAATGGGTGGACATTGGTGGGACAAATGCATGATGACCATAATGTTTAATTGCATGATGGTGAGTGCCATCATACATTATGCAATGCACCACATAGCACAATGCAATTTAGGCCTACCAGGGTACCACAAATCACAATGTATATATGTAGCCTGCCACAACGCACTAGGACTATGCAATGTAGGCCTCCCACAACCCATAATGCAATGTACCACAACGCATACTGCAATGTAACACAAAGCACAATTTATTTTTAACACTGATCAGGTACAATGTTGAACTGATGTCTGGGATACAGGACCACCATTGAGCCAGTATTGTGTTTACTAAAACACATAGCTTATAATTTAGTTAGCTTGTACGAGAGGTCTGGGAGAGGTTGTGTACACAGTATCATCTTCACTCTGTCATGTGATTTGCGCTCTGCGTGAATTGAGACTGGACTGGTGCAAATACATGCTATAGTTAAGCTGATAATGATAATCTTTGAAATCTGGATATTTGATCTTTTGTATTAGGCCTATATCCGCGCCCTAACTGTAACTATTTTAGAAAAAGTGACTCAGAATGATTTATTATAATTAAATTATATATGAGCATCGTCGTTTGACCGATACGAAATGATTTTTGAGAATAATTGGTCTGGCCTACCGGTAATTGAAACTTTCATCCCTCGATCAGAACGCAAAATATCAACATTTTAAGTTCTAAAAGCAAATTAGTTATAAGGAAATATTATAGCTTAGGCCCCTAGCTATTGTTTGTGCGCATTTCAGAGGCCAACTAATTGTAATTATGATTAGCGATCTGGATTTTTAGTAACTTGTAGACCTAGACCTACAGGGGAGTTATCCCAGTTACAGCAAGCGGACGTAGCGAACTTGGGCCCGAAGTTTCCGAGTTCTCGGCAGTAAGGTCTTAGACCTACAGCAATGCGAGAGCCATAACAAAATCAAACTGTTTTTACAGTGTTGGGACTGATATTTGACGTTCTAAGAAGTCTCTGCCCACTGGGCACACGACGTTGTTGCGACGTTGAATCAACGTCAATGACGTTTATTGCATAATATTGCATAATAATAATATTATTGTGAATGTGTGTTTAAACCAAAATCAACGTCTTTATTGTTCATACATAGATTTCCGGAAAGCTTTTGATTATGTTAACAGAGACTATCTGTGGTATGAAATGATTTTAAAAGGAATCCATGGGAAAATGTTTATTAGTATGCATACACAGCACATGTAATCAGAACGTAAAATCACAAGTCAGAGTTAATTGTGTTCTATCTGAGCAGTTTGACTGTCATTTAGGTGTACGCCAGGGTGAGAGCCTTTCTCCATTTCTGTTTTCTTTATTTGTAAACGATATGGAACAAGAATTAAAAGACAAAGGTGTAAATGGAATCAGTATTGATGATTTGAAGTTGCATCTTCTTCTATACGCTGACGATTCTGTTATATTTTCATCCACTAGAGAAGGATTACAGATGAGTCTTGATGTGCTTCATGATTATTGTGCTAAGTGAAGGTTGATAATGAATACAGACAAAACTAAAGTGATGGTTTTTAGGAAGGGTGTTATTTTATCAAAAGATGATCACTGGTTTTATGGTGATAACAAACTGGATATTGTAAACACGTTTAATTATGTTGGCATTGTCTTTTCATATACCGGTAAATGAAGTCAAACTCAGACCACCTTAGCTGATAAGGCAAAACAGGCTATGTTTAAACTCAATAGAAAATTACATCATTTATATGACCCACAACCTGAATTCTGCTGTGAGCTTTTTGATAGATTAATTGCCCCATGTACGGAAGTGAAGTGTGGGGTTTTCATAGTGCGGATGCAGTGGAAAGAGTACATCCTAATGAAAGAGTACATCTTAATTTTTGTAAGAAAGTTTTAAAACTTAGGAAGATGACAACTAGCAATATTATGTATGGCGAACTAGATATTTTGGAATTGTAAACTACTGGTTAAAAATAGTAAGTCATAAGGGAAATCCATTAGTATGCAAAATATATGATTCGCTGTATAAACGTTTAAATGAAGATGAAAGCATAATCAACTGGGCTAGTCTTACACGAAATTTACTGTTTAAACTGGGATTTGCAGACGTATGGATAGCACAAGGCGTAGGGAATATTCACCATTTTCTAAATATTTGTAAACAGCGGTTATATGATCAGTTTATACAATGCTGGTTTGGAGATATGGAGACTGGTTCAGATATGGAATTGTATAGACATGTGAAAGTGAGGTTTTCTTAGCTTATAGTTTATATTTTGATGTTGTTCCCAATCCTAAATATAGATATGCAATGTGTAAATTTTTCGACCAAAATCACAGGTTTGCAATTGTAAGTGGTCGATGGTTAGGACAGCCGCGAAATGAAAGATTATGTCAACACTGTCAGAAGTTAGAAGATGAATATCATTTCGTTTTTATCTGTAAAAAAAGATAATCTTGTTGAACTTCGCCGCCGCTATGTAAAATCTTATTATTTTGTTAAACCTTCAATGTTTATATTAACACAACTCCTCACGAGTGAAAACAGAAAAACGATCCGTAACTTGGCCACATATTAGGTAAAGGTGTGTACACACCGGAGTGATCATAATTATGTTATATTTATATCACTTAAATTATCTTCACACGCCATGGCATATTATTGTATTTGTATTGTATTGTATGCTCACAGGCCGCTGGGTCTATTGTTGAAATAAACCTATACCTATTTCTTTATTCAACGTTGCAACAACTTCGCGTGCCCAGTGAGTGATTAAATATAATATTTAATATAGGTCTATAATATTATATGTATTTAATTTGCTTGTCATGATAATGGAGTATTATCCCAATCAGTTGAAAAACAAATAAGGATTATGCTAACTTACCGTCTATTAAACTAGTCATAAATTTGATCTTAATTAGGTTACTATCCCCATGTGTTAGCCTAATGCCACGTAGGCAAGCCTACACGTTGGCTACTATTAACAAATATTTTCATGACGTAAATTAGAAATATTTTTTATGTATTTTGGCAAGAAAATAGTGCCCAAAATTAATGAATCATAATTATTTTTCATACTGGTATGGCCTAAGTTATCTGTCTGATAAAGTGGCTGTCCTACTGGATGAAGGTAGGAGAGGACGGGGCATGTTCGAACACCGGGGCACGTTCGCACCCTGCTGGTAATTCAGAATTGAGGGCCACCTGGTGAATTAAAAATATAATTCATGATGTACCTCTCCCCTAAGTCACTGTTTCTTCCAAAATTCATCAGCTACAGTTTTTTTGTTTTGCTCTCGATTCAAATATGTGATTTTCGTCTCATTTTATGTTATTTAGGTTATTTTTTCTAAATACTGTGTGAACTACAGTTTTAGTAGTTAAGTAACCATTTGTTGTTCTATACATAGAACACAGAGGTATACAACATACAGGGAAAGTATTTTTGAACCATGACAAGTGGTACAGGCAATAATTGGGGTTGAAGCTGAAATGGCATTACGGGGCACGTTCAAACGCGTTCGGACATGCCCCGGAAAGGGTGTGAACATGCCCCGAAGTAGCCTCACAACCAATGGTCATAATTGCAGCATAGTTTATCTTATTCACACATGTCCACACTCACCCTTACATGCTGGCACTCACTCAGCCACACATTATTACACTTTTTCATACAACACATGCTGTTTTGTCTGGTAACCCGGCGGTTGGTGGATAACAGTGATAAATGCCGCTAGTGGTGCGCCGGTGGCCTGATGGACAAACTTCCATTGCCCACTGCTGGCAACGTTATGGGAGACTGACAATGTGCTGCTACCTTGTGAAGGGCAACATCACACTGTTGCTATTTATGCAAAATGCAATAATAAAATACAGAGGATTGTCAATTATTGTCATTGTTGTATTGCACTTTAATAACCGGGGCATGTTCGAACGGTACTGGTCGGACATGCCCCGGAGGCGGGGCATGTCCGACCATTTTGGTTGTAATCACATTTTGCGCTATATTTTTAAAAATATACAAGACACCTAACTATAAATTTTAGTGGGGCATCATACATTTGGAAGCACTGTATGTATGAAATAATGAGTGATTTAGGTAAATATCTAGTAAACAGGTATGCATTATGTCTTAAGGGTTCGAACATGCCCCGTCCTCCCCTAATTGTTGCATAATTTCAGACATATTAGCCCCAGCTAGTGGCTGAAACAGGTTTCAGCCACAGATTGACCACGTACCAAATTGTGGGACATTTCTTCGGACTGTCATATCGGAAAATATTGCTGAATAATCAGGTCAAAATAGTTTATTTTAGAATCAGTAACATTTTAGTCCCATGCCCGCATTCTAAGCTCAGAGGTCGCACAGTCATTAAAAAGTTATGGACCTTGGGGTCGGGATCGCCCCCGGTCACCGCCATATGTTGGATTTCTCGGGTGAAACAATAGCCTCTAGACATCAATCCACGACCTCGGAGAGGACGACATATCTAAGGCTAGGCCTATATAGGTCTACCCAGCAAACACAAAACTTTTGTATAACATCTATTGCCTACAATGTTGGATCAACTTTGAAGACGTTGATCCGACGTTGTATAAATGATATACAACTGTTTTGTGTTTGCTGGGTAGGCTAGCCTATAGGCCTAGATAGCAAATAGCAGAACATAAATAAATGAAATAAATATGTGATGCTTGCTCACAAAGGGTTGATTTGCCAAATTTGTACACAAATTAGCCGAGACTTCAAGCTTTCCAGCTGTAGGCCCTATGATAAATGAGTTTGCTAATAACGGCTTTTTGGTGGGTTTGCTGCTCGGGCCTATCACTATTAATATTATTAGTTGAGTGAGACCCTAAACATCATACAACATGGCAGCCCTCACCACTGGACGTGAACCTGTCTTAAAGATTTACCAAAATGACAAAGCTGTAGCCCAAGAAGCTTGTCAGTTTGTGATTGAAACAGCGAAACAATCTATAGAGGAACGTGGATCATTTATAGTGGGACTTTCTGGTGGGTCATTCCGTAATCATAATTTCACGAAGGATCGTAATTGTTCATATCCATTTATTTCAATCCTTCTCATGTTAGACTCTATCTAGATCGAGGCTGGGTAGGCTATTAGTGGGGGAGATCAGGGCAAAGTGTTTACATATTTTTTAAAATTATTTATATCTACCAGTATGCCTGCATCAGTTTTTTCTAGTGCCGCCGTGATATTGTTGTCTTCTCCCCAACAGTCAAATATTTCATGTCACAGTCACCCGGTTTACTCGGCTAATGCCAGGTTTACCTGTTTACACTAGGTTCCCGGCGGCCACGTTTCAGGCCACCGTGGAGAAAACGGGATGGACGTGGGGCAACGCAGGGCGGCGGTATGGACAAACTTGGGAGGCCGTGATTGCCCGTGACTGCCGTGCCAGATTTTAAAACTGTCAAGAAATTTGCCACGGCAGTCACGGTACGGATAAGAAACTTAGCAGGCCGTAGTGAAACGGGGTGAACCCAACAAAACGTGAAAAAACGTGACAGTGTGTAATAAGCCGTAATGGAACTTTGAGACGGTCCGTAGTGGGACTGGAAGCAATTTTCTGGACTTTTCTGTGATTTTGATAGCGGCCATTTTGAAAATAAGTCTTTGGTCATTTATTCTCTATCGATTAAATGTTAACAGCCTGATTTCTGACTCGTGATAGGTCCCTGAACAACATGATACCACTCAATGAGAGTCCTGGGGATATTTTAAATCACAAATCATAACTTTAAAAATGCATATAGTTAAAATATGTATTTTTTGTAATTTTTTTGGACGCCATCATGAATTACACAAAAAATATTGTAATTAAGCAATTGAAAATAGTTTCAGCAGATTCCTTGACCTCCTAAATGTAGGATTAGCCACCAAAATTTTCTTTTAAATTGATTAAGAGGCAAGATATGTTCAAACGCACTCCAAAGCTGTCCGGTGTCCACGTTTCATTCGCAGAGAGTCTTGAGAGAACGTGAAAGACGTCTCAGTCCTTCATTAGAACGTGAGAAACGCGAGGAACCCCCATTACACCGTGACGGCCCGGGAGGCAACGTACTGACATCCGTAATAGATCGGGTGCCGAACGGGCCGAGCCGTACCGCGACTTTGAGCCTCCGGGAGTCGACCACCTGCGACCCTTCACGGCTCGTCCCGCATACCGTGAGAGGCCGTGAGAGAACGTTAGAAAACGTAGCAAGACCTTGACAAAAATTAAAAGAGGGCTAAAATCCCACGGTGCACTACGTTTCGGGCAAGCGTGGCCGCTGTAGCCGCCGGGAACATAGTGTAAACCTAGCATTAGACTCTGAAGTCACCCCTGCCCCTGGTCACTGACTCAATGATATTAGGCCTACTCTGATCACACATGTGATACCACCAAAACGACATTATTTTCTAGCCTTTCAGTCTGTCAATGTCATCACATACAACCTAGGGCTATGTACAATTATCATACCCTAGCATACGCTAGCTTACCGATTATTTAAAATGTCTAGACATAAGGAATAACATTATGTAATTCTTTTCTTTTTTATGGATTGTACCCGGTATATGAGTGAAACCAAAAATTGGGGTAATTTTACATAAAATTTGTGTCCCCATGACTTAAAAGGTCCGCATTTTGAATTGAATATAAAAATATTAAAAATAAATAGTTCAACTACACATTTAAGCATTATTCATGTTATTAGGCCTACTTAATAAATTATGTTAGATTATTTGTAAATAAATATATATCTATATGGTTTTATAAGAGCTCTATGTCATGGATACGTGGAAAATGGCATGTCCCCAGAGAAAATTCCACTATTTGAAATTTCACCGTAGGATACAAATACACAATATAATTCTAATAATTACATTTCATGGCTAGACATCGTTCACTAAACTAATCAATGATGAAAATTCAACTTAAAATTAATATTGATATATATGTAATTTTGATGAATCCACATTTCTCTACATTTGTACTCTTACTCCGTTACCATCATTGTAGCATGCCTCATCAAGGGACTAGGCCTAATCATGAACTAAAATTATATCAAGTGTAGTTTGACACACTGAAGGGCCTTATACGAGTTTTTCACCTTGAAGAATTAATATTGTTGAGTGAAAAGTTATTCGAGACAGGTATTACCAAAACGTTAGGTAATATGCTTTTGTTTTTACAACTCCGTTCCTAGCATTGTGGGTCTCTAATAAAAACGATTTGATTTTATACTTAGGCCTACATGCCTAGAAGAGTTGCTATGGGACTATTTCCACCTGTATGATATATCTTTGAATTATTGCCCATATATTTTCATTATTCCCAAGAATACGTTTAATTTTACTACTCCGTTCTACTCTACTCCGTTACCAAGAAAAGGGAACGGAGTAGTCAATTGCCAAATTTATGGGTTTTACAGTCATAATGATCGATGATATAGTCTTTTAAAACATGGCTCGTTGTCCCCAAATAAATAGAGCACCCATTTATGATCGATGTTATTATAAGATAATATACAGTTTATATTTATGTCGAGGCAAACATTTGGTAACAGAGTTGCGTAATTTTTGGCTTGGTAGCGGAGTTGAAAAAGGATTTTTGTTCATCCCGTCAATTTTTTTTAATTTTTAGCAGTTTTGAGATACGATTGTTTAATATTATGCTTCAATAAGGATATCACTTTTAAAAGTGTGATGTGAAGCTAAACAAAGTAATATCAATTTTGAAATGGTTTGGATTTGGTAACGGAGTAGTAAGAGGATGTTTTTTTAAAATGACGTTTTTGAAGCGAAAAACAATTTTCTAGTGCAGCCAGTGACTTTTTTATGCGCTATTAGGATCAGTGCACCAAACCCATCAAGTGATTTTCCTCGTCTTTGGTGGTTTTTATTTTGGCAATGCCACTTAACATGATTTTAGTTGTGTATGTCATACCATGTATATTATCATATGATTTTAACAAACTAACAATCTTTTATATACATGTACATATCTCTTTCATTTCTATGACAAATAAGTCTGTAATGACTTTTCTTTTCTGTCAATAAAATATCTGTCTGTCTGTCTGTCTGGTGGTCACCTCCCTGCCATTTTTGATGCTACAAAATTACCCAATTTCTGGTTTTGTCCATATAGCCTACATTTATTTCTCCATCAGGTATTTTTTCATTGCAGGGGGCAGTGCTGCGAAATACCTGTGCGATGGTTTACCAAATCTGGAAACTGACTGGTCTAAATGGCGGGTTTTCTTCTGTGATGAGCGTCACGTCCCTCTTGGTGATCCTGATTGTACATATACCATATACAAGAACGGATTGATGAGCAAAGTGCCTCTCAGCGCAGACCACGTTTTCCCTGATGACCCCAACATTCCAGGTGATTTATAATGAATCAGGCCTACGCACTTACATAAACATCAAAATATTTTACAAAGTTTACTATTACTTAGGCCTACATATCAACTTAGGTTACATAAAGTAGGTAGGCCTATGTCACACATGTTTTATGCTGCTGTCCATAATAAATCGAGCCTCGTGAATTGCAGTGAAGGAAGCTGCCGAGAGTTACAGTGAGAAGTTACGTCAGGTGTGTGGGGACGGCATGCCCAGATTTGACTTGCTGATTCTTGGTATGGGACCTGACGGACACACATGCTCCCTGTTCCCCGGACATCCTTTACTCCAGGTATTATGTTCCAACGTAAATGAAAGAAAATAATGCAAGGCCTACATTCGAGCGTTTGGTTGTCTGAAGACTAACTTCCATAATCTTCAAACTGTAGCGGAATCAACAGGTTGAATATTATGAAAAATGTGTGCACTCAACTGTACCATGCTAACGCAATCCCGTGAACTGAACTCGACCTTATTGCATGCTAACTGAACTGAAACTGAACAATTGATTAATAAATGAAGGCCTACGTTTGATAACACATAGACTATTTGTTTGACAGGGTTAACTGAGAAGGTATTTTGCTGTTTCACATTTTACCATATTTGACATAAATATCCGTAGTTTTTTTAATGCTAAGTGCCCACGTTATTTACATTAATGCACGTTGCTTTCTGTGTCTTAGACCATTGTTGGTAAACAGTGGACTGCTCCTTTAACTGACCAGCTGGAGCAGCTGTTTGGTACAATTTGGATGAGAGCGAAATAGATTACCGACATATGCATTATTTTATCAAACTAAACTGCACATTTTTTCCCACAGGAAGAAAAACTATGGGTCGCCCCCATAAGTGATTCACCGAAACCACCACCTGAGAGGATCACCATGACTTATCCTGTTATACAGAACGCTCGGTGTGCCATATTCATCTCATGTGGCCAAGGAAAGGCTGAAATAGTACAGGTGAGCCTATCCCAGCAAACACGCGACATCGACCCAATGTTGGGCCTGCGTCGTACACGGTGGCCCAACATTGGTTCAACATTGGGTGGATGTCTTGTGTTTGCTGGGATTTATATGCAAATAAGAACATACAAATGTTTTCACCAGACGTATTTTCTTGCTGACATATAACACTGACTAAGCAAATAATGTTACGAAGAAGTAAAAAACCTATATATCGAATTCCTTCAGGTTATTACAAGGGATATTCAGAAACCCGCACCATAGTATTGCTGCGACCGCCGAGATTGACGGCGCGACAATAACAAATCTAGTTCATTGGCCTGCTTGTACATCTTTTACGACCACATTTTGTATCATCCCAGATCATTTTGCTTGCTTGATCTAGCATATATTCTCCTAGACGAGCAATCCTTACGATTTTGTCACTCGATTGCTGGTCAATGCGAGCATTCCTTACCCGTTTCTGAACCAATTAACTGTCTGGTATAGACATATCCTACCATGCATGTTCTCGTTTGATATCATACACTATCCACTGTGAGCATTCCATATCATTTGCTCACTGACACTTTCAGTCCACAACCATGTAAAAACGGAAAGCTGCGGACGCCCTGCAACTTACAATCGATCTCTATAATTGACACATCAATTTGGAAGTAGGCCTATATATATTTTTTTAATGTGGACATCACTACAATTAAATCTACAGCAACACTTGACAATAACTTTTTATTGTTCTACTGACTGCTATATGCAACATTTTTTGTATAATCATTATGCAGTATTTATTGTTCTGTGTTATACAGCGTGTTATAGAAGGCACTGAGGATCCTCCCCTGCCAGCGGCCCGTGTTCGTCCTCACAGTGGTCAGGTATACTGGTTTCTGGACAAATCTGCAGCAAGTCTACTTCAACAATCTCAACTTTAACGTAGATACAATAAATTTCACTAGCCACACCACACCACGGAACACACAAGAACCGTAATGAAGTTGTCAGCGTCGTCGTTCCCTTGACACATCTGTACTAGCCTACCGTACAAAGGCGATAACTACATGTATACTTGGCTTTGTGGCAGTCTAGACTCGATTATGTGAAGACTGACAAACAACGAATCTCTACATACATTCAGTTTTAATGATGTGGGTAATTTTAAGGGACCTGTCATCAGAGCTTTCGTCAGTAAGTGTTTTTGAACGAGAAAATGAAATGTGTGTTAGTTTGGCATAGTAGTGACAGTCTAGTACTGTTGATATCGTCCCCATAAATCTGGCGACTGATATTAAATAATTACTGTAAATAAGAAATCATTTGCAAACAAGACAGTATTCTCGTGATTGGTAGTCTTACCATGCTTACAGGCCAGGCATACTGCTCTAAAGTGTGACCTGAGATGGTGGCGAAAATTGCGAATATATTTTTTTCAATTAGTCCTATTGTCATGATTGTGTTTTTTATTCCGCACCACTCGACAGACAGTATTTCACGATCTATTTTGTTATTAGTTGAGGGTTCTGCTGTACTTAACAACATTACCGCTAGTTGTGTCGAAAACCTTTGGTATGATTTGGTAATTGCATTTATGGAGAACTGTTATGTAAGGATTCATGACTTCTGATAATTTATAGAATAATTGCATACATTGCATAACAAATTGTGAGTGAGTTCCTTAGCAATTAATACTGCAAAATATTTGCTATTTTAATTCACCTGTGCTAGTTGGCCCCCTGTATTAAAAAAATAAACATGTACCTATGTCACATTTTTTACATTTTTTATTATACAAAAAGTATTCGTAGAAAAATGTATCCACTGGAAATATTATTTTTAATATAAAAGTAAGCCTACAAGATAATAAAACACACAAAATTAAAGATAATAACACAGATCAACATGTATATATATTAATTCTTGACGAAATCGACATTTTCGTGATGTTTATTTTGCTTCATAAAATGTCTGCATTGCATCTTAATATCAGCTTATCAATGCAATGTACACATGTGCTCTCTTTGTCTAAGTCATGGTGACTTCGCAAATATCTACCTCCATTATAAGTAATATAACGGGGAGTGGTCGACTGAATATTCTGTAATGAATGTATTATGTACAATTAATTTATCTGTGAGTGAGTGAGTGAGTGAGTGAGTGAGTGAGTGAGTGAGTGAGTGAGTGAGTGAGTGAGTGAGTGAGTGAGTGAGTGAGTGAGTGAGTGAGTGAGTGTGTGAGTGAGTGAGTGAGTGAGTGAGTGAGTGAGTGAGTGAGTGAGTGAGTGAGTGAGTGAGTGAGTGAGTGAGTGAGTGAGTGAGTGAGTGAGTGAGTGAGTCAATCAGTCAGTCAGTCAGTCAGTCAGAAACAACATGCCTCAACTGTGATGACAGCGCCAAGATTGTTGCATATTGAAAACGTACAGTGACAGAAAACTCCAGGGAGGGGGGGGGGCTGAGGTATGTAACTAAATATTTAATGACCCCTGAAAAAATGTCAGCCTCGCTTCTTTCGGCATCATAAAATGACCTTGAAATTCGGAGGCCTCGCTTTGCTCCTCTCCTTTACCTCCAAGGGCGAGGGCCCTGTGGTGCAGCGATAAAGCTGCTTGGAAAGTCGGATATCGCGGGTTCGAACCCCACTCTGGCATTCAAATTCCAAAGGAACAAAATGCCTAAAAAGATAATACACATGACATTCCTCACACCTACTCCTAGTGATAAAATGTTTTAATTTTTTGCTAAATGATCAACATGGGATTGGGAACAATGACGGCTGAATTTGAAAACTTCCCAGGTACGTCATATGTAAGATCGGATATCGCGGGTTCGAACCCCATTCTAGCCTTCAAATTTCAAAGAAACAAAATGCCTAAAAAGATAATACACATGACATTCCTCACACCTACTCCTAGTAATAAAATGTTTTAATTTTTTGCTAAATGATTACCATGGGATTGGCAACAATTTGAAAACTTTCCAGGTACGTCATAAAATTGTGTAAGACGTTGATTTTCGGATTCAACACAAAATTTCAAGTCAGGTACAACCGTCAAACCTGCAGACCCCGTTTTTAACCACATAGCTCCCGGACCATTACGATCTCTGTTGTTACTCGTGTATTATATATAATGATAGAGGAGTCCACGCCAACTATACCTTCTATCGCCCACTCAAGTTTAACGTTACACAGTCTGTGGCAACGGCCATGATACCATTATTGAGATGCGACAAAGATTATGTTTATAAGACTAACAGCACCACAGTCGTCAACACTGGTCAAGATAACTATTGTTACTCTCATATGGCCGAAAGCACATCCGCTATTTCCTACAAAATAATAATATTGTACATGTAGTCCTACAATATTATTATGTTGGCTCTCCATGAAGTCTCCAGACCTACACCGCACAAAGTCATCCTTCATTGGATTTTAATCAATTACAAATCAGAGTGCTCCTCCCCCGTTTTAACCCAAGCACTGGGATCGTTTTTCTCTAATCAAAAAGTGCGTCATGCCTGGTTCAAAATTGTCAGAAAATATTTACAAATGCCGCGAATGCTTTTGGCCAGCGGTCAGCATTGACTCAGCCTCCATCAACCTGTCCACTGGGCCTACAGAAATTTAAATTATGTAAAATTTCAGCAAGCATGAAACGTTGAGCCGATTACCATTTCAACATATGTTAGGTTGGAGTCAATAATGATGGGCGTAGTCTGCAGGTCTGTGTGTGAATCATGATTTGTGTGACACACCCAGCCCAGAAAAAGAGTAGGCCTACATTTGTTAAGTTTTAATTGCAGATACCCAGCAAATACGTACGGTACGTTCACCCAATACCGTTTCAATGTTAAACCAACCGTCTTCGACGCTGGCTCAACATTGAAACAGCGTTGGATGAATGCCCCGTGTTTGCTGGGTAATAGCTCTCAAGCATATTCTGTGATTATATTGATAATATAAACTGACATCACTTCATTTGTCCTTCAACATGTTCAAACTCTACTTATTGTTACTAAGAGGATATTCTGCCCAAGTATGACGGAGCTGAGACATAATCGCTATTTTATTGCACATGCGAAACCCCTAGCTTCCGGTTGTCTGGGCTTGCTTGAGATAAAACCCCAAGCTATATCCAAATCCCTTATCGGATGAGTGATGTAAAACACTAAATAATCATACATGTCCAGTCTTATGACCCACAGAGGCTGCTTGATGACGACCTACAACACCATAATTGGCCTGCTTTGGTCAGTATTTCAAAATCATATCGCACAACATCAGCTACATGTTCATGGACATGTATTATATAACCAACCAATCAGAATTATCGCATACTAATTATGGAGATCGAAGTAATAAAGTTGTTTATGAATATTTTTAGGGCTGGTATCCACTTGTATAATTATATGAATGTTAATCATAATGTGACAAAGTTCATTTTGTGTCAAAAAGCTCAAGAGCTATATTTTCACTGTTGAAAAAAAATACGTTTTCCTGTCGGGTTTTACCCACGCTGTCTCTGCCACGTAATTCGACCGCCCCCCATTCACTCACTCAGCAGACCGCTCAGCAGATGGACGCTTCCTACTGCTAGAGCAGAAGAGGCCACGAGGCTAGGCCATCGTGTTTTTCCCGAGATCTTGTGCACATCTTAGTAGCCTTTATGTTTGATTGATGAAATAAACAAAGGAAGAGAGAACTATGAATTCAATACTGATTTATTAATAACCGTCGCCCAGACTGGGATGAAGACTTGAGGATCGGCTGTAGGGTTGGACAGTCGGCCAACATGGCGGCTGAAAAAAACCTACCAATCGAAATGCTCATTTTCTCACATATAGTATTATATAACAATTGTAGTTTAGGGGGGGGGGGGGGGTATTCTTTATCATGGTGATACAGCAACTGGTTGGAGGCTTCTGTGATATAATGATAATGTTCATGACAAAAACAGCATCTGGCAGGGGGCCTAATTCCTATTCTGAACCTACATGTATTCTGAATAACTGGCTGGGGCCCCCTGTGCTTTACTGTTCAATGCTGATAATTTTCATGAAATTTCACTGCATCTAGTTTCCATTGCCATCTAGCTTTCCGATCGTTGGATAACTGGTTGCCCCCCCCCCCCCCCGTGCTTTACTCACCAATTCTGATAATTTACATGAAATTCATAAGTTTCTCTGTATCTTAAAGGGACTTTAGGGACTTAAAATCATCAAAAAATCGGTGAATTTACTTTGGCTTCTTAATATGACCATATGATGTAAGCATGTCCATAGACCAGAATTGCAAAAGTTTTTCAATTTTTGTGCTGAGCATTTTCCAGTTAGGCTAGATGTAGAGACGAAATTCCTGAATTTTTATTTTGGATAACCATGTCAAAAATAAGATATACGCTACATCTCGGCGGGTTTACAAGTGGATAACAAGTGAATAACCGAAAAATCCAACATGGCGGTGACTGAGAGCGATCCCGACCCCAAGGTTCGAAAAATGTCCATAACTTTTTGATGACTGTGCGACCTCTGAACTGAGCATGCGGGCATGGAACAAAAATGTTACTGATTCGAAAAAAAATATTTTTGACCTGATTATGCCCCGATATTTTCCGATATGACAGTCCAAAGAAATGTTCCACGATTTTGTACGCAGCCAATCTGTGGCTGAAACCTGTTTCAGCCACTGGGGCTAAGACAAATATCCAGAGCCGTATCCAGACTAAGCCAAATGGAGGGGTTACAGGAAGACCATCAAGTAACACTAAATCGGGGGTGGCTCGGGGCATGGCTCCAATGAAATTTAAAAAAAAACAAGGCATTAGGAGGATATTTTTGTGTTAGGGTCTAATATTTTTTAGGAAAAATACCCTTTGTGATACAGAATTTTTGAAAATTTTCTGGTTGAAGACCTCCCAGAATTCAATAAAGAGCACCTCAAAAGTAAAAAAATCTTGCGGGAGAATGCCCAAACCCCCCCTAGCAAAGCGTTTCCGACTTCAGCGCAAACGCAGTGCACCGCTTTGCGGCTCAGATAGTAGGCCTACAAATGTCCACTCAGGTTCGCCCCCCCCCCCCACATGCAAATAACTTTCTACGCCTATGACATAAGGTATGATCTCCATTAAGTAACTCTGGGTTCTCTGGTATATGGTTTTCTCAGATTATGATATGTGGATCATCTTCCTTATAGTTTTAAAAAACGTACACGAGATCAGTTTGTTCAACTATGGCACAAATGCTTGAGAATGTTTAATTGAACTCACAGAAGATTTACGCAAAACTTCGAGAAAATTCAGTTGCCGGTGGACCTCCATTGTTGTCACTGAGCTAGCTAATACAATGAAGTATGGGGGAGGGGATCTTATATAACTTTGTTTTTACCGAGTTCCCATTCAAAACGGTTTCCGGTGACGTCACTGTATTTCACAGAATACAGCCTACTCAAAGTTGTTTAATAATCCCGATATAACTTCAGTTTATTTCCAGGGATTGCGTAATAATTATAAATTTATTATCACTATTATTATTATTAGACTGCAGGTAAATTACCTCTACTAAAACCCCTTGATCAGCATATCTCTATTATCAAGAATATATTCTTGCTAATATACAACATTAATAGATATTTGAGCTTACTGCATCTTTGACAAAATATTGAATGGAAATATAAAATCACATTAATGTTGAAAAAATCGCTGCATGATCATCCGTAGGCGTTACACACAGTCATGCGCAATGAGTAGAAATTGAGGTCATGCCTAATATCTACCCCATGGCTAATTTCGCTTGACATCATCGCTTACCTATTGAAATAGGATGCCGTAAAATGCACTGCGTAACATGATTGTGTATAACCAGAAAAACCTGATGAAAAACACGGTTATGGAGCGGTTTTTACTAAAATGGCATGATTGACGTAGGCAATGAAATTTGTTTCAAATAAAATTACACGTACTAGTAAACAGTGATGTCCATATAACTCATTTCAAAGTATATTACTTTAATGAAATAAAATATCAGACTGGTATACAAGCAATGAATTGTTATTTCATATTATATCGGTGTTTCTTCGTCATAAACTCCCAGTATTCATCTTACATCATTTCACTTGAGTATAGTTACTGTTATTATTTTAAAAAGAACATTAAAAGATTATAATTATCATATATTGTCACACACATTTGACGCAATCAAACATGCTTATGTTTCCATCATATTTAAAAAATCATAAAACGTGTGATAGGCATTATATTTTAGAGCCATTGCAATGAGTGTTTAAAATTTTCCTTGGTGATCACTTTCTTTTTGCTTGTAGAGAGATAAATGGTTACAGTAATTTATGTTATGATGTCTTAAATATTCTAGCCCCATATATTTTATTTACATGACTTGCCGTTAAAATTATAAATAACTCTTTAATAGAATTGCTGAAAAGTTAATTGTGAGTATTTTACATGGTGGCCAGTTTTATGCTTCTGTTTTTTTTTGTGTGTGTAAGTGTAGGCCCCCTATTGATCACACAGCTGGATAATCTGATAATGGCGGAATGTAATATAATGCCTACATTGATTTTCGTCTCTATATTTCTGACAGTCTATTACTATCTGAAATCTTCACCAAAAGTAATTATTCAATATACAAATACAATATAAATACGAAAGCATAATATACATTTATTGGAAATATGTAACATCATAATGAAACGAAAAAATATATCTAAACTAATTATAGACGATAATATTATTAGTATGATATTAAAAGATGAGATTTAATCACAAAAGTTTTTTATTTCAGATTTGTACACATGATTGTATAATTATTTACGGAAACGTAATTATAAAAACAAATCAGATTAAGTAAGTACTGTAAAATCAGCTAGTAGTAGTTATTTGTGAGAACAAAAACCACACCACGTGCAAAACGAATATAACATTTTCACCTATGTGGTAAAGTGTGTGTTCTCGATAGTTGAAAATAGTCGAATTCCACTGTACGTATCTTTACTTTAAAAATATACTGTGTATTAGGCAGCATACACGAAAGAATAAGTAAATGTTGTTGTAATGTTGGTCCACCGTCTACAACGCTGCCCCCACATTACACCAGCATTTGCTTACCATCTTGTGTTTGTTGGGATGGTACGATGTTTCGTACTTTCTACACGACACATTGCCATTTCCACTTTGATCTGCTGTTTGGTGGATCTCACTCTTTAAAAAAACGTGGCACAGGGGGGCGATCGAAATAGTCTTCGTTGTTTGGTTCAAAGCTTATTTCCTGATCTGCATTATAGTGACATATTTTAGGTTTGGACCAATGCGATTCCATGATAAGATTGATGAATTCTTTTGGAAGGATTTCCTATCGCTTCCGTCCGTATCGCATGGCTTTGATCCCACTTTGCATACGACTCTTACTTTTACTCGGCTCAATTCGGCTGCCAAATCCTGCGAATCTTGTCTCCACCGGAAGAGGGCCCGCCATTGGTGCCCAGAATGCATTTCGCTTCGCTGCTACCATCTCATCTATGTTCCGTGTGAAGCCATCGTCTGCGTAAGGGTTCCGGTAGAGGTAGTTGCCCCTGTTGGTGGCGCCCCGCAGCGCTGCGATCAGCTGTGGGAGTAATGACCGTGAGAAGGCACTGTAGGCATTCGCCTCTCGTTTGTGCACGTGGGGGCTCAGGCCATTAGCTTGTACTGCTGCGTCTATCCATTCTGTCATGTCCTTTGTCCACTCTTTCTCTTCAAAAGCCTGCACACCACACAGAAGCACGAGCAGCAGACCCGGCACCATCAGGTAGGCTGGTGATTGTCTCATGGTCAGCCTGTCAGCTGGAGCAGTTGATCTTCTTTGTCTGAAATAACAAAGTCAGACAATAAACAATAGTATAATTTTCACATATTTCTGTGTGTATGAGATGCACGAGTAACTTCAAAGTCAAACAGATGATAAAATACTATTTTGATTGTGAAGCACAATGAGCTATTAGGCCCACGCACCTGGTCAAGTCACAACAAAAGGTTTTTGTACCAATTATTCTTTTGTGGCTGATCCCAGCAAACATAAGACGTTGGCCAGCGTCGGAGATGGGGTATCAAGGGCTACTTTACAATGAGCTATATGCACCTGATGATGCACCTGATCAGGTTTCGATATCAAACATATTTGTGGCTGATGGCATGAGTCAGAAAGTGTTTTACTATTGTTTTGCGATCATACTTCACTGGTCCACTTTATTTCTACTGCTGAAATTGTGTTGTTATATAGATGATTGCCCTACTGAGACAATGAAAACATTGTTTGAAGATCCAATAAACGAAAATCTAATAACCAAACAAAATCGGCATTATTCGCCAATGTTGAGAATTGACTTCATGATATATTTACCAAAGTGTAGCACACAAAAAATTCACATTTCCATTATTACGATTGGTGGACAGAATGGGTTTATGGCGAAGTGATCTGCACTTTGCAAAGAAAGCATGACATTCGGGTCTAGTCGGTGGTTATTTGCTGATTGAGAAAACAAGGTAGTACGACTTCACTGAAACAGCTCCCGCCAAAAACTCCACTTTGAACATTATTCTGTGTCTATTTCTGGGTTTTAAAGTAATTGTTGTTTAAAAAGTAATATAGGCTTTAGTATCGACAAATCCTCTGGTATACATTACTAAAAAACATTAATGGTAATTGAAAGGCGAGTTATAACAGTTATCTAAGATGGCCGCCACACATCCACGCGAAGTTCAAAAATAATACCTGCTTATACTTGACAGGTTAATAATTAAAGGGACTGGCCCAGGCTAAAATCATCAAAAAATCGGTGATTTTATTTCGGGTTCTTCATATGACCATATGATGTAAACATGTACATAGACTAGAACTGCAAATTTTTATAATTTTTGTGCTGCGCATTCATCAGTTAGACTAGATATAGAGACGAAATTCCCGCATTTCCTATTTTTGACATGGTTGTCAATAATTAGAAATCAGGTATTTCGTCTCTATATCTAGCCTAACTGGTGAATGCTCAGCACAAAAATTATAAAAATTTGCAGTTCTAGTCTATGTACATGTTTACATCATATGGTCATATTAAGAACCCGAAATAAAATCACTGATTTTTTGATGATTTTAGCGTGGGCCAGTCCCTTTAAGTACTATCGTTTACCTTTACACCATAGAGCCGCGCTTTGCTGGAAGTTTATAGTTTAGCCTACATTGAATTGATCAGGTCATCTTGACAACTAGGCGAACTGCTAGGTTGAATGAACGAAATAGGATTTTGTTGAAAATTTTACTTTTTGACATGCATGTGTATTTTTTTTTAATTTTGAAGTTCTGAACCACACATAGCAGTACATTCACATGTGGCCTGAACCACCTTTTTCAAAAGTTTGGTAACGGGCCTGCAGCAGACATGAGGTTGGTTTAATGTACGTTATATCATTGTTTGCGACGCTGGCCCAATACTGGAACCACGTCTCATGTATGCTCGGTAAGCAGCTGACCGGTTGCCTGTCAACTCATTGAGCTGTCATAATCTAACAATGTACCAAACATTGTCCCTTTTTCCACACAATGTCAGTTTCGCCATAATGCAAATTTATTGGCATATTTTGCGTTATGAAGCCACGAGTCAATGTTTATTCATTTTATGGCACAATATCTTGCTGCTCTACCATACATGTCATTCATCAGGAATACACACATGTCTGTTTGTTCCTGTGTTTGCTCCTCCCTCTTATTTTACAGTTATCATTAGTATCATCATTATCATTATACCGTGAATACTCGCAAAATGTTCTACCAGTCCAAAAACTTTATATAGATATAAAGTTGTTGATGAGTCTTAGTGGCGTCACATATAAACATGTATGTAAAAATAAACATAGGCAAAACTTGGAGTATTTTCTGTTTATTCTCCACAAAGTAACCCTTTTTACTTCAAATTTTTCGCTCATTTGAAGCCTCACTAGCGCAATCCATAGCTTAAAATAAGTGAATAATCTACAGATCTGTTAATTTGAAGGCCACATTTTATTTTAATTTTACAGTTGTGAGACATAATTATTTGATATTCAACAATGTTTTTTTGATGTGTCATTCTTAGTGCCTCAAGGGATAACGCTGATATACATGTACACAACAAGACGGACTTAGCTAATCACTACCCGTCATTTCGGTGTCACTTAAATGCAAGTAAATTTAACCCTTCAACCGCCAGATTATTCAATTGGAATTTTCACCCACTTGAAGTTGTGTCTCGCTGACGCGATCCACAACTTCAAGTGAGTGAAAATTATTCATATTTGACAAAATGGATGTAACTATTTTCAAATCTTGCTGATTAATGTCACATTCTTTCTTCAAATATGTTTTAAAGCTCATAGGGAACGTGCAAATGACAAATGTAGAAAACGAATAGGGGGGCCTATAATCGGCACCGGCGGTCAAAGGGTTAAAGCGCTGAATTTGCTGTATAAACCATGAAGACAAAAGGGTTTTTTTCATTTAGAAGTCATCATAAATGTCTTTCCGATTTATTTGAATACCCATGTCATGGGTCTACGGCCATTAAAAATATGTTTGACTATTACAGTGCGGGGTTTGACTTTAGACGTCAGAATCTGACGTCTACATACGTCAGATTCTGACATCTAAGGTCGATCCCCGCGCTGTAAAGGTTAGACATGCAGGCCCAGCAAGTATGTCAGTAGGCCTACTGCTGATGAAACACTTTTCACCCTCGTAAACTAATATTACTATTATACACATCATCTACATTTGAGTCAATATTTAGGACACCAGTAATTGTGGTATATCCCATCATCATGTGGTATATCCTTATAATTACATCACACGACCACAGTCACCCTTATCCCTTACAGCTCGGGGATCGACTTCAGACGTCAGATAATGTCAGATAATGTCGATTCCAATAAAGTCGATTCCCGCGCTGCAAGAGTAAAAATATTTATAATGGCCATAGACCCATATCCTGATAACATAGGTATTAGAATTAACCGGAAAGAGCTAACTTAGACATTTAAAAACCCTTTGGTCTCCATGGTTTATACAAAAATATTTGAGCGTTGTAAGGGTGAAAATGATCCATTTCCAGAGCATTAAACAAGCCGTTTGCGTCAGATATTTAGCCCATTGAAGAACAATTGCGGACGTGTGTTCGTCTCCTGTTTCATGTGGGGTGTGACCTGTTAAATGTAGTCTGACTCGAGCCGAGATATTAGCATACACAGACACGCCATTTCAATTAATAAACCTACATTAGTAATAGGCACTCACATAAATACATATGGGCGATAGGTAGACGGCAAGCGTTTGTAAACCATGGATTCGATCCACGGTATCAACCCATACATTAATAATTATGAGGAGCGGGCTTCATGGCCGGTATATTAACAGGCCTAATGAAAGTAATATGTCTTTCTGAATTATGTAAGCTGAAACGAGTTGTGACACGACATTTATTGGGTGTGATGAACATCCCCCCGTCGTCGCTTATATTATCCTTCATCAGCTAAAAGCTGTTAGCACATTTATTTAGATGACGTGCTAATGTTCCCCCCGCGATTCATTCACCCAGTGCTGGTTTAATGTTGGGCCAGCGTCTGCGACGCTGGCCCGACGGTAAAACAGCACTGGGCGAGCGTTACGGTTTTTCTGCGCGGCACAATCCACGCTGTGTGTATGTGTCACGTGTAATTCGCGGGGTCGGGTGTAAATAGACGTGAACGGACACCGAAAAACACTAGGTGCTGGCTCATAATTGAAGCAATGTTGGCACGACGTCCGCGACGTTGGCCCAACGGTAATCCCACTTATAGGGCAACGTCACTGCTTGACGTATACCAATGTCACAGCCCGATAACTAAATTGTCCCAGCTCACAAAACGTACACGAATGCTTGTAAATTGTTCAAGAGTTTTGTAAAGATGTTATTATAAAAAATAGAATCTATAGGAATGAAACATAGGTCTATACAGATTCAAGTCCAAAATCAGGGAAATATATGAATTAGCATTTTAAGAAAGTTTATGATTTATATTCTGTATATAGCAGAATACCTCATTTCATAGAGTCAAAAGAATAAAATGTAAGTCACTCAAAAATTATATTTCAGAATTTAAATAAGAACAATTGTCCTGCAGAATAAATTTTTAAATGACTGCTCTAAATACATGGCGTGTTTCCCGCCCAATATCAGATTCAAGAAAATTATATTGAAAGAAGTATTAAAAATGTGTCATTAAAGTGTGAATTTTATTTAAAAAGTAAATTTTACACTTACGAATCCTCATCGTTCCTTCATTATATTTAATTATGAACACACTATATCAATAACAAATACAGTGATCAGTTCAAGCTAATTTTCTTAACCTATTTTTTTGTTTTGTTAAACACGCATTAAAGACTTCCCAAAACGGCGGTGAGAAGAGAAATACAATATTGAACCCTATATCATAATGTTAACTTGGACTTTGATTATCTGAGCTCTGGCTATTTGAATATGACTACTAGTGAATACACATACGACACATATTCATAAAATAAATGTTCCAATAATTTTAGCTAAATTACATACATAAATAACGTGATTGAATGTTAATTGACAGAAAGGATCGATCTCATAAATACTGTTTGATAGTCATTTTCGCAAAAAATAATGGCGTAAAATACACATTACGCATTACTGTCAGGAAAACAACGATGACTTACATAAAAAAAACAGGGATAAAAAGGTTCACTAATATAACGATCCATCTAAAAAGTATTTTTATTATTTTTCGTAAAAAAACTTTGAATACACATCAAATGTCTGGAAAACGACGATGATTTAATTTTCCCCAATTATCTATAACGAAATTTATCTTGGTTGCTCTACAAAATGCTGTCAATTCAAAGTTCATGAAACATGGTTACATAAATTCATAATTTCATAATTCATAAAACATGGGTATATAATGTAGAGTAATTATTTTGCATTGACATTTAAAAATATTATATATTTATACAAGAAATATGATCATAATCAGTTAACAACAATTCGTAATAAAAACCATGATGTCTCTGCTTATCCACATAGCGCTCGTATTTTCAATTCTTCAATTATTCAGATGTTTACATATTATTCACAGAAATATGATTTATGTTATCATTTGATATCTGTTTATCATGTTCATAGATCAATAATGTTCATTTTGTAATTACCTCCACCAGGATGTTGTTGTTTTTTTTGGTTTGTAATGAGCGGATTTGCATGAAACGGATGTGTGTCTCGGGCCAATGAACATTTGATTAGATTAAGGGGATGATTCATATTACGATCAAGATCCAGGATCCGGATTATTATCCGATCCGGATCGCACCGATTTACTTGAAAAGTAATGAAGAACGGATTTGCATGAAACTTTTCTCGGGGGTGTGTCTTGGGCCAAGTACAAATCCATTTAATTTTGGGGACTGTCCGGACTACGATCTGGATCCAGGATTCGGATTACGATCATTACTTTGAGTGGTGGTTTGCCGTCTCTGACTGACCTGTCAAGTTTTGATCTGGATGACATTGGTTCATCCACTACTGAACTACATTGGTTCATCCAGTTGGTCGGTAAGATATAATGACTGATTTCTATTTACTCTGAAAACGATTTCAGAATAAATTCAGCCCGCGAGTTATCATTATTTTCTGAATCATATCAAATCACACCTACATGACAAGTCACGCTTTTTGTGCACTGCTATCACACACTTAAATTGAGTCTGATTGAATGGCATGATGCATTGACCTGTGGCAGTACAATTTATAGCCTAATATATCCTGCTGCGTGAATGAGAAAATCTTCCCTACAAACTGATCGCTTCCAATAAACGCAAGACGTTGACCTGGTTCTGGTTCAATGTTGGGCCACCGTCTGCGACGCTTGCCCAACGTGAAAGCATCGGGTCAACGACTCGTGCTTGCAGCATAATACAATTAACTCAAGTATCGGACATCACCTCGGCCTATAATGAGAACCCACTTCCAGGCTGCGTAGGCCTAATTGAGCGGATACACAAAGCAAATTATTTATTCTAATAGATTAATACTATCAACCCTTTACACGCTGAAATAAAATAAAAAATCACCCACTTAAAGTTGTGTCTCGCGGACCTCAAATGGGTATAGGCTACCTGATTCTCATTTGTGATAGTTTACATTGGGACTAAATGTTAATCGTGATGATTTATAAAGATGGATTTAACTTTATGAAATTTCGTTTGAAGTGCTTGCGATATAAAAAATAAAACATGACCCTAGAACTGCAAGTGTTGATTGCGATTGCGTTACTATCTATAACCCTTTAGGCTTAGCTTCTAACCACGGATATATAACAGTTTGAAACGTTTTAACCACCCCCGCAAACAATGTTATTGTCAAACGACACGTGCGTATCTATAACCAGAGATAACCAGTAGGTTATGTTTTTGTAATGAGGGGCAGTTTCCGATGGGTGCAATGTATAACTTATATCTGAGCTAGTACTTTAGGGGTTAATGTTCAGATATCACGATACCTTATTTTGCTACAGGTATATTCCTGATATTGATATTATCACTATATTATCATTATTCCTGATATTATCACCCATATTATGTACCTCATCTATATATTTTTTATGTTAGTTGATATATGTTAGCAAACTGTTAATGTATCTAGTACACTAAATTGAAATGAACTGAATTGAATATAGTGATCTCATTTGCTACAATGCGATTAGATATGGACATCTGGGGCATTCGATTCAGCTACAGTTCCAGAAAATCCAGCCACAGGTTCGAATCCCGCGGGGCAAATGCTGCAATTTAAACCCTTAAAGCTATGCATTTAAAAGAAATGATATCCACTTGAAGTTGTGTCTCGCTACCGCGACCCACAACTTCAAGTGGATGAAAAATACTCATGGTTGTTTAATTAGAGACGAAACATTTACAAATATTGATGTTTAAACACTCCTTCCATTCCCAATAACTGTTATTTGACATGCTAACAAAAAAGATTAAAAACGAATATGGTCGTGCTTAGCGCCTTAAGGCTTAAGTAAAACATTTCCCTGCTGTTCAACATTGGATACTGTGCAATATGTCTCGTGAATAGGCGATCATGTTAATGTTTTTTAATTACAGTGCATAAAATGACTTAAAGAAAACAACATAATATAATAATTTTGCACGGTAAGATAATAAAATCGTCATTTTAAATTTCCGATAAAAAATACACAATTATTATTTATTGACATTAAATATTCTCAACGTCACAAGACAATAAATTACTTGTATCTGATTATAATAGTTATCTAATCAGTCACAATAGAAACCACTTATAACAGTTTAGCAGTCAGTTCAGTGGTTTTCAAAGTTCGGCCAAAATTAATGATCTATGATTTGAATACAATTATTATTTATTGAATGATTTGAATAATGAAAGAGGAACCAACAAGTGGGCAGATAAACTTAACCCTTTAACCGCCGGTGCCGCATATATTCGGGTTTTCATTTTTTATTGCCACATTAAGTACCACATTTTAAATATGTTAAAGATAAAATGTGATATCAACCAGCAAGATTTGAAAAGAGTTGACCTCCACTCTGTCAAATCTGAATAATTTTCGCTCACTTAAAGTTGTGGATCGCGTCAGCGAGACACAACTTCAAGTGGGTGAAAATTCAAATTGAATAATTTGGCAGTTAAAGGGTTAACAGAGCGTTGGGCGTTGTTAGCCAACACTGGAAACCCTGGCCCAGTATAAGATCGCGACTCGTGCTGGTAAACAAAATGAAATGAATCGGGCTTTAGGCCACCTTTGTGCACATATAGGCTAAACTGGGCCAGGAGAACCTCCTGAGGATGGTGAGATGATTGAGATGACACTGTCCTCCAGACACAGGATTCGAAATTCGAGCCCTGGCGGTCTGAGGTCGAGCACGCTACCTCTCGATCACGGAGGCTCCCCACAATACTGACTTTCACACGTGGATGGGGAAGAAACATTTTGTTTCTTTCAAACCGCCGATGCTGCTGGTCAACAAGTTCGTACACAAACCGTGAGATGCAATCCACAACAATACTATCCATAATCCCAGTAGACACAAAACATCTGTATAACATTTGTACATTATCGGTCCAACGTCGAGAACGTTGGGCCGACGCTGCAACAATGTTTTATAAATAATTTGTGTTAACTGGGATATTGACATTTACACTGTTATTCACGGCAATAGTTTTTGCTCTGTTTTATTAGCCATTTAACATGTGTTTAAATAGCAGTTATTTGGAACGAAATCAGTGTTTTATCATCAAAATTTGAAAATGTTAGGTTTCAAACTAAACACATATGAGTAATTTTCACCCACTTTAAATGATTTAATTTAGTGCTTCGAAAGTTAACCATGTTAACAAAGGACTGTTTTTTTTTACATTTAAGCATTTTGTTTAAGCAACATGGTAAATCAAAACATGTTATTTCATCAAACGGGACCCAGGGACACCTCTGTATGGAGAATGACTATTATATAGACCAGACGTGACTGGGGGTAAGGTGTCACCCGGAATGGGAATTTAGGCCACTATTATTTTCACATAGAGCTCTCTTGTGCTTTTTTTAAAGATCGGACAGAACATATGTTACATCCACGTGAAAGCCTGTGCCAATATCTTTCTGTTGTTATCAAATATATTGATATAGCTCAAAATTTCACTACTCAGTGGGCGAAGATGTGTAATACCCTGGATTTTTCCAAATCGGAAAAAAAATCGCGCATAGGTCATGTACACTTTTGGCCATATTTCAGTAAAGCAGCGGCAGTTACCTGATCAACAGGTTGATTCTGGCCACTGAATAGTCCAGCTATGTAAAAATAATAGTGGCCTAAATCCCCATTCTGAGTGACACCTTAGCCCCAGTCACGTCTTGTCTAAATTATGGCCAAATTGTGGACGTCTCAAATGTAAACAGGTTGATTTTGCTTCAGAGAAATCACCTTGACAGCTGACTGACATGACCGTAATTTGTTCTTCGTTTTTAAATAATTGTTTTTTACTGATCATAATTATTTAAAAAATTATTGAATAATAACTTTATTTTTTTAATGCAAAATGTGCTACCGCACATTATTTTATTACGTGCATTCTCCCATGAATGTGCTAAAAACAAACATAAGTATATGGCCAGCAAAATATGAGCATCTAAAACAACGAGGAAAACAGAGGACAGTACGTGGTCAGTAACAACGGTTGAGACGTTAATGAATGGCATCGCGCTAAAAGCCCACACAATCTGGCTAATAATGCCAGATTTCTCTTCCCTGACAGAGTTTGTCTGAGGCCACTTCGACAACCCATTAACCCTCTAAGTCCCGGGACAAACATAGATGCGTTCTTCAACAGGTTAAATGCACCTTAGATGCGCAAAAAATCATTGCGAAAGCAAGTAAAAATAATAATGTTCACATATATTGTGTTTTCGATTATTTAATTTTTTTATATTATTATTTGAAGTTGTGTACCGCTGACGTAATTACCAGTTTCACGCGGATAAAAACAACACTGAACTGGCAGCGTTAATATCCTCACAAGCGCAGATCTCAACGGTCAAGCACGGCGTGTGTGATGAGCAGGTGAGAGGGGGGGGGGGGGGGTCACTGGTGTGACTAGCTGTTTTACCTGGATTAGAGATAATGGGAGTACATGTAATTCGTCATATTCGCCCGCTGTTTCAAATTCAATTTAGGATAGGTATAGCTTCTGCTAGGGAGAAATGGTCAGATGAAAAATGCCTGAACTGAGAAGAAGAAATTTATTCTAGAGATATTATTTCACTACATGGCGTGCAGGTATCTTTTAAAGATTATAAAGATGTTATAGTTCTTTAGTATAGATCAACGGCACCATGGAAACACAGTAGCCTCTTATATGTCACACCATCCTAATATAGAGGCTATGTGATCTCGATTTTGATCATACCTTAATCCTCAAAGAACTGAAATATTTATATATAACCCAAGAGAACAAAGGGTTATTTTCAATTTGAAATCCACATAAATTTATAAAGTAATCTATTTTCGCGCCATTTGAATACCGTTGTAATGGGTCTACGCCATGATAATTATTTTACTCTTTTAGTGCGGGGATCGACTTTAGACGTCAGATTCTGACGTCTGTAGACGTCAGATTCTGACGTCTAAAGTCGGTCCCCGCGCTAAAAGGGTTGAATACCCAACCTCAATTATCGCCCTCCCCCCCCCCCCCCCCACCGTGCCGCGGTGATTGTGAGTGGCCCTGATTAATTACACTATGGAATCTGGGCCATTATGAATATTAATGAGTGTTGACCAGATTATCCTGCGGCCAATATGGTAGCGCTTTAGGGGGAAATGTGTAAGCGGCATGATCAGGCCAATAGATCAACACATGAAATTCTCATGAAATGAACATCTTTGCTGAGTTTTGAGGCAGGTTTAGTTGGCGAGGGGTCAAAAAGTGACGTTGACCAATATATCGCTGTATATCTTAGTATAGTGATTATACTGGCGATCTCAGTATATTATTGTTTTGCAATAACTTACTATCACTTAATCTTATTATTATTCTACATTAGTAGGCCAATATATAGTACCTGTCAGCTATGATTATCGACATTAGACGTCAGACGTCTGTTGACGTCAGATTCTGACGTATAAACTCCCTGCAACGTAAGAGTAAAAATGTTTATATGATCCTAGACCTATGTCATAGGTATTCAAACGAAGCAGAAAGTGCTAGCTGAGACATTTATGATGATTTCAAATTGAAAAAAAAACACCTTTGGTCTCCATGGTTAATAAAAAATAATTCAGCCTTGTAAGGGTTAACTTGCCAACAATGTGTGGGCTATTTTCCAGCACAGACGGACTAAAGTGTAACAGAGTAACCGGTGATGGGCAGATCATGCTGATGCCATACGGTTAAGCTCATAACCTCTCGGTCACGGAGTTTCTACCACATGTCGTTGGTCAATACATGGATTCTTGTGTCATGTATACATTCTAAGATCGAGACGACATATCTTTTTCTTATTTGTTCAGAGAGAACCGAGAACACATTCGAGGGCGAGCTTGAACTTGTATATCTGTTTAATGACGTAATTAACGTAACGTAATGGCAGCCATCTCAGACGTAACGCGCTAATGAGCATCAGGTAGAATTGCTAAGAAAACAATTAAAACTGTTTCGCGATATGCTATTTCCACAATTATTAATTCATGCCTTGTGCATCGCTTCATGAAGCAGATATACAGCAAACACGAGATGTTTAACCTATGCTGGGTTACCGTCGCAGATGATGGGCCAATATTACACCAGTATTGGTTCAGCGTCTCGTGTTAGTTGGGGATATCAATGCTGGTTTGCTGTTGGGCCACCGTTTACGACGGTGGCCCAACAGCAAACCAGCATTGGTCTTCTTCTCTGTATAACCCCAGCGTCCTTCTTCTCTGTATAACCCCTCTAAACCATTATACACATAGGTTTTCGTACAAACCGTTACGTGTAAAACGACTTTCCAAAGTGAATCCCTGACTCTAGTAGTACAAAGTATGTAATGTAACACCTGGAAGTAAATCCATGTCCTCTCTAACAGCCAAATCGTTTGAAGTGTCACTTGAATCATGGCATATATGCCACTCTTACAGCTGGGAAAATCGATTTTGATTTTCTCGAGAACTAATACGTTGTTACGACGTGAATCAGCGTCATTGACGTTGATTCCACGTCGCAACAATGTCGTGTGTCCAGTGGGTAGGGAGCCTATAAATTATGCTGTGCTAAAGGGACACAATCAGGCCAAAATTATCATTTTAATTTTGGCTTCTGATATATCCACGTCCATGTCCATAAACTAGAATTGCGTAATTTTACCAGTTAAAAGAGAAATAAGGACGGTATTTAATTTTGGACATGCTGATTGCATGTCCAAAATAAGAAACACAGGACGAACTGATAAACGGGCTTTTCGGTACACTTGTTACGTTGCCACATCAACCTCAAATTTAAAAAACTTAATCAATTCTAGTATATGGACATGTTGACATATTATTAACATATTAATACTTCTCCTGCTAAGTTAGTTTATTTAAATTTCCACCCAATTGAAGTTGTGTTTCGCTACCGCGATCCACAAATTACTCATATTTGTTTAATTTGAGATCTATTCTTTGGAAATCCTGATGTTTAAACACATATTTTGTTCCCAATATCAGTGATTTGATCGATAAATGAAAAAATTAAAAACGACAATAGTCGTGATCAGCAGGGTATGGGTTTTGAGAGTTTTGGCCTGATTTTGCTTTAATGGTTGAAGTTACAAAGGTTTTTAATGATCTTTCACTGAGCAATTTAAGCAAATCATAAAATCTTTATTTAAAGGATTCCCACCAATCAATGAAAGCTAGGAAACGTAATAGCGAACCGGTTATCTGGCCTACACAGTATCTTGAAGTGGGCCTTGCCGCCGGCTCAGTACCGTATTACGTATATCAGTAGCAGCATAACATGACCCAATAAACCAACAATAGTTATTACAATTAAGGCAAAAGAAGCCAGACATCAAACAAATTGTCCCAATTAGTATAATAATTGTACTATGTTAATCACGCCTTCATTGTCCACATGTGATTTTGATGTATTCTTTTGATGTATATCTTGTGACCTTCTCATCTACTTAAACTAGATCTGTTATTTCGCCACTTATTTTAGGGGAATCTTGCCAAAATAGTCTATCATAATTGAGTTTTTGTATGTGAAATATGTTTGGTTAATTTATGCAAGTTGATAGAAAAAAATTCAGCAAAATTGCCAAAGAACGAACGCAAAAATGAACGAATAAACGAACGAACGAACGAACGAACGAACGAACGAACGAACGAACGAACGAACGAACGAACGAACGAACGAACGAACGAACGAACGAACGAACGAACGAACGAACGAACGAACGAACGAACGAACGAACGAACGAACGAACGAACGAACGAACGAACGAACGTACGTATGAATGAATGAATGAATAAATGAATGAATGAATGAATGAATGAATGAATGAATGAATGAATGAATGAATGAATGAATGAATAAATGAATGAATGAATGAATGAATGAATGAATGAATGAATGAATGAATGAATGAATGAATGAATGAATGAATGAATAAATGAATGAATGAATGAATGAATGAATGAATGAATGAATGAATGAATGAATGAATGAATGAATGAATGAATGATTGAATGAATGAATGAATGAAGAAATGAATGAATGAATGAATGAATTAACTAATGAATGAATGAATGAATGAATAAATGAATGAATGAATGAATGAATGAATGAATGAATGAATGAATGAATGAATGAATGAATGAATGAATAAATAAATGAATGAATGAATGAATGAATGAATGAATGAATGAATGAATGAATGAATTAATGAAAGAATGAATGAATGAATGAATGAATGAATGAATGAATGAATGAATGGATGAATGAATGAATGAATGAATGAATTAATGAATGAATGAATTAATTAATTAATTAATTAATTAATTAATTAATTAATTAATTAATTAATTAATTAATTAATTAATTAATTAATTAATTAATTAATTAATTAATTAATTAATTAATTAATTAATTAATTAATTAATTAATTAATTAATGATTAAATGGATGAATGAATGAATGAATGAATGAATGAATGAATGAATGAATGAATACATGAATGCCTGAATGAATGCCTGAATGAATGCCTGAATGAATGCATGCATGAATTTATGCATGAATGAATGAATGAATGAATGAATGAATGAATGAATGAATGCATGAATGAATGAATGAATGAATGAATGAATGAATGAATGAATGAATGAATGAATGAATGAATGAATGAATGAATGAATGAATGAATGAATGAATGAATGAATGAATGGATGAATAAATGAATGAATGAAAGAATGAATGAATGAATGAATGAATGAATGAATGAATGAATGAATGGATGATCGAGTGTTTTATTCCACTCTTATAGACACACTGGGCCATGATAATAATGAGATACTAATCTGATGAAAATGCTCCCTAGATACAGGATTTGAATTTCAAAACCTGAGATCAGACACTTTGCCTCTCAGTAACAGAGGTTCGGTTCAAAGAAAGTCACTGCACTATATCAGCAGTTTATTATTACACTGATACCTTAAGTTCTTGTCAAATGTGTTTTAAAATTATTATAATTGTATATAATAGTGATAACAATATATTAAACCATACCTAGATTTTCAACGAAACAACTATATTATTTCAACATGTCTTCTTTTAATTAATATCACATATAGCAGATAATACCAGTACAATGGTTTGTAGTGTAACAATAAAGGGTTGAATATCTGCATAATTGTCTTGTATTAGTGACTGGAGATAAATTGCAAACAACTCTTGTTTTATTTGATAATAATTTTAATAATAAACAGCTAGTAAAAAAGATGAAGATGCCACAGCAGACACAAGCCACAAGTTTAACGTTAAACCAACATTGATTCAACGTATTGTCTGCTGGGCAGCAGACGGTGGAACAATGTTAAACCAGCATTGTGTCTGCTGCTGGGCATGATCGCGTTAATCACTGCGCCCTCAAGCTACGTGGAAAGTAAAGTAAACCAAATGATTATTATTAATTACATTTCACAAAAAATTGTCCAGATTGCTCAGGTGTGGTTTCGTCAAATTCTGGATCAGTAATCCTGGTCATGGGACACGGGAGACGTTAGTCATGAGGTGGTGCCATTTACTGGATTGATCATTACGCGGAAAACACGAGACATCGACCCATTGTTGGACCAGTGTTGGGCCAGCGTCGTAGACGCTGGACCAACTCTGGTCCAACATTGGGTCGATGTCTCGTGTTTGCTGGGTATTACCAGGTATAAAGACTGATAAACCGATGGAATTATTGCTGTAATTATTAACAAATCTACTATTAAAACTTCAAAAACCATGAACATCTGAATGTGAGTAGGCCAACATCACTAATTTAGATATACAGGGCTACGATTATTTATTTCAGATCCTGAAGAAGCTATTATGTTATACGACCACATAGTTATCAGTCTATAATTTGACAACCATTCCTTTTGCGAGTCTGCCAACTTATTATGTACACATATATTTGCTGCCTACTTCATATTTTGTAATGTTATGTACCAATATTATCATCAACTACTACAATATTGTGAGCGAAGAATTAACGGGTTATATATATATATAATTTTTTTTTGTAAAATGGCACCCTTTTTATCCTTATGTGATGATAATGTTGTCCACTGTCAGAAAAAAAATTACCAATGTGTATTACAATATCTAACATCACAAAATGTACTGTGGCTGCTCAATCAGCTTTGCTAAATTATGATTTTGTAAAGTACATTTCGACCCCTTGGAGTTAGACAGTTTAGTACCTTCTAACTCCAAGGGGACGAATTTTCTACGATAATGATTTATCAGCATTTTCTGGAAAATGTAGAGTGGGGGAGATTGGTACGGTAATATTCAGGACGCAATATTATATAATATAAAACTTCTTTAACAAAATCTAGCATGTTTATGTCTTATTTTTACTGTTTTTACTACAATGGATTTTTCTTAGACAATTATGTCTAGACTTTTAATGTCATCTCAGAGAAAATAATACCTATCTGGTGACAAATTAGAAGACAGCACTGGTAATGTAATTGGAAATTTACAAAACATTAATCTTTTCAGCTCGGGGACCGTCTTTATACTTCAGAATCTGACGCCTGTTGGCGTCAGATTCTGATGTATAAAGACGCCCCCCCCCCCCACCCCCTCCGCACTGAAAGAATTGAAATATTTCTGATGGTCTTAAACCCATAACATAGGTGTTCAAATGCATTGGCAAGAGCTAACCAAGACTTTTATGATGATGATGTCAAATCGAATAAACCCCTTTGGTCTCCATGGTTCATACTAAAATATTTCAGCGCTGTAGGGGTTAAATCATTTAAAGATCCGTGCACAAAACTCTGTATGAAACCAAGGACATTACGTCCCCTTGGATATGAAAGGGTGTATCTGCCTCTTTACAAAGTGGCAGATACACCCTTTCATATCCAAGGGGTCGATTAAATCTCAAGTAGAAACATTGCGAGCCATCCAGAAATGTTTCAGAAATCCGGCACTGGATGGTGGGGAACAAACAGCAATTGATTGATCAAAAACATAATTTTTAATTATATGGAAGAGTGATTGTGCTTGTGTGCAGAAATCGTGATTGGTGACGCTAGAATTTATTCTACGACTGACGCCAGGAATCTTGGAAGCAAAATGGACAAATCATTGAAAATGGAAAGTAGTTTTGAAAAACTTTGTCAAACATCAATCACACAGCTTGGAAACAATGCATCAGAAAAGCTAATCCATGCCTTTATTACATAGCGACTAGATTATTGTAACTCACTCCTGTACGGCCTACCATCGTCATCTCCTAAATGACTGCAGAAGGTCCAAGACATGGCAGCCAATATTTCCGTCGGAAATATGAGCACATCACTTCCATCCTACAGGAACTCCACTGGCTTCCAGTGGAGCAATGAAATTTACAGATATTACCTTTTGGTAAATTCAGCCTTTTACAAGATGGGCAATTATTTTGCCTCGGAAAAAGACTCGAGATGTTACAGAGGCACACTCGTGTCAATTATTTAAAATGTAGTTGCCTGTCTGATTCACATTTATTAGAAACAAGTAGGCATATCGTATAGTTTATCTAACCTGATGAGTGCATCGCTAAATCAATGCTGGTCAACATCTAAAACATTGGCCACATCTTGGCCATCGTTCATTGTGTATTATCATGGTACTTAATGATCCTGCGGCAGATTTGGGCAATTAACTTAATTGGGTATAATAATTGGGGCACGAATAGAATAGGCCAATAGAATTGCAACTGGTTGGTCTGATGCGTGGGAATCATTCATATCAGGAAATCATGCTGTCTCGGACAAACAATGTCCAAGCAGTTTACTTGACCACTCAGCTCAACATACACCGAAGAAAAAGAAAAATAACTAGAACAGTGTTCCACAAAGCCAAAACAGCAAATCAGTTACTGCCTTTTAAATTTGCACAGCATAATAGCATATAGTCATATCGAAGTATTGCTTACCAAAGATGATATGAGTCGACTATTCCAACCACATGACATGATACCACTTTAAATCGATAAAATTCGGGTTGCAACAAACAGTAATAATTTAGTGAAATCTTACAACGCTTAAAACACACATACAGTACTATAGGCCTATACCGCAATGTTGTGCACCAAATATGACGACATTAGTGGAGCTGAGGTCCTATATTCAGATATTCAAGTATCAAATCTGTCACATCGTGTGGAACAAAAGCGATACTCTGCCCTGCAAGCCAAAATACAGTATCTGCATACTTGTAAAGTAGGCAAATACTGCATTTTGTCTTTGCACGGCAGTGATGTAAGCTAAGATAATGTGTGTGCATGGATCATCTGGAGGTCATGCTGAAATTCCAGATTTCTTATTTCGTACATGCATGTCCAAAATAAGAAACACGGGAATTTCGTCTCTATATCTAGCTTAATTGGTAAATGCGCAGCACAAAAATTTAAAAAACTTTGCAGTTCTAGTCTATGGACATGTTTGCATCATATGGTCACATTAAGAAGCTAAAATAAAATCACCGATTTTTTAGTGATTTCAGCCTGATTGAGTCCCTTTAATTTTTTCAAAATGATTTTTTTCGATCAACACCGCTGTTTGTCCTGTCTCCAGCTCCCTGCAGTGTGCTTTCTGATGTATTTCTAGTAGTGTATATGCACATAATTATTAATATTATATTTCAGCTGCAGATATCTGCAGAACCGAGTCAGCTAAACCGCCTGTTTTTTTTTCGATAAAAGGAAATGTGATGCCATCAAACCCCTAGCAAACAAAAAAGTAGTTGAAGCAGTTTATAACCCCAGAACATCGTCAGTTGATATCATTTTAACTAACAAGCTTGATCAAGCTTCGCTACATTGACTTATTGAGTTATTGACTTATTGCTACAGTGACTTATTTCAACCTATGAGGATGAATTGTCATTAGGGTGAGGAATTACCATGTCATGGTACAGCAGCACATGAATGAGCTGAAGATATATAATAAATGTGGTGTTGTCAAAATCAAAGCTTGTGTGAACAACAAACGATGATCAAATTAACCAAATATCAAGATTTATCATAGATCATTATACTCGGCTCCTTGTTGTCATTATCATGATTATGATTGCTTTGATATGATACATAGCTGTTTTTAATTAAAAGAACCAATTCAAATAGGCCTACAATGTCAACATTTTTCAAACTTGGGCCTACATATCTAAGTAAAAATAAAAAAACAATGAAAACTGATCCGAGACAAGAGAGCTCTTTTTTGTCGATGTTGAAAAACATGTGGGTACAACAGTCAGAATATGTGGCTGTACTAATAGGAAAACCAGGAATTAGTGAATCAACTTGGATTATAGCAATAAATAATGGACACGTAGGGGCCATGCCAGTGGAAAACTGTTGAATTGTGAAATATTTTGACAGTTTCAGTGACACTATATATCTCAGTAACAAAGCATTTTCTATTCCACCCCTAAATTCAGAGAGTGTCTAGCAAGAAATCGGAGGAGGATAATTGATCACCCAGATGTTCATTGAATCACTAGAAATAGAAGCGTCCAGGATGAAAAACGACGTCTACATTTGCTTTCTTACTTTTTGATCATTCACATACAGATACATGTTTGACCACTGGAAATGAAAAAAACGTTATATTGGCCCTTTAACCGCCAAATTATTCAATTTGAATTTTCACCCACATGAAGTTGTGTCTCGCTGACGCGATCCACAACTTCAAGTGAGTGAAAATTATTTAGATTTGACAAACTGGAAGTCAACTCTTTTCAAATCTTGCTGGTTGATGTCACATTTTATCTTTAACATATTTAAAATGTGGTACTTAATGTGCTAATAAAAAACGAATATATGCGGCACCGGCACCGGGTTAACAGAATTGTTAAAAAGTTAATACTCGATATGCAGAGGAGGGGTGTAGGATCAGAATCTACACAATTTTTTTAGTGTGGTCTTCACGATGGATTCGGTGAGCACCAAACCAGTTGAAATAGTGTATTACAAAACAAAATGAATTAATGAATTAACCAGTTCACATGATTTTCTTAATCTGACTGTACGCCGGCAACAATCTTAGACAACATCCTTAATGACTAAAAACAAAAAACTAATCATTCAATGTGCGTGCTTTTTCCATAATCATCGTACGTAATCACCATTTAATCAATTATTATAAATAATCATTTTGTCCAAATTTAAATTAATAATCTGTTCGCTAAAAAGCCTCTTGAGCTTAAAAGGTTAAACATTGTGAAAAGTGATTTCTTTTGACGCTGGCTATAAACAGTAATTAAATAGTAAATAGATATATATGTTAATATCAACATATAAAATATCTAATTAAGAACTTAGTTTAAAACTACAGGGGTATACTAATTTCTAAATACCGATATTATTATTTTTATTTTTCTGCTCAGACTGTAATACGAATCTAGCTACTTGAACGGTTCACCATTAGACTTGTGCTTGTCTCCACGACATGGCAACATCCATGTATTTATCCTCCTTTCAATTTGATCTTGTTCAATTTGATTCTCGTGAGCTCAGCTTGTATGGTAACCCCCCCCCCCCCCCCCTACCGTATTAATAACACAACATGAGACTCTGTGTTACTTGTGATATCACAGTGAATATCTGAGTAGGCCCTATGTCGAGAGCTCATGACTTTGTCTTCAATAGAGGCACAACTGATGAAAACGGAACTGTTTCAATTGTCACCCCTGACCATCAAATATGGGGGATAGACACCTTATTTTTTCTGATAAACGGATTTTTGGCGAGGTTATAAACAAAAAAATGTGTTTTTTTATACCGTCCAAAAAGGCATACAAATACAAACAGGCTGGTACGGCAACAGAAACAACGCATTTTGGGGTCCACATATCATGGAAAAAAACAGCATAAACTGCCGTGAACATGTATGTGACAACACTTCCAGCCCATCAAACACGAGGCGCTGGCCCAATCTTGGCATAATGACTGTTCTCACACCGTCTGCGACGTTGGCCTAATATTAAGCGAACAACACCTGGTGCTCGATGAGATAGGCCTACTAGAGTTTTGCCATATTCTGGTTTATTGTTGGGACAACAACGCAGACGTGGGTCCGACATTAAACTGACATCAGATCAACGTGTAATGTTTGCCACGGCAAATTTTTTAGGCTTCGCCCAGCGCAGCTCTGCGACGGCTGGTCATTTATAAAGAAAATAATTCTAAAGAAAATGAAATTGTAATTAAAAAGGGACATATTTTAAAAGGTTTTAATACAAAGACACTGTAATCACTATTATATATTCCTGACTTAACTGTAAAATGTTAATTATAATTAATAGAAATATTGTAGCGCACTTTCTTGATATTATCCTAATAGATTGAAATAACATTGGTACTATTTTTCGACTCTCCGCATGCATGTTTTTTACAGGTAGAAACTGAATATCTAGAGATTAATTCTCTCGGATTCATTGAAATTTTCGTAAGAAGATATCAGTCAATCTCTTAGTGTGAAACGAGTATGTGAGATAAAGATAGGATTTCAAGTTCTGGGCCGATGCGCGCTTCCTCGAAACAAAACCCACCATTAGAATTGTTTTAATTATCATCCCAGGGCCGCAGATAGCCTCCCTTCCGATTGGTGCAAGTTGTATACTTATTCTTATAAATATGCTCTACGTCGTGTATTTCAAGTGAGCATATAGAAGCATCAATCACAGGCCTGTATAAATCATTAAAATAATAGAGAACTAATTATACTAAATGTGGATGTTCTCCCAGCAAACACAAAACATTTGCAAAACATTTGTACAATGTTGGACCGACGTTATACAAATGTTATACAAATATTTAGTGTTTGCTGGGCTGGTACTGCATGCGTTAAAACAATGAGCACCCCAAAAAAAAGCGACACGTTGCACCAGTGTTGGTATGATGTTGGGTCAACTCCATAGACGGTATAACACTGTGTCGTACACCTAGTCGGTGTGATGGTAATGTATAGACTATAATATAAAATATATATTAAACACAAGCAACAATCTATTGGAACGAAGCTGTTGCTAAAGTTGTAAATTAAAAAAAGTTTACATTAATTTAAATTTAAAAAAATAAAGTTGAAAATGTACAGTTAATATACGAACTTAATCATGCTTATTGAGCTAATGTTGCATGAGATTTTTTTACATTTGATCTGATGACCCCAAGTGCTTCTAGCTCTAAATAAAATAAACATAAGCAGCTACTGTAGAAGTCTTATAGCAAACATTCTAAATACATTAAACTATAATAAATTGTTTTAATAAATGCCTGAAGCACTAGAAAAACTATATGTTATTTAGTAGAAAACTTGAAAGTATTGATATTAGAAAAAGTCAGTTGACAAAGTAGTTCTGACAATCCCTATGGGGTCCCACCCAGTCCAATTACGCAAGCAACGGAATGTGTCCCCTGAATTTAAAACAATAAGCTCAAGCTTAAAAAAATAATCCCAACAGAAAATCCAGCTAGAATAAGCCAATGCCCATTTTCAGGTAATATTTTATATTTACAGTACATACATTTTTTTGATAATATACGTTTAAATACAAATACAAATATCGTTAGTTGATATGTTTTTTTTTGTAAATTATAGAGCAACACAAACACAGTTATATATTGTACTAAGATAAAAAAAAGATCAATGTGGGCGCAATCACATCGTCGCATCGGAGCTAAAGGATCCTATCTGACACTCGTCAGAGTGGCAGATAGGATCATTTAGCTCCGAGGCGACGACATACTTGTACGAGTAACACAAAATAATCACTCCCTGTGACTAGTTTAGCAATTTGTGACACCTACGTAGCAAAATAAGTAATATTAAATTACAATGTTCATGAAAAAATTTTGTGTGTATTGTACCGAAATGTTTATGGCATCGCTATTTTAGTAATACATCATTCTTAAAAATTGCTCTGTTGCAAAGTGTTTGCTAAAATGTGTAACATGTTTTCAATTCACATAGAGAAGAGCAATCCTATCGTTTAGCAAGATTTCATCGTCAATTATATTTTCTGACTATAACATTTTGGTATATATATAACCTTGGTCAATGGACCTGAGGTTTTAGCCTGATGTGTCTTCCTCGTTCTATTGCTAAATTTTGAAAAGTGAAACGGAGTATGATATAATTTTGTACCAGTAAGACTAATTAGATATGGCGTTATTTTTGGTTGTGTTTTAAATCCATTGTATGCTCGATATCTGTTGAGGACAATCATCGACACATTTATTTTGAGTCGTCTTTTTTCGGGTGGCTCGTTGGATTTAATATCAAAATCCCAATGTCGTTAACCTCATACCTGTTTCAATTTTATCCCATGTATTGTAACACATCTGTGTTTTGTATAACATTTATACAATGTTGGACCAACTTCGAAGACGTTGGACAGACGTTGTATAAATGTTATACAAATGTTTTGTGCTTGCTGGGTATAGTCTTACATCGACTTTAAACTATGCATTTTTATTATTAGCTCACTTATTTCACGTTATTATTATAGACACTGGACCGGCAGTCACGGATTAGCTTATAACGTCATTAATGAATTTTCAGATTTCTAGAAAGCAATTAATTCTACAGATGTTCAAATCTCATCAATAATCATTTTCTCACATTGCTAGGATGATTTTCCAATGCAGTAATGAAAAGTTTTAATTTACAATTGATTGGTAGGGATGAGATTTGATATAACATGTATTAAAAGCAATCTTGTGTCACGTCACTGTTGTGGTGACAATCTATGCCATTCGAAATACGAGGTCGAGCACACTACCTCTCGGTCACTGAACCTCAGCATAATGTTGAGGCAATAGGAGTGGCCGAATAGAAACATTTTTCTTTTTTTTCTGAACCGCAATGCAGAGAGTGGGGACAAAGACCGGCATGCCAGGCGGTAGTATTAACCTGTGCTAACAAATTACACCAGGGTTTTCACCTTCTACGTACGTCTGACCACAGGTGATTCACCCAACAAAAAAACTATAGACCAGACGTGGCTGGGGATAAGGTGTCACCCGGAAGGGGAATTTAAGTCACTATTATTTTCACATAGCTGGACTCCTCAGGGGCCAGAATCAACATGTTGATCAGGTAACAGGCGCTGCTCTACTGAAATATGGCCAAAGATGTACAAGACCAATTTCCGATTTTGGTCCGATTTTGAGAAATCGAGCGCATTACACATTTGAACTGAGTAGGTGAAAATTTTGAGCTATGTCAATATATTTTGTGTCCGATCAGTGACAAATCGTCGCCTCGGAGCTAAAGGATCCTATCTGCCACTCTGACGAGTGTCAGATAGGATCCTTTAGCTCCAAGGCGACAAAATACACAAGATAACTCTAAGTTGGTATTTTAACCCTTACGTTTACGTCTTGTTCATACTTTTTTCAGTAAAATAGTCTAATTATTTTTCTCTCAGCTGATTTTTGTACGGTATAAATATTTAGTTTTGATTCAAACATGTTCTAGAACTATTATTGACTTAAAATAAACCCATTTGGAATCAAAATAATGAGTTATGTAAACATATTACTCGCTTGTTTGTATAGACGTAAAATTTGCTGGCTTTACTTCAGGCTCGGTAACATTAACCGTATCTCTCATTATTGCCCGCTGAGTAGTCAAATTTTGAGCTATATCAATATATTTGATATCAGTAGAAAGCTACTGGCACCGGCCTTGACATGGATGTAAAATATTTTGTATCTGGTCATTGACAAATGCACTAGAGAGCTTTAGTGTGACCTTTTTTCATACTTTACTCAGTAAATAGTCAAAATACTTGTATGGTATACATGTTTCGTTTTTTATTTAAACATGTTTTAGAACTATTTTTGACTTGAAATAAACCCATTTGGAATAAAAATAGTGACTTATGTGAACATATTACATGCTTTTTTGCTCAGACGTAAAATTTGCGCGCCTTTGTTTGGGCTCGGGAAAATTGACTGTATCTAACAGTTTTGCCGAATTATTAATCAAATTTTGAGCTATATCAATATATTTGATATCAATAGAAAGCTACTGGCACAGGCCATTACATTCGTGTAAAATATTTTGTGTCTAATCATTGACAAGTACACAATAGAGCTTTAAGTTGGTACTTTAACATATAATTTTATCTATTTTTCATACTTTTTTGGTAAATAGTCATAATACTTTTCTCTCTGATTTTTGTATATAATAAATGTTTAGTTTCGATTCAAACATGTTCTGAAATAAAAAAAAATAATGGGCTATTTGAATATTTTACACACTGTTTTTGGTTGGATGTAAAATTTGGGAATTTTTTTCCAGCTTGGAAAAATTGACAGTCCTTCACATTTTTGCCCAATGAGTACCCAAATTAAAGAAAATGTAGCAACATCTTTGATATCAGTTGAAAGTCACTATCAAGGGTTTTAACGTGGATACATAATATTTTATTTCTGGTAATAGCTTCCTTATTATTTATGAAAATAAAAGGTAAATGTCACTAAAATTAAAAAAATCATTGAAATACAAAAAAAATAATGCTAATGAGTGCTTTCCATGTGGTTCACGATGACATGAACCACTAGATACAAGACGTTGTATCAACGTTAAATCCAGTTCATTGACATTGATAGAACGTTCTGTGCCCAGTGGGTAGTACCCTCTATTGTACAAAAACTATCATGGACTACGTACCATGTGAAGACAACAAAACACTGGACGGGCGTCGCTGTAACGTTGGATCAGCAACTGACACATTGGCCCGGCTATGCTTGAAACAAGATCATGATAACGTCCGTTATAACGTCCGTTACGTGCTTGGTAATATCACCAGCGGCATATATACACCGAACGGGGCTATATTCTCATTATAGTGTGGTGTGACACCGTAGAGCAGCATCTCAATTTCCTCACGAGTGCTAGACGGTAAATGTTAGGCCGGGTGGGTTTCAGGGCGAGATAAACCTGTAATAATGCAAACGTCTCGTCCCCCTGATACCAAAGACTCGCATCTGCCACTTTGTCCCTCTGATGCCAAAGGCACTTTTTAAAGTGGCAGATGCGAGGCTTTGGTATCAGGGGGACGACAGAGATACTATCTGATTGTGCCACTGATCACTGGGCTCTGCTCGTACACCTTCCGCTTGTGTGGACAGCCTTCTAATCGGGAAAAAACTAATTTTTAGAAAATGTCTTCTGAATAATATATACGCTTTCGAACCCAACCTTTAAATAATACGGGATCGGAGTCTCAAAATAACCACACTAGCTAAAGTAAACTCTTATTCGTTATAGCTTAGGCATAGGGGAAGGGCGGGCAAAGGGGGCCACTTAACGTTTCAATGGTATTTAAGGAGAATATTCGAGCTATTTAAAAACCAATGTCTGTTTTATGTTAGGTACGTGCAATGTAGATACATATAACAAACACACTTAGTTTCACTTAGTTTCAATGATACCTTATTTTAATTGTAAGCCAAATAGATTTACTCTCAAAGTGGCCCCCTTTGCCCAATAGCTTGGGCAAAGGGGGCCAGCGCATTGGGCAAAGGGGGCCACCCCCACATGGTACTTTGTATTATTTTGATACACAAGTGTGTACATTAAAGTGAGCCTAATAAAACAGATATGAAAAAAAGCTTTCATTTGATGTATATGGTGACATGCTTTGTTGGACATAATACCAAGTAATATACTAAATACTTTCGTTCACCGGGATTAGTGTGTGAAATATGTACCCATGGTAAGTAAGCGGGCAAAGGGGGCCATGCTGTATGGTCTTTGTATTGAAATGGCCTGGCCCCCTTTGCCCTGGTCCCCTTTGCCCAAGGGGTAGAGGTGGGAAATTTAGCCTATTATCTCTCCCCAAAGTGGTCTCCTGACTAGAGTAATGACTAGAAAACAAAGACAATTTAATGTACCACACAAAACAAAAGATTTTCAGAAGAAATCACATAAATTCATCAATATATTCATACAAATATATAAGCTTATATTCATAAGATTGTTGCCAAAAACTCCCTTTCGTCTATTATTTCCATCTAAGATATGTATGAGATGTCTATTTATGTTTTTTGTATACATATGCTCATAATTCATAACTATGACATCATTAATATTTCGTACAACATGTCACAATTTAAATATCATTGATGGCCCTCTTTGCCCACCGGCCCCCTTTGCTCGCCTCTCCCCTATATACATACGCCTAAAAAGTAAAATAAGTAGAAATTAGATCTTTAAACGTTTTATATCGTGTGGTTTCACCTGCAATCGCACCCGTAATTTGTAGGTCTCGCCAAATGTGTTTTTGTTTTGTTTGGCAAGCGGGTGTGAGTGTGGTATCACTCCAATGATGGACCCTTCAAACGAATGAGCAACAATATAACACCACTCAGCTCACAGGTGTTTTATCCGTCTTGAATCCGAGTCGATACTGCATATTGTAAAGAGCAATCAGGATCTGTAGACTATACAGATTAGTATTGCTCTTTAAAATCCTGTATTCCACCAGCTAGTGACGCATTTACGCGATCTCATCAATTGATTCAATAGAAAATGTCGGTACCCATTAAACCTTTTACTGCCAAGTTGTCTTATATAAATTTTCACCCACTTGAAGTTGTGTCTCGCTACCGCGACCCACAACTTCAAGTGGCTGAAAATTACTCATATTTGTTTAATTTGGGACCAAACATTTGCACATCTTTATAGTGTTTATGTTGAAATGCTCATTTCTTTTCCAGAAACAGTGATTTAATCAATCAATCAATCAATCAATCAATCAATCAATCAATCAATCAATCAATCAATCAATCAATCAATCAATCAATCAATCAATCAATCAATCAATCAAACAATCAATCAATCAATCAATCAATCAATCAATCAATCAATTAATCAATCAATCAATCAATCAATCAATCAATCAATCAATCAATCAATCAATCAATCAATCAATCAATCAATCAATCAATCAATCAATCAAAATCAATCAATCAATCAATCAATCAATCAATCAATCAATCTATCAATAAATCAATCAATCTATCAATCAATCAATCAATCTATCAATTAATCAATCAATCAATCAATCAATCAATCAATGAAACTTCTATAGCGTCTATATCATCAGCGGACCGAGCTCAGAGGGGCACAAATCCTTAACGTGATTATGTGTCATAATCAAGGCCAAAGCAAGCTCGTCAACAGGGAGCCGGGCTGCTGAGTGAGCTAGGGTGGGAAAGCCAGAGCAAATAGGTGAGATTTAAGTAGTTTCCGAGAGGTAAAAGTGTTTCTGCATTACGTATCGGCACAGGCATGGCGTTCCATAAGGCTGGGCCAGATATAGAAAAGCTCTTGACCCATTCTTAGTTTTTATACGAAGAACAACAAATCTAGTTGAATTTGTGGAGCGTAGAATTTTTGAGCATTTCGGACGAACAAGTAAGTCAGCCAGATATGCAGTTTGGTTGTCTTTCAGGTTTTAGAAAGTTATTGTGCATATTTTAAAATGAATGCGAAACTTGCCAGGAAGCCAATGTAATCGTTTTAGAATTGGAATGGAACGACTAAAACGTGGGGTATTGGTTACCACTCTTGCAAGGCAGTTCTGAACGCGTTGTAATCTAGCAAAATTCTGGTATATTGTAAAAAAAAATGAGTTACAATAATCTAACTTGCTGCTGACCAGTGCCACTGCAATGTGCTTGGCAAAATCTAAGGACAGACTTTTTTAATTCGACACAAATCACGAAAATTCAAGCTATTGTCGAATAATAGGCCTACCCCAATATTTTTGGCTGATGCAGATGGATTTGTGTCTTGACCTAGAATTAAGCATTGGTAATTATTTGAAAAAAATTCTCACTGAAGTTCGGTACCAATGAGAAGAAATTCTGTGTTACTAGAATCAAGCTTCAGCTTAGACCCTGTCATCCAGGTTGACACGACCATTACACAATTTTGCAACTTCTCAAGAGATTCCTTAGCGTTAGAAACGGATAGAGTAAATTTAAGTGTCGTCGGCATAAAGATGGTGGTTTATGTCAAAACTGGAGATGATAGCGCTGAGTGGTGTAGTGCATAGGATAAAAAGCACTGATCACAGAACAGAGCCCTGTGGAACTCATATGAGAGTGTAACTTTATCTGACAGAAAGTCTTTTTTAGGGATTTGTATCTATTTTTCAAAGAAGAAGAAAACAAAATTTGCACCTGCCCAGATATTCCATACCAATTTGAAAGTCTATTTGTTAATGTAGCATGGTCAATGGTCAGGGTGAAATCAAGACGTTTGGCGCTTCAATTTGATATAACACAATCGAGTATTTTAAAAATTTGGACAATTTTCATTCACTGTGAGGTGGGACTTACAGTTCACATTGAATAAAAATATGAAAACATTCTTGGGAGGTGAAGGGGTAATTTTGGCAATTCTACGAAATTAGGAAGAAAACACAGTTTGCTGGACATAAATAGTTAATAAAATGTGTCAGTGCAGCAACGTTATTTCATTTCTGTCAGAACTGGAAAATAATTCATATTATTATATATCATTTTATTTTATTGGCACTAAAAACGCCAGAGGTGCGTCAAACGATCCGAAACAGTGGCCAATCATCGACCGTAATACTGGCCCAATATGGAAACACAACACGGTGTAACCAAAAAGCCTATATGATATATCCTCTTTGGTGTAACCTAACCTAAACTGACCATAAGTATACATTGTTTGACTGATACACGACAGCGGTCAGGTTTACATATACCATACGAATAAATGAAGGTCACTCAACGTGCTCACACCATTAATTATCTTGGAAGTTTAAATAATTATACTATGAAGAAACTGGAAAAATAATTAGAACTAGAAGGTCTTTCAAATCACTGATTACCTTAAAGTTAAATACCATAAGGAAATACTTGGAAGGTCACTCACACCACTATAATTACTTGAACTCTTTAACCTTCAAATTATTTAATTGTAATTTTCACCCACAACATCAAGTGAGTGAAAAATATTCAGATTTGTCAAAATGGAGGTTACCGATTTTGAAATGATCGAGTGATTGGTGTCACTTTAACATGCTTAAAAGATGGCGCTTAATGGGCCAATAAAGCAATGAAGCGCTATACCCGGGCGCTACACATGATAACTGAATGACAAGGGATGGCGTCAAATACTAGTGTCTTGTTTGAACTGTAATTGATTCGCCCACTTTTCAGGTTTCCCATTTTGTGGGCTACTCCATAAATTTGTTTGACGTAGTGGTTAACAGCTATCGGTTAACAAGATTCCGATTGAACGAGCTTCTTGTTTGTCATATAGTTGTAGCTTAATCCTTGCCATAAACCACCATATGAACCACAAACAATATCTTAGCGTAAAACTATCGTCCCACGCGATGAACAACAAATTTAGATTTTTGAATCGAGATAGGAGCTATGTCCACTAAAGTCAGTGTACGAGCTGAAGCAATAGTGGCATGTTTTATAAACGTGTGACCTGATATTGTTTATGGAGATGTGCCCATACATTGTTAGCCTATATTGCTATGAATTGGCGAGTCATATCATTGGTAGAAGTTATTATTACAGTTTATTCCTGGTGACGAGAAGCTATAGTGGCAAGTACATACATGTAGCAATATTGCTTAGAATGATAATAATAATAAGAGGTCCTAGAATGATTTTTTAAATTTACAAAAGCCACCACAATAATTTTTAAAAAATGAAGTAGCGCTGGTTAGAAATTCAACTTTAAACATATCAAGGCTTCAAGGAAATTTTAATGCATACTATTGCGCTATTATCTTTTTCATCATTAGAAAAAAGAATCATTTTAAAGGGGCCGAAGCATTCATTCGTGTCACTGATATTATAAATGGCACTCAACTGAAATAAAATATCAAATAACTTACCTGATGTTAGGCAATGCCGCACTTTTGCAAAGTTTCTCTTTGGACCAGGACAACAGATGAGGGTGTGGAACTGAAAATTTCCCTTGTGGCCTAAAGTCTCTACTTGTTTAAATACTCGAGTCACTTCGATAATCGTTGATGACAGTTTGCTTGACTGCTTTATTCATAACTTTCCCCGCCCGCTTTTTGCGTCATCAGAATGAGATCTCCCTTTACGCGCTGTTATCTTGGGGTGGTTTCACTGTAAACTGAGTTTCTGCGTACAAATAAAATATGCAGAGGCGTGCATAGGCGGTGCTACAGCAGCCCGGCGCGCCTCAGCCAATCAGAGCAGTAGTGGGTGCGCGCGCACGTCGGATGGGACAGTGGTGGATGATAGGATTGTGAAATGGAAGCAGCGCCAGGAAATCAGCGTATACTACGGGATCTGCGTGGGGTGTGCGGGTTGGGGGGGGGGGGGGGAGTGAAACGTGGATCACGTATAGGGAGTCACGTATAGACACCTTCGGTTAAGCACGAGTAATTAGGCCATTCTTCTCTGCCGTCAATTGCCCTTCACGTTGACGTCCGTTTCTCGCCCTGCTTCCGGATCGATGCCTCTTCTGGTTATTAGCGCATTCCCACAATACTCACACAGATGATTGAGCAATTGTTCCACACAGACAGCAACCCAGCAAACACAAAATACATTTGTATAACATTTGTACAATGTTGGACCAACGTCGAAGACGTTGGTCCGACATTGTACAAATGCTATACAAATGTTTCGTTATGTGTTTGTTGGGAATGAGCTCTCTGCTGAATTCCACAATTATTGCATGGCCATCAACCCAGCAAACACGAGACACTGACCCAATGTTGTTTAAATGTTGGGTCAGCGTCGTAGTTGGCCCAATTGTAATTTAATGCTGGCCCGGGCAACCGTCTGAACTATAGCACAGACAAAATTGGTAAACCTCGAAATATGTTTTTCATTAGGCCTAGATCATCATAATAAGACGCCTACATCATTTGCTTCTCTTTAAGATGGAAAATAAAGCCTAAAGGCGATGAGATGAAAAATAAAAGATGATTTCGAACTGCTTTTCCACTACTAGCAATATCGACTGATATCGGTCAAATGTGCAGGTGTAGATGTTGATAATGAATTACTGGTAAACCATAACAGGTATATTGTTTAACTGAAGTGTGTTTTTTCATTCATTCAAAGCAGGTAATTACTTTAGCGATTGCGAGCTTCCAGTTATTGGGAAATGGCGAGAGGAGTAATGCAGAACCTAAAGGGTTAATATGTAAAATACGAGTAGGCTATAAGCCGATATGAATGCTTTCAAGGTTTAATTAAGAGTATGAGGTGTAACGTTAGTCTACGCGATCTTAATCACTTACTATCCCCTTACTAATAAGCACCAGGCTACGCCTCAGCGTTTGCCAACGTTTCTGATGTTGTCCTTGCATTGAGCCAGCGCTGTACCAATACATTATACAGTTTATACGTGATTATATAACTAACTGAAGCCTGGGGGTTAGACCACCAGGATCACGTTCGTGTCCGTATCATAAGGCAAATGTTATACCGCATCTCCACATGCTGAATATAACCGCTAAATTATTAATTGGAATTTTCACCTACTCGAAGTTGGGTCTCGCTGACGTGATCCACAACTTCGTAGTTATAATACATAATGTGATGATAAAATGGAATGATGGCATATCTTTCCTACAAGCAAATTAACTTTAGAAATATGTTCAGTGATAGTCGAAGAACAATACCTAGGTGGCTGATTTACTTGTGTTCTTTTTCGTAGAAGTACGAAGTTCAGGATGGCCGCAATATGCATTAACTATGATGCTAAAAACGACGTATCTTCGCCAATAACTATGCAAATCGTCAGTGTAATAATATATTGATTCGTATGTTAGAGGGCCAATGAATCTGCATATCCCAAAATAAAAAACATTCGAAACGTTTTTTCAACTTTATTTGCAAAAAAAAAAAATTTCAAACCAACAGGTATTTTGGGGATGTATATATTTTATTTAAAAACTCCACTTTAATAATTAACAATAACTGTGTTTATTTTTTTACAGTACGAATATCCCACAATAATATTTGGACGTTTTGGTATCGCATTTAAAAAAAATTGTCCAGTATTTAACAATATATGTCGAGGTATATTATTTTTGGACACCATTTCAAATTGTTGTTTTTGCTATTTTAGCAAATAGAAAACAAAGTCAGCCACTCTAGTATAACAGCGTTTTGGACACCATTTCAAATTGTCGTTTTTGCTATTTTAGCGAATAGAACACAATGTCAGCCACTCTAGTGACATTAAGTGGTATAGGCCTACATACGATAATGCCAGCAAGTTAGTTTGTTTGTAACCAACAGATGCCATGGATTGAAACAATATATAATAGGCTGTCACGTGGGTGAAAAATTTTCAGATTTGTCAAAATGGAGGTTTTTAAAATCTTGCTGATTGATCATTGATGTCTCGTTTTATCTTCAACATGTTTAACCCTTTAACCGCCGGTGCCGCATATATTCGGGTTTTCATTTTTTATTAGCACATTAAGTACCACATTTTAAATATGTTTAAGATAAAATGTGATATCAACCAGCAAGATTTGAAAAGAGTTGACCTCCATTTTTTCAAATCTGAATAATTTTCACTCGCTTGAAGTTGTGGATCGCGTCAGCGAGACACAACTTCAAGTGGGTGAAAATTCAAATTGAATAATTTGGCGGTTATAGGGTTAAAAGGGGGTGCTTAACTTGCCAGTAAAAAAATAATAACCGATTATAATCGGGACCGGCGGTTAGAGAGTTAAAGAACAAGAGAAATTATACTGCAGGGTATAGTTGCAGAGACCATGGTCTTTGGTAGTTGTAAGTTAAATCATTTCAGTGTAGGCCCTACAGCTGAAAAGAACATTTCCATCTCCCATGCACGATCTATTTTTGGTGTAGTAACCCAGTTACTTATTCACACCTGAAAGGTGAAACATGGTCGGTAAAAGTCCCTTCTCCAAAACAAAAAAAGCCTCAATGCGCGAAACGGAAGGAAAATTTGCCGGTGGTGATTTAATTATCAGATTATGGGCCAATATCACACAATGTCTAAGAATTACAGCAACGCGTCGTTATTTTAGGACGCTGGAACTAGTTGTGTTTGATTTCAGAGTAACATCATGTCATGCCCTATATTTAGGCGATACAACCTAATCGTGTAATTATTAACGACTTCAGTGATCCGCCAGAGGCGATTTCGGCCAAGGTAATTTCGGCTTATCTACCTTGTCGTCAGCGACAATGACAGATGTCGAGACTAATTGTGAATCAATGCTGATGTTTACAGTGATTATTGGCCGCGGTCACAGGTAGACATGATCTCATTGCCCAATGGGTGCTAGGAATAACCCGATCATAAATTTGTCAAAATATATAAAACCCTCAAATACTGTAGATCTGTTAATTTCCGCGTGTTTAAATTTTCAAAAATTTCCGATTTTGGGACTTTTCACGAAGTTTAGAACTCGCGGATATTTTATTTTTCTTCAGTAGCACTATCATAATAAAAAAATCGCGAGATTCTTGAATAATTTTTGTCCTTCTCGCGAAATACGCGGGAATTAAAAACTCGCGAATATTACTAGATTCACAGTAATCAAACATAACTAGGAGGACAACATGAATAATGACCCACAGCTGATATATAATTACGGGGCGCATTATTGCAGTTGCCTTTTAAGTACACTTAATGTAAGCGCTAATATCAACCCTTACGGCGCGGGGATCGACTTTAGACGTCAGAATCTCACGTCTGTAGCGCGGGGATCGACTTTAGACGTCAGAATATGACGTCTACAGACGTCAAATTCTGACGTCTAAAGTCGATCTCCGCATTGTAAGAGTAAAAAATATTTTTATGGCCGTAGACGCATAATATAGGTATTCAAATGAAGCGGAAAGAGTTAACTAAAACATTTATGATGATTTCAAATGGAAAAAATATTTGATCCCCATGTTTTATATAAAAATATTTCAGCGCTTCAAGGGTTAATGTAAGCGCTAATATTAATATAGAATGGCGATTAACACACATCTCTGGAAGCCACTTTGTTAATTACCAGCTCAAAAGTGATACTATATTAACATTTTAAGCCCCAATTACGACCACAATAGTTCTTTTTGTCACTTTACACTGTTTGAAGGTGAAACGGGCCTTCAATCACGCAGATTTACAATGTTTGGCCATTTGACAAATCTAAATCATTTTCACTCACCTAAGGCAGTGGATCGCGTCAGCCAGATATACCTTCAGGTAAATAAAATGACAATGAAATAATTTGGCAGTTAAAAAGTTGACTCTGTGTCTCTCTAGGTGTCAACCATTCATTTAAGGATTTCATATTTATCGGTGCAGCCTGATTTTATTAGCTGCTATTTCTCTTTGACCTGAAAAAATGCCTGCATTGTGAAGCTTCTCAAGGTAGGGAATTTATAATCTTTATCTATTATTGGTTGCTGGCATTTGTAACAATAATTGTCAGTGGTCAGTGAAGGCGGTCAGTATAATGGCAGGTCATATATAGTGACGTCAACTTCTGTGAATCAGCTATCAGTAACCGACAGTGACCTGATTCTATCTCACCCACACAGTCAGATTATGAATTTTGAAAGGTTTATCGACAAGGAAGCCCATATTACAAGCAATAGTTATAACTCCTTGGTAGTATTACATGCGATCCACAACTTTAAATGAGTGAAAATTATTCAGATTTGACAAAATGGATGTGACACATTTTGCTATCTTGTTGATTAATGTCATGTTCTATCTTTAGAATATCGGAAAGCTAGTATCTAAGTGCTAATTAAAAATTGAAAACCCGAATATGATCGGCACCGGCGGAAGGTTAAAAGCGCAGCAGAATACCTAGCAAACGCGACACATCTACCAAATGTTTGACCAATGTTGGCCGACCGTCTACGACGTTGGCTCAACATTGGTCAAACATTGGGTAAATGTGGCGTGTTTTCTGGTTAGTTTAGACTATATGTTTGTAACTTGTTTGTAAAAATGAAATGAAATGAATCGGGCTTTAGGCCACCTTTGTGCACATATAGGCTAAGCTGGGCCGTGATAACCTCCTGAGGATGGTGAGATGATTGAGATGACACTGTCCTCCAGACACAGGATTCGAAATTCGAACCCTGGCGGTCTGAGGCCGAGCACGCTACCTCTCGGTCACGGAGGCTCCCCACAATACTAACTTTCACACGCGGATGGGGAAGAAACATTTTTGTTTCTTTCAAACCGCCGAGACCGGGAACCGAACCCCGAACTCTGGCGTGAAAGGCGGCGGTGCTAACCACTACCACTATTTGTTTGTAACTTGGAAGGGATCGTTAATGTTAATGGTATGATCAAGCGAGTTGTTGGATATCATGCTCCCAATAAAGTCGCATTTAACTTATACAAATCATTAACAAGGATCGTAGTTGAATATAGCGCCCCGGTTTGGTCTCCTCAAAATGCCAATGAGTTAACTAAGCTTGAAAGTGTGCAGCGAGCAATGACACGTTTTGTGACCAAATTTGATGGCCGCAGTTACCAGGACAGGTGCATTGACCTGAATTTATTACCTCTGTGTTTCAGATCTTGTTTTTTTCTAGAAGTATTGAAATTAAAATTTCAATTGAAAATTATACTCAATTCATTGACAATACATCGCGTAGATCTGGTGACTGCGGCTTGCTTTTAAAACCTTTGCTGATAAGAACTGAGACATTTAAAAAATCGTTATTTTCATAGAATTGTAAGTGAATGGAACTCTCTTCCAATAGAGATCCGGGACTCAACTTCTGTTAACTCGTTCAAAAACCAGCTAATGCTTCACTATAAATTAAAATTACAACAGTCATTTGATGTTCTTGGAATATGTGTTCTTGGACGTCTATTCGCAGATGTCAGCCGTATGTGTGCAATAGAATGAAAAATATGTTTCTGTGACATCCTTTTGCAATTTTTAAATACTTATTAAAATTTAAACTATAATAATCTTTTAGTCATTATTATTGGCTATGTTTATTTTAATTGATATTTTACTTCGAGCATTGTTTGCTCAGCTTCTTGAGTTTTTAACACTATATCTGTCAAATTGTTTAAGCATGTTAATGGTGTATAAACAGCCTGTTTTTTTTATATTAACCCTTTAACCGCCAAATTATTCAATCTGAATTTTCATCTACTTGAAGCTGTGTCTCGCTGACGCGATCCACAACTTCAAGTGAGTGAAAATTAATCAGATATGACAAAATGGAGGTCAACTGTTTTCAGATCTTGCTGATTGATGTCACATTTTATCTTTAACATGTTTAAAAGGTGGTACTTAATGTGCTAATGAAAAATGACAACCCCAATATATGCGACACCGGCGGTTAAAGGGTTAAGGGAACTGGCCTCGTATAGGTGTTGATCACCTGTCGCCACTTGCCTCTGTATGTACAGTTTTATTCTTGTATATTTTACACACATGTACTTGTACTTATAGAAAAAAAAATGTAATTTCATGCATAGACTAGGCCTACCAAGTGTTCTGGTTTGTAGGATTTCCTGATATAGTCCAGCAGGGCCCGTATTCTCGTACAAGTTACGATATATCGTAGGCTTCTCATTGGTCGAGATGGCCTGGAGAGAGTCCTGGAACAAATTCGTAACAAGCTGAAAATTTCAGCATAATATTATTTTGTTGAGACAACATAGAAAAACATATCAAAAGTCAACTAAAATCCCCCAGGTATTAGTACCCGAAATTGGGGGGTAAAGGAGTAAATAGGGGTGATAAAGGGTAATAGCGATAACACTAAAACTATTTTATCTAGATTCATAACATGTGTATCTAAACATATCATATCATAAACATTACAATCATTTGTATTAATTTTTATCCACCCTTTTATCACTAAAATGGATAAATTGAGGGGGGGTGGAGGTAATAACCATAGCTTATGAGCTTTTTGGCCTAGAGTTACAAAAATTGTCTTTAAACGTATGTTTTAGCCTCTGAGGAATCCATTAAAATTACAACCCTTTCATTCTAAAAAGTGATAAATAATGGAAATTAGAATCTACATTTCTGTCCTAGCATCGGAGAAAAAAGTATAAATTTGTTTTAAAAATCTTCAAAAAACGAAAAAAATATATGTGATGCTGTATTCATTTTAACCACCTTATCATTCCGAGAAAATACTTTTTCGTATAATGTCGATTGTTAACCCCGAAAATATGAAAATATTTCTCATAAACATTGATTCCATATTGTATGTTTGATTGAACAAACAAGTCGTGGTCTATTTTTTTTGTTAAATGTTTCATTGAATAATTGTATCTGATTTCTGAAAGAGATTATGCGTAGTGTATGCAGAAAAGAGTTATTTTACGTTAAGTAGCGATAACTCACGTGATTTATTAATAGATGGATAAGATGGTTTGGCTAATAACACTAAATCAAACGAGTAGGCCTATATGCTAAGAAATGATGTAGCATCTCGTCGCCTCGGAGCTAAAGGATCCTATCTGACACTCGTCAGAGTGGCAGATAGGATCCTTTAGCTCCGAGGCGACTATCTGGTTCTCGTGAAATACAATTTGAGTTACACATGAAGACAGTCACCACCAAGAAGTCTTCTTGAGTGATGGTAAGTTTATTTTGCAAGGTGAACGAGTGATCCAGTAAACAAACTTAGACTGCACAAAGCCTTTAAACCACATTTGGCCGCTAAGAGATTATTTTTAAACAGGACAAGTCAGATGTTCAACAGAAATTATACAAAGCATATCACGTCTGGATGAGCTGAATGTCTCCTCAGCTATAAAAGCTAATGCAGATGGCGTAGCATGTGTTAGTATATAGGGAACATTTTGTTTTGTAAATGTACAGATGTACGGAGCTAAAGTGAACTGTAACAGTTAGCATAAGTAAGATTAAAAATATTTCTAATGGCCGTAGACCCATAACATAGGTATTCGAATAAATCAGAAAAAGCTAACGAAGACATTTATGATGATTTAAAATTGAAAAAAAACCCATTTGGTTGCGATATTTTTTACAAATTATTTCAGCGCTTTAAGAGTTAACCCTCATTTTAATTCACCCTAAGATCTGAGTTGCCGGAGCAAGGTGAACCAAAGTAGACACATTTAATTAAATACCCAAGTGGATTATCCCTACATTAAATGACTGAAATTGTATTCAAAAGATGTCGTGTGCTTGCTCCATTATTACTACATAATGAAGTCATGGGAGAACTGGGAACTTATCTTATGTTTATCTGCAGATTGACGTAAGCGGCAATCCGTCAGTCATAGCCCGGACGGGGGGTCCTGATCTGGATTTCCGGGTCTTAATCCGTTCCGCTCGGAGGGGATACCCGCTCCTGGATGTTACCCCTCCCCCCCCCTTACAGAAAATACGCAATGAATTTCAATCAATATCCCATACTATCAAGTCTCTGCACAACTCCTGCCAACCTTCGCTTACAATTTACGCACAAGAATCCCTGCAAACACGACACATTTGACCTAATGTCTATTTAATGTTGGTCCAGCGTCTACGACGCTGGCCCAACATTAAACAAACGTCGAGACAACGATTCGTACTTTCTGGATAGATGGTTGAGCAGCGGATCTCGTGTATCATGGGATTGTGTACCAATATCGCATACAGTATATCTAATATTCTGCTTGGTCATGTTTGTCTAGTATACAACCAACTTAATAAAAAAAAATGTATTTTTGGAAAATATTTTAATTTGGCAAAGTATGTGTTATGTGTACCTGCACCTCGCAATGGACTCTCTCAAACAAACTTTTCTATAGATCCGTCTGAAGAACAATTCAAATTTGAGTTTAAGAGTGGTCAATTTCATATCTGGTACCAGAATCATCTAATTTGTAGCAATTCAAAGTGATCGCCAAATAATGTGGTGGGCCTACCTTATTTCTCATATTCTTGTACCAAGATTGCGTTAAATTAACTCCACACAATGTTTGCTAATAAAGTCCAATTTAATTTGAAATTACAATATATGACTGCATACTTTTGATGTGCATAATGTGCTGAGTTATTGGTCAGAATCGTTTTTTAAATATCCACTATATTCTGTGTTGGTTGTGATAATCGTCGTGTGTCGTGCTGATTTCTGTGTGCATAGTGATAGCTTGCACTTATTTCGTGGGCTTGTCAGCGATAAATCCTCCATGATCCATGACAGTTCTTAGAGCACAGTAAAGTTGTGCCAAATAATGGCATAACCTCACACAAATTGAAACAGAATGTCCGACAGTGTTTCTTACTCAATAACATGACTGTGTTCTTTAACCAAAAAAAGTCTTAAGTGATTCGAGTGGTGGAAAGTATTTTAAAATGCTGATTCTTTACCCTACCCTCTGACCATCTTTTTTAGGAGATCTAGCCACGTTTCAAACATTTAGCTCATACTAACACATTATTTGAACAGGACGATGATCGCATTTTATTAATAAAATTACCAGTGCTTTTTCTAAATACCTCTAGCTAATGTTTCTCTATATTAATTCCAGCGTGACTAATATTAATGTGACCAAGTCTATGCTGACTAAGTCTATACGCGTTATGAAGACACTATCAAACAAAACAACCTTAATAAACAATTGGTGAACACAATCTGATATTTTCAACAATGTTTATATCAGGAATGCCCGACACATATAACCTTACTTGAAGATCAGACATTGTGTAGTTTTGAAGACTGGATTCAGATTGGTTGGATGTTCACTCATCGTTTTTATGATCTTCTAGTTCATCTTTTAGGATGGTCGCTGTGTTTCAAATAATAGCCAAACCTCACACAAATGGCAACATAATTTCTGACTGATGTTTTCATACTCATAAATACGTCTTCTCTAACCTCAAAAAAAAAGGCTTAAGAGATTCCAGTGGTGGAAAGTATTTCAAAACAAAACACTGTTTCTTAACCATACCCTCTCAACATATTTGACTACTTTATGGTGGGATAACGAGCCACGTTCTAGCAGTGTTATATACGTATTTTAATAGATAAGTCGGTACGATTTTATTATTGAGAATATACCAGTGCCTCCTTACAAGAACTCTGTGAGGGTCTGTCTGACATATATCAAGTCAAAATATCCCCGTTACAATATACCTCGACTAGACCTAATATACATGTCCAGGCATACATACACTTTAAGAGACAGCTTTTAGAGACAGTGGGTAATATAGGCCTATCATGTATACCTCCCGATTAATTATACTAATAATAACTCAATTTGTACAGTTCCAGATTAGATCCAAACAAGTTCAACGCAAATGCTTTTGCATTTGATAAAAAAAAATATCAAGTCGAAAAACATCATATACATGAATGCCTATAGATGTATAAAGTTACAACACTTACAACAGTTATTATAGGCTTTCATCTAGTCTAATGACTAAATTAAAGCTTATAATAAATTAATAATTTATCAGAAATGCTTAGTATTATGCTTCCCTGATATTATGGATACTGATTTTCAGCATTGAAATGTTTTTAAAATATATTAGTATTTCCCTTTGAGGTGGGATTTGCGGGAGCAATTTACAAATCGAGAGGATTAAAAAGCGGAAAAATAACTACGTGTTATGATATTAATTATGTCTTTGAGCACTATGATAGTACTGAAACTCCATGAAGTCACTCTATATATTGTTATTTCCGGTATTATTTCTACTATTATTCTACCTGTTCTTTTTTCCTCGATATTTTTCCAGCTGATGAATTCACAGTCTTTTTTTACTTTACACTCCTATCTCACTTTGTCTGTCAGGCAATTTGCTCAACTTTTCTATTTATATTTCTTTAGTCAGTGTTGCTACAATTTATTTGCCTGTACTGTTTTTCTTTGATTTCCCATACTGTGGTTGCAATCTCTTTCTACCACATCTCATTCTTGTCTTCTATTGTGTACCTCTCTTTGTTACCTTCACTTTATTCGCTGATGATACCCAAGTTATATTCATATACATCAGGGGCCGTATTCTCGTACAAGTTACGATATATCGTAGGCTTCTGATTGGTCGAGATGGCCATCTCGACCAATCAGAAGCCTACGATATATCGTAACTTGTACGAGAATACGGGCCCAGTGTTACGGATGACAACATGTTCTTTTTGTATTCTACTTCCTTTTATGCTTAAATAGTCATCTATCTTTTCTAAGCTTCTTTTGCGGCCATTTCCTGATATTTCCTCGTATGGGATACCGTTAATAATTTGAAAATCATCTATGTAAAATTTAATAGCAAACCCATGTTTTGAATTCCAGTACATATGTTATTCTCCCTGCAGTCTGCAGTTTTAATCTTTTCTATATTTGAACACCGATTCTAATACATACATTGTCATGTCAAATTATAATTGAATACATTTGATAACATTGCGGATTAGGCTTGCGTGGCAGCAGAAAGCTCGTAATTTATAAAATAAAACAAATTAGTATGGCATCAAACGGTGTTTCACAAAGCGCATCAATAATGCGCATATTTTGTAAAAAATGAATAATCATTTAAATTATTGCATAAAACAAAAAAGTGGGAACAATTTTGGCAAAAAAAAAATTAGTCCAATAAGTCTCTTTTTTCATCACTAGGTTTTGAAAAGAACGTCATCTACTGCAGACAAAGGAATCAAATAATGTTACCAGGATGCAAAGGGTTATAGTTCATACAATGATATTAAACACAAATTAAAATGCATCACGATAAAATATTATGAAAACATATTAATAAGAGTGAACACA
>OZ024905.1:63719368-64024368 GCA_964017125.1 Flabesymbios commensalis | reverse complement strand
AAGCGTTTTCACACAAAAATCGTTCTAAAACCACTAGGACATAAGGTCATTCTTTAGATATGCAAAATGATGTTTTGACGCATCGTGAGGGTTTAAAGGGTTGATGATCAAGTGCAAACATGCTGACAGATGATAGCTAATGGGCGGCGCTATACGAACCTGTCCACCTGTCAGGTAAGCCTAACATCATATTATAGAAATATGATCCTAAGAAATACTGGGCTTATTGAGTATCGAGTCAAATTTATTGAGTCGACCACTATGTGATGAGAATAGATTTGTTGTGTAGAGTGTAAAAGGGGAAGTCGCCTGAAAAGGCACGCAAGGAGTCTGCTTTGCAATACCAGAATGCAGTATCCACGTACTGGTAAAGTTAGCAGTTACTGATACCCAGAACGCGGTAGCTTTTTCCATTTCCACATAACTGATCCACTCAGGCATCCAAGGTTAAAAGAAACAAAATGTTTCTTCCCCGCTCACTCGTAAATATTCAGTATTATGGGGAACCTCCGTGACCGAGAAGTAGCGTACTCGGCTTCAAACCGCCAGGGCTAGAACTTTGAATCCTGTGTCTGGAGGGCAGTGTCATCTCGTTCATCTCACCATCGTCAGGAGTCAGGAGGCTGTCCTGGCCCAGTTTAGCTTATATGTGCGCAAAGGTGGCCTAAAACCCCATTCTTTCATTTCATTTACACAGCTGATACTTTGCAAATACAGAGGTCGCCATGTTGTCGTGTGTGTGACCTACTTTTGAGTGGCGCGATGCAATACCGTGTGGTATTACATCGTACAATATCGCATCGTGACACACGGGCGTTGCTACAGGCAAAAAATATTGTTAAAAAATACCGATTTTTCGTGCACACTGACAAGGTCGAGCGTGTGGCGACCTGTCGCGCTGCATTCTTCTGATAAAAGTGGTGTTAAATATACGTACGCTACCTTTGTATTTTCAGAATTTTTAAAACCAACACACTAGATTATCTTTTTTAAATATCAAAGGGATATTAATACAATTTGTTATGTATATTTATATATAATGATACTTTGAGAGGCAGCCAGCGACCCTCCCCCCTCCTACTATGCTATACCGTATTTTGATTGTAATCATATAAAACTGACAATATTCATTAGGCTTATGGTACTCTGCATCTAGGCCCTATATCTCAAAATCACTAGATCTGACGTTAATATCGCCTAATTATCCATGAATAAATGATGGCACACTATTAAGTGGACCATTTCTTCATATGATATGGCACAATGACACAACAAATCAATTTTGTTGCTATAGGCTACATCATTGTTATCCAGAGGTGCAACACTACAAAAGGACAACAATTATAATGCAGCTCCAGGGCCCAGCATGTTAAAGAGTTCACTTTTATAATAAAGCTAACACAATTGCGAGACATGTACTTTTACCCTTATAGCGCTAAATTAAATATTTTAAATTTTCACCCACTTGAAGTTGTGTGTCGCTACCGCGACCCACAACTTCAAGTGGGTGAAAATTACTCCTATTTGTTCAATTTGAGACGAAACATTTACAGATCTTGATGTTTAAACACACATCCCATTCCCAATAACAGTGATTTGATCGGCTAATGAAATCGACTATATTCGTGTTTATCCATCGCTCCCGATTATATTCGTTTTTTGCTTTTTAATCACACCATTAAATACCAGCTTTTGAAAATGTTGGAAATAAAACGTGACATCAATCAGAACGATTTCAACATCGCTGACACCCATTCTGTCAAATCTGAATATTTCTCATTCACTGACACAACTTCACGTGAGTGAAAATTCCAATAAAATGATTTAGCGGTTAAAGAGTTAAATGTTAATTATGTCTCCCCTCTGTACACAGAAGGGGAGACATATAGGTTTGCTTCTCACCGCTCATTTTTATGTCACATCAGTTTTGTGTCTGTGCGTTCTGTTCTCTCAGTCTATCATGCAAACGGTCAAACACAAGGGGTTGACCCAATGTCGGGCTATTGTTGGCCCACCGTCTACGGCGCTGAGCCAACATTAGCCCAGTATTGGGTTACCGTGCCATGTTTGACGCCACGCTGCATGTGGACCAGCGTCACAGAGGGCCGGCCAACATTAACCCAGCTTTTGCTCAAAGCATCGTGTCGGTATTACAGCCAGCATGAAGTAGGCCTACTGACTACGGTTGAATGGATACTAGCCAGCACCGGCGACGTTGGCCCAACATTACCAGACATTGGGACGGTGTCGGCTTGCACTGCATGACCCGCAGCCAAGCAAACACGAGGCGTTGAACCAGTGCTGGTTTTATGCTGGGCCAGCATCGCAGACGGTGGGCCAGAATTGGTACAGCATTGCGTCAACGTCTCGTGTTTGCTGGTAGTGTTGACAGGCCCCTTTGTGTTTTACACGTCACAGGGTGTGAAGATATTAAAACTGTTGCCCAGCTGATTGAGCCTAGCTGTAGATCATCTTCCCAGCAGCAAATCTTGACACAGCGAGGAGTAGCGAACCTTGTGGGGGAAGATGTGCAGATATAAAAAAACGGGTTCCACCACATCAAAATACATAGTCTCTACCTGTCTACTGTCCAGAGGAGCTATTTTGTAACATTCATTACAAAAGCCATTGACACAACATCTAATAGCTAACAACCTTTATGGTTACGCTGCTGGAGGGGAGACATACCCAGTTTTTTTTTACAAAAAAACTAGACTCTTCTAGTTTATAGCTATATGTTGGTCCATGTAGAGCGGTTCGTTTCACACCGTCTTCAGCAGTGTGTTCAGGCAACTTGTCACTCAATCACAGAATACCCTAAGATAGACCTAGTCTGGGAGCCAAGTTCTGTAACGTGTCACTTCGCTTGACCCAAAAAATGGCGAATGTCTGAGTTGTTATTATGACAGGAAAATATCCCTAGGACATCATTAGGGTGGGTGTAGAACTTTACTGTGGCAGCAAAGTCCCTGAAATGAGGGATGTTCAAGGGTACCCTCGAGCTTAAATACTGCATTTTTTATAACACCGGGTAATTAAAAAGTCAAGACAATCTTCTAATCATTGTAAATTTTATTTCTCTTCTACTACATACAGAATGACATATTACTTAAGTTTTGAAATATTTCATAAAAATTAAAGCCACCCTTCACGCGCTGAAAGTCAATATTCCAAATTAAAGGTAGCTTTGTTCTCCAGATGCAATTTTTCCGTTTCCTGTAAATTTGCATGGTTATGAGCATGCAAAGGTATGCTTACCACATTTGGTCCATCACTCATCTGGTACCACTATGTCCCATTTTACAACCCATAAGTTGTTGCATGAAGGACTTATGAGTTCAAAGGTCCGGATGGGGTACTTTCACTAGTTACATTTTGTTGACCCATTGTAATAATATATTTTGTATTTGTATAGTTTTAAACAGCTTTAATACCACTCTAGCCACATTTTGTCATTAAATACATTTCGGAAGAAACATAGGTAAAGTTATGATACTTTTCAGAAAACGTGAGCCCACCCTTAGAGCGCTGAAAATCAATATTAAAAAAAATCACAAAGTTCGTAGAATATAACTCTTTCGTTTGCTCTGCATGTGTATGATTATGAGCATGCTAATGTCTGGTGTCTTTATTTTGTATATCTGTCATCTGGTTCCACCGTAGTAAGTTAGAAAAACTTTATCTTGTTGCTCGAAAGATTTATGAGGTCAAAAGTCCGGATGGGTCACTCTCACTAGTTACATTTTTTCGATCCCGTCTAATAACATATTCTTTATTTTTATAGCTATAAACATTTTTATTACAATTTTTGCAACATATTGTCATTAAATACATTCCGGACGAAACATATGTGAAGTTGTAATATTTTTCAAAAAACATGAACCCACCCCTAGAGCACTGAAAGTCAATATTTCTAATAAAAAAAATCACAAATTTCGTACAATGTAACTCTTTCGTTTGCTCTGCATGTGTATGATTATGAGCATGCTAATGTCTGTTGTCTTCATTTTGTATATCTGTCATCTGGTTCCATCATATCAAGTTAGAAAAAACTTATCTTGTTGCATGGAGGATGTGTGAGGTCAAATGTCCAAATGGGGTACTCTCACTAGTTACAGTTTGACGGCCCTATGTGACAACAAAATCCTCATTTGTATAGTTATAAACAGCTTTATCACCACTCTTCCCACATTTCGTCATTGAATACGTTCAGGACGAGACACATGTGAAATTTATATTGTTTCAAACCCACCCTTAGATCGCTAAAACACGATATTTCAAAATAACTTAACACAACAAGAGCACTGGTCGAACGTGTTTTGAAGACATTATTCACCACCAGGTGGCATACAAATCTATCTTACGTCACAGTACTGTGTTGTGGATTGTGTGGGACCACAGGCTGATTGTTAGCAATATTTCAGTTAATGAAACGGGTGTCAATGGTAGCAGATATAGATCTGTCTCACTGATAATTGAACAAGGAATCTAGATTCCTTGGTTAAAATGTGCATTGCGAACCTCATTGAGGCCCATAACATATGGTGACGTGTTGCCAATGGTCAAAAGTTGGGTAATATCGGTAATATGCCTGCAACGGGAAGGCGGGGTCTAAAGTTTTTTTTTATGACATATCGATAACAATCACCTCAAATGAGTTTATGTCGAATTGTCATAGTTATATTACTTCATTCTTATCTGTGTCTTGGAATACTAACTGATTAGTGCATAATTATAGATAAGAAATAAATAATATAAATAATAAAACAAATAAATAAATAATAAATAATTATCTAAAACGAACAAAACCGAACAATTGATAATTTAAAATGTTGTGTAATATTTCAGATATTTTTTTGTTACTTTAAAAATAAATTATGCTCATACTAGAATAGTACATGATAAAATTTGATTGTGCTATTATACTAGCCAAGTATATTTAATGACATATTTATATTGTTAGTATTATACCGTTACACGTATATGTACTTGCTACTATGGGCACATACTATGGGCGAATACCAGTGAAATTCTAGAAGTCCTTCCCCACCAGCAGCAAACAGCTAGGAACAATCACTGACTTTTCCTAATGTTTAGACTTTTAAGACGTTGCTCATGATAAATTTTCGAAGGCAGCAGTTATTAGAAATGATTAAACCCGCATATTGAGAAAAACGTCCGAAAAAGTAATGTCTGATGCCATCATTATGAATTGAAAGTATACACCAGTGAAACATATTTAAATGGGAAGAGGCATAATGCAGATAGTAGAAGTAGTATTTATATCGTTGGCTGAGTGGTATGCTACACTCGGCCCACATTTATTTCACTTTAAATCACTGGACTTATTAGCAGTGTCTCTGGATAACGGCAATGCTGGTGTTGTATGGTGTCAATTATCCAAGTGAATAGAACAGGACGTTCTTTAAATATGATTCAGCATAAAAGATTCGCATTTAGGAGACAAACATTTATGAAGCCATTGCTATATATATATCTATATATAAGCTTCTGGAATATATGCTGCAGTTGATTTTAGTTATGACATGACATATTCAGGAACTGGCACTATCCTGCACTTAGCAGAACTAGTTTAACCCTCGATACACCCTCCCCCCACAAATGCTGCCTGATGCCACCTCAGATACTAATCCAAGATGTTGAGCAAATCCAGGCATTACAGAATCTTAGGGGTGATATCGGTGATATAAAATGGTGGTTTATCAATTTGCATTGTCTGAGAAAAAAGATTACATGAAGACAACACATCTCTGAGAAACAATGCTACCTGGCTGATAGCATTGTGGAAAAACACAATTATGGCTGCACCAGATACTCTTCTATGTGTTGTTAAGATTGAATATATTTTTTACAATTTGGCTAAAAATACAAATAACTTTATTATCTTGTACCTGTGGATATATTAAACTTGAAAAAATATAATTATGTCCTTAAAATCGTCTAGTTCCTATGTTATCACTAAATGTTACGTTTAGGTGAACAGTGAAAATAATAAAAAAAACAGTACCTGTTGACCTCTAAGGTTCGATTTATTTTTTTCCAAAATATCAAAACTTTATATATGTTTCGTTTAGAATGTATTCAATGACACAATGTGACAACAGTGGTATTAAAGCTGTTTATAAAATTATAAAAATAAGATTTTATCAATACAAAGTGGGCAAAAAAATATAACTGAGAATACCTCATCCGCACTTTTGATCTCATGAGTCCTTAACGCAACATGCTGGGTTTTTTTAAATTTGACATGTTGTGTACCAGATGACATATTCATCATATGAGGTCAGCTGACATTAGCATGCTCATAATCATACAGATGTACAGTAAATGAAAACGTGTGCACACTACGAGCTTTGTTTAGTTATTTGTCTAATATTGCCTTTCAGCGCCCTAAGGGTGGGTCTACGTTTTCTGAAAAAAATCTAAACTTCAGATATGTTTCGTCCGGAGTATATTCAATGACAAAATGTGGCAAGAGTGGAATTAAAGCTGTTTATAACTATAAGAATGCCCACTTTGTTATTACAAGGGGTCGACAAAATGTAACCAGTGAGAGTACCCCATCCGGACTTTTGACCTCATAAGTCCTTAATGCAACAAGGTGTGATTTTCATAATTTGATATAGTGGTACCAGATGACAGATTTATCAAATGAAGTCAGCAGACATTAGCATGTTCATAATCATACGAATGTACAGAAAACGGAAAGTTACATCTGTTTTACCCTGAATATATCCAATGACAAAATGTGGCCAGAGTGGTAGCAAAATTATTTATAACCATAATAATGATGATTATGTTATTGCAGGGGTTGAAAAATGTAACTTGTGAGAGTACCCCATCTGCTCTTTTGACCTCATAAGTCCTTCACACAACAAGGTAGATTTTTTCTAATTTGATATGGTGTTATCAGATGGACACTATACCAAATGAAGTCAACAGATATTAGCATAATTATAATCATAGAAATGTACAGGAAACGGCAAAATTACATTCCACGGACTGTGGTAATTGTTTTTTTAATATCGACTTCCAGCGCTCTAAAGGTGGATTTATGTTTTGTGAAAAATATTGAAACTCTAATTATTTGTCATCTTATCTTTAAAAAAAAGAGAAATATGGACGACAGTGATTTAACAATTGTTTATAGAAATTGTGGTTTGGAGTTTTAATAACCTGCGGTTAAAAATGTCTTTGGGACTCGAGGGTACCCTTGAACATCCCTCTTTTTAAACACTTTGCTGCCACGATAAACTTCTACATCCACCCTATTAATGTCCAGAAATATTTTCCTGTCATATGCACATATCAGACCTTTGCCACTTTTTGGGTCAAGCGAACTAAAAAACTAGCTCCCAGACTAACCAGCGAAGTGGCTCATAAACTCGGTCTATATTGTGCGAATGATTTATTTTTGTGATACAAAATTATCTAGGTTAACCCTTCAACCGCCAAGTTACTTAATTGGAATAATTTTCACCCAGTTGTGTCTCGCTAACGCGATGAACAACTTCAAGCGAGTGGAAATTATTCAGATTTGACAAAATTTAAATCATGCTGATTGGTGTTACGTTTTCATCTGTGACAAAGAAACAATTATAATAATTAGTCCTGATCGGCGGTCGAAGGGTTAATGACAGAAGCAGAGACAATCGGGCACATGTACAATATATCATTATTACATGCTGAATTTTTTTATATAAACCATGGCAACCGAAGGTTTTTTCAATTTGAAATCCTCTTAAATGTCTTAGTCATCTCTTTCTGATTCAGTTGAATACCTATGTTATGGGTCTACGACCATTCGATATATTTTATTGCTTTCAGTGCGGGGACCGTCTTTATACGTCAGAATATATGCCGTCTACAGACGGCAGATTCTGACGTATAAAGGCAGACGGCAGACTCTGACGTATAGAGACGATCCCCGCGCTGAAAGGGTTAAACAGGGCGAATCCCTCCAAGCCGTTGGGTATGAACATTTTTGGTCTCGTTGTACAATCAATCAATCAATCAATCAATACAACTTCTATAGCGCCTATATCCTCAGCGGACCGAGCTCAGAGGCGCACAAATCCCTAGCGTGATCATGTGTCATAATCGAGGCCAAAGCAGGCTCGTCAACAGGGAGCCGGGCTGCTGAGGCACTAGGGTGGAAAAGCCAGGTCAAATAGGTGGGATTTATGTAATTTTCGGAATGTTAAGATTGTTTTGGCATTACGTATTGGCACAGGCAGGGCGTTCCATAAGGCCGGACCAGATATAGAGAAAACTCTTGACCCAGTTTTAGTCTTTATACGAGGAACAACAAATCTATTCGAATTAGTGGAGCGTAGATATTTTGAGCATTTCGGCCAGATATGCAGGCTGGTTTTCTTTTAGGGCTCGGAAAGTTATTGCGCATATTTTAAAATGAATGCGAAACTTGACAGGAAGCCAATGTAATCGTTTTAGAATTGGAACGGAGCGACTAAATCGTGGGGCCTTGGTTACTACTCTTGCAAGGCAGTTTTGAATGCGTTGTAATCTAGCGATATCCTTTTCTGGCATATTGTGAAAAAGTGAGTTACAATAATCTAACTTACTAATGACGAGTGCCACTGCAATTTTCTTGGCAAGATCTAAAGTCAGACTTTTTCGAATTCGACGCAGGTCACGAATATGATGGAAGCATGCCCTACATGTTTGGGATATGTGGTTTCGGAAATTCAGGCTACTGTCGAATAGTACACCAAGATTTTTAGCAAATGTAGATGGATTTGTGTCTTGACCTAGAAGTAAGTATGGGAAATTATTCAAGATTTTTTCTCGCTGAAGTTTGGTCCCAATAAGAAGAAAATCTGTCTTGCTAGGATAAAGCTTCAGCTTAGATCCTGTCATCCAGGCCGACACACCCATTAAACAATGTTACAACTACTCAAGAGATTCCTTCGCGTTTGAAACTGATAGAGACATGTAAATTTGAGTATCATCGGCATAAAGGTGGTGGTTTATGTCAAAAACTAGGGATAATAGCGCCGAGTGGTGTAGTGTATAAAGTAAAAAGCACTGGTCCCAGCACAGAGCCCTGTGGAACTCCATAGGAGAGTGTAACTTTATCAGAAAAAGTGTCTTCAATTTTTACGGACTGGTGCCTACACCTCGCTGTTGCAGACAAAGCTCTATACATCATATCTACAACTTATCATCATATCAGTAGTACTAGCTATAGGGCATACAGTGCTCTCCAAAAGGCGCAGTGATACCTGAGATGAGATATGCGTAGACAGTCATTTTAACTCTTACAACGCTGATATTTTTGTATGAACCATGGTCAACCATGGAGATCAAAGGTTTTTTACGCCAGATTGTGACGTCTAAAGTCGATATTAGGATGTTGACTTTCTCTCATCTCCATCATAAAAGTGATGCTCTTATCTTTTTCGGTTTCAGAAATATTACATCATAATTGGATGTACACCACTAAAATCTTAGCACCGCTGCTTTTCACGCTAGAGTTCGGGGTTCGGTTCCCGATCTCGGTGGTTTGAAAACTGTTTCTTTCCCATCAACGTGTAAAACTCAGTATTGCCGGGAGCCTCCGTGACCGAGAGGTAACGTGCTCGGCCTCAGACTGCCAGGACTCGAAATTCGAATCCTGTGTCTGGAGGATAGTGTCATCTCATTCATCACACCATCCTCGGGAGGTTATCCAGGCCCAGTTTAGCCTATATGTGCACAAAGGTAGCCTAAAGCCCGATTCATTTCATTTTTATTTAGTTTAATAACAGATGTGATAATTTGGTACATTCGTGTGGATCTTGAAATCAAGGCTTTCTTTACATAATACAAAATTGATAGATCCCCTTAGTAGCAAAAAACTACAACCACAAATCATTATATAAATATATAGATATATGAATATATACTACCAAATATGTAGGGATACGAGGTTTTCTAGACTCTTTGGTTTCATTGACAGACCTACGGCATGTCGAGGGCTGGGGCCCTAGTGTAGTGGCTAGCACCGCTGCCTTTCACGCCAGAGTTCGGGGTTCGGTTCCCGGTCTCGGCGGTTTGAAAGAAACAAAAATGTTTCTTCCCCATCCACGTGTGAAAGTCAGTATTGTGGGGGGCCTCCGTGACCGAGAGGTAGCGTGCTCGGCCTCAGACCGCCAGGGCTCGAATTTCGAATCCAGTGTCTGGTAGACAGTGTCATCTCATTCATCTCACCATCCTCAGGAGGTTTTCCTGGCCCAGTTTAGCCTATATGTGCACAAAGGTGGCCTAAAGCCCGATTCATTTCATTTCATTTACGACATGTCGATGGGTCTGTGGCACACAATGCGGCAGATAAATTCCAGCAAACACGACACATAGATCCAATGCTGGACCAAAGTTGACCCACCGTCCAAGACGTTGAAAATGAAAGGGTTTATTCACAAATAGTAATCACACTGCAGAAATGAGTTTGTCAGGACAAAATCATCCGGAAAAATGCAATAGCCATTGCTCGGTAAACACAAAATATTTGTATTACTTTTATACAACGTCGGTCCAAAGCCGCGAACATTGCATAAATCGTCGCCTCGGAGCTAAAGGATCCTATCTGCCACTCTGACGAGTGTCAGATAGGATCCTTTAGCTCCGAGGCGACGAAATGTCATACAAATGTTTTGTGTTTACTGGGTGGTCATCTTGGATTTTATGTTCTAGCGGCTTTACGACATCGATTTTGAAAAAGTACCTGAAGCTGGTCAGTGTGAGCACACCACCAATCAAATGAGATATTATTAGTTGTGCATACATGTTTGTGCGTGTCGGGAGAACAAACACTGTCCTTTCGTTTCTTAGTATGGTGGTCTTTGTGTTAGAGCTTGCGAAGTCATCAGGGTGATCAAAATAACATAACAACTTACCAGAAGCCCTATCAATTTCAGATATTATTTGCTTTGATCTCGACTCCTAATATACAACAACACCCACGAATAATCCATTTCTATCACTGACATTTATCTGTCCATTACCGCTGGTTTTTGTCACCCAACAGTGCCACAATTGTCATTAATATTAACAGATTAACAATTAGGCGCGCAGGTCTGTTCTGCAAAGCCAAAAGGAATTATCTGCTTGATTGTAAGTTAGCAGATACTGTCTTTTGGCTTTGCAAGGCAGAAAATACTAGTGTTTTGTTACGGAGAACAGCACAAGGGTGGCATAAAGCCCGATTTATTTTTTTACGGAGAACAGCAATACGTGAATGAGGAAAAACAAAACTCGGTCATTTAGAGGGACTGACTCACCACCTATCTATTTTTAGTCATGGTCGTTACAATTAACCATTAGAACGCTGAAATATTGTTGTATAAACTATGGGAGCCAAGGTTTTTTTTCAATTTGAAATCATCATAAATATCTGAGTTGGCTCTTTCCGCTTCATTTGAATACTTACGGCCACCATAAATATTTTAATTCGTTCAGTGCGGGAACCGTCTTTATACGTCAGCATCTGACGTCTACAGACGTCAGATGCTGACGTACAAAGACGGTCCCCGCGCTGAGAAGGTTAACGGGAAGTCTTACCAGATGCATCAAGATGTATTTCATTATCAGATTTATCCTTTATTATTGAGATACTAGCGCATTCAAAAATCGGTAATAAATAAACATAATTCACCACATGTGATGCACCAGACAAGTTTTGACAGGCATGACTAAAAGTTTGTCTTTAAATTCCATCGAACCTGTTGATATTTGTTGTTAATGCTTAGTGTTAACCCTGAATTATTTGTGTTTAAACCATGGAGACCAAAGTGGTTTTTTTAATTTGAAATCATCATAAATGTCTTAGTTAGCTCTTTTAAATTCTTTCAGCGCGGGGACCGTCTTTACACGTCAGAATCTGAAGTATAAAAACCGTTTCCGCACTGAAAGGGTTACCCATGCTAAAGTGCTAATCACGTCTAGAGCTGTTTTTATCCATTTCATTTGTCCTTCAAATAATAAATTTAACTCTTTGAACTCTCGAGATGCATCGAAGCACCATTTTGCGTCTCTGAAGGATGACTTAATTTCCTGAAACATATGGATTTTAGAACGAAAATTAACACGAAACTGTTTTATAATAACATAATATGTTATTATTAAACAGTTTCATTATAATTTTCGTTCAAATATATATATATCATATCGTTTTGTCCATTTGCCACCCACTTCACGTCATCTTCATCCACTGCATCGCGGCTTGTAGTGGATGAAGATGACAATGGTAAATTCAGGCTTGAAAGGGTTAAAGGAGAAATGAACACTAAATTTGCTCCATTGGCATGCGTTTTGATTAAAAACGTACGTCTACAAATGTAATCCAAAGACATTGACTCAATGTTGCTTTAACGTTGGTCCGCCGTTGTAGACGGTGCACTAACGCTAAACCAACATTGATTCAACGAGTTGTGTCTGCTGGGAAGTAATGTTCACCTACTTGAATGAAGTCGAAGACACAACTTCAAGTAATTTTGTTCAACTCAGCGCATTAAGGGTTATCATTTTTAGTCCAGTTTTACCGATATATACTTTTAGTTCTTCGGCTGTATTCTCAGGCACCGAAAAACAAGGTATTCATAAGGCCTGCTTTGTCCAAACCTTGTTCGTGAGATGGTTTAGATAGTGAATTCAATGGCAGCATCCCGGCAAACACGAGACGTTCACCCGATGTTGGTACAATGTTGGCCCATCGTCTACGACGCTGTACCAACATTGTACCAACAATGGGTGAATGTTTTAAATAAATGATATGAAAAAAAATGTATCTACATGTAATTTACTATTTAGGCAAGCCATATCATGATCAGCGTAATTAGGAATCGTTTAAAATCGAAAATGATCATTCGGATCGCCGTTTTATTATTTTCATTTATCACATTTATAAATTCTTCTTTTATTAATGACCAGTATACGTGATATAACTCATTTGTTATTCCATCGTAACCAGGACTTCATTCACGTATTAAATATTTTATGACGCGTTTTCTTTTAACCCTTTAAACGCCAAATTATATAATTGGAATTCTCACCCACTTGAAGTTGTGTCTCGCTGACGCGATCCACAACTTCAAGTGAGTGAGAATTATACAGATTTGACAAAATGGAGGTAACTGTTTCAAATCTTGCTGATTGATGTAATGCTTTATGTGTAACATTATTTAAAAGGTGGTAGTTATTGTGCTGATACAAAAAGTGAAACACAAATAGAATCTGGGTGTCTGTACTGACAATGTAAACTAGATCACCACATCAGATAATACCGGTGTAACCTTTAAATCAAAGCCATCTTCTAATTTGACCTTTCAATCCCTTCGAGATAAAATATCAAACGAATCAACTTTGAACATGTCATTTTCAATTTTAAACGATTCCTATAATGCCCCCAGTAATCATGATATGACTGAATATGACTGAATAATGATAAATTACATGTAGTTGTCTTCACATCATTTATTACCAAAGTATTGCAGGGTTATGTACACATATATACATGTGCATACAAGATTATATACAAACATTGATATATCTAATATTTTCACAGTAACAACTTCGTAGATATGGTTTGTATTTTTTTATTCCTGCTGCACATCAGTATTTGTTTTTGAAATTTTAATGAGGCAACTAGCCATTGTTCTGCCTGTTGATTGTTTATCCAAGAATTTTAAAAGTTATACAACATTTTTTTTACATACAATCCATGGGACATGTAAAGTAAACAAATTTACAATTTGTTTCTCATTCATAGTTAAATTTTCATTCGGACATCCTAGTATTACATCGTTTTCAACATAATTATATCAGAAATGCATTGTTATGTATTCCTGTTTATATCCATTATCATCATTATTTACATTTATAAGACTAATGACACATTCCCTGCAATCTTTAATGGTCTTAATTATTTATGCTTTTCCAATTTTTTGTTTCCTACACACATTTAGTTTAACCTTATCAGGCTTGACATCCCATATAAAATTCCATATCACCTTATCTGCATCACAGATTACATATTCAGGTACATAAAATACATTAAAATCGCATAGCAATGTACTAAAACCAACATATTTTACTAAAAAAATCATTATAATGTTAAAAACTTTTTTCCAGAAAGAGAGAGTAGATAGTTTATGAAAAAAATCCCCCAAAAAGAGTATTATTAATTAATATTCCATGATTTACACCGAGAGCTGCGGTCTTTCTTTCAGTCCGCTTTATTTTGTCACATAAATGTTCATGGCCTTTTAAGATACCGAGTAAGAGGCCGTATGATTTATTAAAATTGACGACTGTACCTGATGCACGCTCGTACGTGTGTAAATGTTGAAACCATATGTCAATTGATTTTAGGTCACCTACATAACATTGCGTATCAGCTGCAAACAGTGCTATTTTCATTTCCCCAATTTTCATTCTAATTTTACCACAAATTGTAACCCCTTTGATATTTTCGTCTTCTCTCACTTTGTTTGCTAGAAGTTCATATTATAAACTATACAGATCTGGGCCGAGCGAAGAGCCCTGTCTTACTCCCCTCTCAATATTGATTGTTTCACTGAAAAAAAATGTTATTAAAAATAGCACTTCTAACACATGTTTATGGTATATTTATCAAGTTTTGAAGTTTTTTACCAAGCCCGAACTTCTATAGGATCATTTTAACCCATTTATGACTGACACGATCAAAGGGCTTTTATGGGCGATAAATATAATTGCCCCATTTTTTTCTCATAATTTTCACAGTAAAAAGTAATTTCATGTGCAGTTCTTACATTCTCACTGATCTGCCTACCTTTACGATACGCTTTCTGTTCGATTTTTTATTTCGGACATGCATGTCCTTAATAAGAAATACGAGAAATTTATCTCCATATCTCGCTTAACTGGTAAATACGCAACACAAAAATTAAAAAAACAGTTCTAGTCTATGAACAAGTTCACATCATATGGTCATATTAAAAAGGCAAAATAAAATTTCCGATTTTTTTATGATTTTAGCCTGATTGTGATGCTTTAATTACTAAATTAGTACTAAATTAGTACTTAATTAGTAACCCTTTACCCGTTAACCATTATATCTCTTCTTTTACTCCGCTTCCTTATTTTTGTCTTTATCACGTGGAAGAGAGTGACTGTAGCCCCACCTAATCAGCTACTCCACTCTACATTATTAGGTTTTGATAATATTTTTTTAATTTTAATGTATACAATAATAAAGAACAAAATTGCAAATTCGGGTTAGAAATCGGGTTTGCAACCGTTTGTGAACGCTTTCAACCGTTTGCGATGGTTTGCAACCATTTGCGACCATTAGCGACTGTTTGCGACCGATTACAATAATGCTAAATCATTTGCAACCTTTTGCGATTGTTTGCAATCGTTTGCAACCATTTATGACCATTTGCGACCGTTTTGCAACAGTTTGTGAATGCTAGCGGCCATGTGCAACCGTTTTGCGACCGTCTGCGACTGCTTTCAACCGTTTGCAACCATTTGCGATCGTTTGCGACTGTTTGCAACCATTTGAAACAGTCTGCAACCGCTTGCAACCATTTGCGACTATTTGAGACAATTTGTGCCAGTTTGCGACCGTTTGCGATAATTTGCGACCGTTTGAGAACGTTTGCGACCGTTTTCGGCCATTTGCAATTAATTAATTAATTCATTTATTTATTCATTTTTCCTCTCCTCTCTCAATGTTGAATTAAGGCTGAGCCACTGTCTGCGATGCTGGTCCGTCATTGAAACATTATTGAATATATGTATTTAATTATTTAATGTAAATGGTCATCAGGGCGTCGAGTCGCTGAATACATTGATCCTTTGTGAGAGGTGTAGGCAAATAATAAAACCCCATCGTCAATGAATAGGCCTTCAACCGACATGTACATCCTTGCCCGACATTGATCCACATACTGGATTATAAAATCCCTGATAGATCCAGACCCACTGTCAGGATCGGCGAAAGTCGATTACTTGTAAGCTGACCGAGAAATAGCGGACGGGGAATTAAAATAAAAATATGAAAAAAATAATTCCTTCAGGATTACAACAAGCTTGGACGACAACGTCCAAACGCAATAAAAAAAAAAAAATGAAATGATTCGGGCTTTAGGCCACCTTCGTGCACATATAGGCTAAACTGGGCCAGGAGAACCTCCTGAGGATGGTGAGATGATTGAGATGACACTGTCCTCCAGACACAGGATTCGAAATTCGAGCCCTGGCGGTCTGAGGCCGAGCACGCTACCTCTCGGTCACGGAGGCTCCCCACAATACTGACTCCAAACGCAATAAAGCCATACAGTACTGGTGAAGTCACCGTTCATATAACGTCTGTCGGAAATAACAAGAGGCTAATCCTGTCAAATATACATGTATTAAGTAAACGTTTTGTGTATATCGCCTTTAAAACACTTAATCCTACGTACTCTTCTAAAGCGCAAATAACGTATTTTTAAGGTGAAAATTGCGCCACAATGCCAGTTTCAAACAATTATTTATAAATAAATAAAAAGTCACTTCAATAGTCGCATTTATGATATATATAAATATGTATGAAGCTCATATTATGGCTAATATGGTTCGCAATAAAAAATGTGTAGATGTCGATATGTATTCATCTTAACCCTCAGTCGGCTAATCACACCTAAAGTCGTTTTTAAGCAAATTTTTATTATCTGATAAATCACTGTCGGGAAAGAAATGTGCACTTAAAGGGACTGGCCCAGGCTAAAATCATAAAAAAATCGGTTATATCCATATAAACATGTCCATAGACTAGAACTGCAAAAGTTGTTTAATTTTTCTGCTGCGCATTCACCAGTTAGGCTAGATATAGAGACGAAATTCCTGATTTCTAATTTTGGACAACCATGTCAAAAATAAGAAATATGGACCTGTCCCGTTAAACATCGCGATTTGCAAATCTTTGGTTTCAAATTAAACAAATATGAATAATTTTCACTCGTTTAAAGTTGTGGGTCGCGGTTGTGGGTCGCGGTACCGAGACACAATTTCAATTTCATAATGTACGACTATGCATGACACCAGCTTAGAAAAAAATATGTCGGTATTAACTGGAAATAAGTTGATTCCACTACAATCACACATGTTTTTGACCACGAGACAATATAGATATTGGGCATAGGATAAAGCAACGAGAAGTTCTCACATTCTTAGCTAAGAATGGAGAATCCCGAGGGTTTCATAATGAGTATCCATCATAATCGGTCGCACCTGACTGATTATAGTAGGCCTACCCTTAGGCCTACCATGATAACTGGTCTATAGGCCTACTTGGTCAACAATAACACTCCATTTCCGACTGAGAATTTCCTGGTCGGACAAAGAGAATAATGTAGTGGTGTGTTTCAACAATGTATAAGGAACTGAATCAACTAGTTAATAATAAAGTAAAGAATTATGTTTTCCATCCGATATCGATAGTTTTTCATGGTCCCAATTGCCATAAATCTGTAGAATTTGAAACGTGGATGACTGTGTGATTATAATTAAATACTGACATATAAACCTACGTAATCGTAGTCTGATAAAGAAAAGTGTATGAATATAATAGAGTATACCAGCCTAAAATAGTGATGAGCCCTGATTAAAAACGAAATTGAAGCACAGACACATCTCCTGAGAAGTTCTGATGTATAGGATGTAGTCCAGATTTAATGTGAAAGCTGTGTGGGAGGTATAAATTGATTTGCGGGAAAAAGCGATTCGCTGATAAAGAGTAGTATCAAATATAGCTAAGGAAAATGACCTTTATAAAACTAGACCTCTTTCATTATCCAAGTAGCCTACTCTCCTCCGCAAAGCCGAAATGCAGTATCTGCTCACTTGTAAAGTAAGTAGATACTGTTTTTTGCGGCTTTGCACGGCAGTGCTGGCCTGATCAATGCCTTGAAAGACCGCTGGCAAGCAATGCTGGGATATTCTATTCACATTTGGGCTCGTCTTCCGCCCAGTTTTCAAAGAAGCAAATACCCCCCCCCCCCCCAGCTTAATCGTCAACATTCAGCATTGTAGCTTCGGAATGCCAGGGTTCGCATTTCGAATCTTGTCTGGAGGGCAGTAGGCCTACGTGTCATTTGATTCCTCTTACCCCCGGGTCTCACTATCCTTAGGAAGTTATCACGGCCCAGTTTATTTTAGTCTGTATGTGAACAAATATGGCCTGAAATTGTCGCGAAATTGGTGCATAATCTGCTCGCATTTCTTAATTAGAAGTATCTATCAGTATTCACTACTAGGCACACATGAATAAATCTATTGTCCGTGGTTTACCATGGGGTTAAGCGCCAATAAGTGTATGAAAAACAGAGAACGCGTTTATCCGGAATCCTATTAACGTGTTTGCATCAAACAAATCTCTAAAATAGCTCACAAAGTGGACGAATCAACCACGTAGTGTGTGACTCATTTGGGGGGGGGGGGGTCTACACAAGCGTCAAAACATGTTTGTTTGAAGCGTTATATTTAAAGTGACCACCCCAGAACTTAGGCATGTGATTGATCGAGAGTCCATCTCGACCAATCACATAGCCTACCTAAAATCTGGGTACTGGCCCTATAGTGAAACCTACAATGTAGGCTACACGAGAACGTGGTGCTGGTGACTGCGACGAACGTCATGTTTCCTAACATCTGATCTATCTGATAGTCTGTAATCTTGGTAGGACTAAAATTATAAGATGCTTTTTCGCTTCCACCTTTAATATGAACCAGTGCGTCAGTCATTTTCTATGAAAATGTGCCAAGATGACAACATCTAGGCTATATAGACTCAGAATTCAGGGATAAAGCCCCATCCAAAAAAAAAACATTTTAGTATTGAGATCGTCTTAATTTTCTCGCATTTATTAGTTTATATTAAGTTCCTAATTTTTCCAATGAAAACAAAAGAATGTTAAGATGTTCTCATTAGAGTCAGTCAATAGTTCAAGATGTATAAATGGTCGAATAAGGATTAACTCGCCAAGTTTTAAATTTGGAATTTTCATCCTCTTCAATGTATGTTTCGCCGGTCAATATGGGACTGACTGACTGACTGACTGACTGACTGATTGACAATCAATCAATCAATCAATCAATCAATCAATCAATCAATCAATCAATCAATCAATCAATCAATCAATCAATCAATCAATCAATCAATCAATCAATCAATCAATCAATCAATCAATCAATCAATCAATCAATCAATCAATCAATCAATCAATCAATCAATCAATCAATCAATCACACATCCAGTGAATAGCTCAAGTAAGATTTCGGTACTTAAATCTTCCAAATGTACTGGTACCTAAAAATAAAAACGTATGCACAACCTTAAATTATTTTATTTCTCTATATCTTATATTGTAAAATATGTTTTTTTGCTTGTATCGAGGAGGTAAATATATGTCTATAGAACATCCTTGCTTGTATCTTTAAACTCTTACTGTGGGTGAGAGTGAGTGTAAAACTAGCTGAATAAATAACTGATGGAAAATAACAACAGTGGTAATTCTTGTGTAACATGATTACATAAGCAAGGGCGCTCTCTCTTCATCTCAATAAGTGTGTAGTTCCCGAGATATATCTGGAAAAAAGGACTGTAGACACATGGAGTCTGTATAGGATAAAGCCCAAGGAGCTCTACATTCTTAGCTGTCAAAAAGGTCCGAGGCCGAAAGTTGAGGCCTTTTTCACAGCTAAGAATGGAGAACCCCGGGGGTTTTAACTGACTTAAAACACACCAGACCATAATGAGAATCCCTCATAATCAACAGCTCGGTCACACCTGACTGATCAAAGCACCATAAACCTACCATGATAATTGATCTGTACTTGATCAACAACAACTCTTCATTCCCGAATGTAGTGGTCGGACAAAGAAAATAATGTAGTGGTGTGTTTTAAGCATAAATGAGGTACTGGTGTTCTTTTCCCAAACCCTCGCTCACACCATGGAGATAGTAAAGTCTTCACTATCTCCATGCTCAAATGAATGAGGTTTATAATAAATGAATATAATTGGATATCGCGCACCGAGCATGAACCCCGAAGTGACAGCCGGTGGCAATAACCACCACCCCCATAACTTTATAAGAACTAAAAATAGTTACTAATGGTCCGTTATTTAGTATTGCAATGACAAGATAAAACGTGGGCGAAATGATTTGTTCTTACAAAACGCCTGCCTACATCGTCGCCTCGGAGCTAAAGAATCCTATCTGCCACTCTAACGAGTGTCAGATAGGATCCTTTAGCTCCGAAGCGACGACATGTTGGTGCCACCACAGGGAGTGTGTGCTGGTGCTAATGCACATTATAACGCACGACTACTTTGACACACGACGCACTGGTCACCATGAAAACACAAGACGTTGAACCAATGTTGATTTAATGTTGGCCCGTTAATCAACATTGGGTCAACGTCTTCTTTTGGCAAATAACAGCAAAACAAAACACTTCAACATGTGTAATTATGTACCCGAAGCATAAAATATGGAATATGGAAAGCTACTCTCTCGCAATAGATTGTCAGTGTCGTCACAGGCTGTAATACATTCTAAATAAAGGCAACACGCCTACTTTACATGTATAATTACATCATAAGCATGTAATATAAAGGTATATGTAGAGTAATTAATCAATGTTAGTTTTTATGAGAAATGTCATAAGTTATTATAAATAAACACCCTTATAAACACCCTTTTGGTTCTCCATGGTTTACAAAAATAATTCAGCGCTTTAACTCATAGCAGTCTGGCCGTTTTGACATAGGACGTCTGTGTGGTCTGGCCATTTTTGTGATTTTGGGACATAATGTCTTACTTTTATTATAAATTTAGAATTATGGCATATGGATTTCCCATACACCAGTGGAACACACATACAATATATATCCAGAATACACTTCATTTAAACGGCCAATGTGATGTTGCCATGGCAACCGACAGCCATTTGAATATGCTAATTAGGTAGTCAAATTTTCGGAAATTTTTGTTTAAAAATGGTATTTTTGTAATTCACGGAGATTCAGGAGTACAACATTACATCAATTCACATAAAATATATTAAAATACATCACAAATGGTTCGAAGAAGCATTCAATAGGTCTTTATAAACAAAATAATAGGGTGAATAAGTTATTACCATGGGATTTAGAAATCTTTCTAAAAAAAAATTGAGATGCATACTGGATTTCAAATTTTGAGATGCACCAAGTTTGACATTCCCAACTCATCTGGGAATAACAAAAGCCTCGTATTCATCTGAGCCTGGAGCTCGATTTTTATTTCGGAAACAGTTGTGATGCAAATAAGTCAACTCTTTATGTTCCAGGCTACCCATACTTGGTTCATAGTTGCGCAAGTGATGTCATTTGGTGAATGGCTAAGCATTATTGCCAGGTCCGAGCTGGGCTCGGACCTAGACTGCAGCGTCATAAATGCCAGGTCCGAGCTGGGCTCGGACCTAGACTGCTATGAGTTAATGGATAAACATACGGATCAAACAGCGGGGGTGGGGTAAAATTCAAAAATAGAATTGGGAATCACAGAACGTAAGGAACAGACATTATCTTTATATTCAGAATTTTGAAAGCTGTAGGGCTTATTCTGTGTCGCCTGTCGTGGTAGAGGATGTTAGTATTCAATAATTCATTTCCTTTAAAGGTCAATCCAGAATGGTGAAGTTCGCGTGAAAAAATCACAGCTAATGTATAATTAAAGGGAATTTAATGACGAATATATATAGTGTAACATAAAAGCATAAAAATGAAATATTTTTTTTTTAAAGTTCGAGTTTAGGTGAATGTTTATGTACCTGAACCCCAGGGAACTTAAATAAGGCTAGTCGTTACTTTGATCATTATAACGTCCCCTTAGATATGAAAGGGTGTGTCTGCCACTTTGCAAAGTGGCAGGTACACCCTTTCATATCTAAGGGGACGATATACAATGGGTATTTTTTAATAGGGTCGCTTTAGTCAGATTGTCTGTCCCCACTATCTATGGTACATAAAATAAAGGTTAGCAGTTCAGAAGATGTACCAAAACAGTGACACATCACTGATAACATGAGTAGGCTCATGTTTTACAATTTTCAGGATATGCCCGCTTGATATGTTGTATTTATGTAAAAATTGAGACGGTCTCTAAGGGCACTATATATGTTATCTGGAGGTGCGCGCGCATTAGATGAAGGCAGCGTATGACCAGTACCAGAAAAACATGATTTTTTTTGCCCAGTGCTCGCATGGGATTGTTGCCACTTTCCAAAAAAAAAATTGAATTCAGGAGATAAAGAACAATAATCCAGCTTTTTTGTTTGTTTTTTCGTCGCACTAACTAATTTTTTTAAATAGTTCAAAAGGTTTTTTAATTCGTCGCCCTCATTAACTTTTCCAGAAATTTGTCCAAATAGGTTCAATATTTCTTTTCTTAAATGTGTTTTTACGCCCTCCCTCATTAGATTTTGGATTTTTTTCTCATTTAAGGCAAAGAAGAAAAAAAACGTATGGCCTAATTGAAATAAAACTTTTATTATTTACAAAAAGATACTTGTATGCAATAACCAAACTTATAACGCACATTGACACGTGCATGACAAAAAGCTGGGTTAATAGAGGTAATTTATGATGGACTGGATCAAGTTTGAGCATGAAAATTTGTATATCAACTTTTTGATACCACTCCGTGACGATGACTTATCATGGGTCACCTGGTGAGTGTGCAAGTCATTACTGCAGTCGATACATGTTGCAGTTATCATTCTATGCAGAACAAAAAGATGAAATATGCAAATATTAGTAAATACATCGACAATGTTTGCCTCCTGTTTTATGAGTAGGTATGCTTTATCCTCTTCCACTCCGTGACAATGTTTCTGGGAGCATGAACCATATGGGTCATGTTTAGTTTTTTCTTTATTATAGTAGTGCAAGAGCATTAGGGTTGAACCTGGAATAAAATTGCAGAAAGCTGATTTTTTCAGGAATGATACATGGACATCTCCCCAGACGAATTCCGAAGAGGCCTCAAAAATCCCCCTTGTGCATTTTTTTTAATTTAAGATGGCCGCCACCATGTAACGCCGTTTTCGAAAAAAACAGGGGTAGACCATAACTCCTCACTTTTGCAGTTAGAAAAAAATATTTAGGTGTCTCTACTTATGTTTGAGGACACAAAGAGTTCATCCAGATGATCAGAAATGACATCAGTACTTTTCTCAATACCAAAAATCCAAGATGGCCGCCATATTGATATACTGAGTATGTTGAGCGATCTCTTAAAAAAACGAAAATATGAGGTAACTATCTCGTTGTTGAGCCTAAAATGTATTTTTTTTCTAAACCCATGGAGTCTAGCACTTATTTAGATCACCAATATTTTATTATATTGAATTTATCAACATAAATCCCACATAGTTTAATGTTATGTAACACCATATAACGTCATTTAAAAAAACAGAAGTATACCCCAATTCCTCACTTTTGCAGTTAAAAAAAATATTGTGGTGCCTCTACACATGTCTTAAGGCACACAAAGCTCATCAACATGATCAGAAATGATATCATTCCTTTTCTTATCTCCACAAATCCAAGATGGCGACCATTATGTCAATCGTCCCCCACCCCTTCAGAAAATCACTTACATGCCATAATTATCATGTTGTTGAACCTTTTTTTCAGAGTCTGAATCTAGAATATATTTCCATCACCAATTTTTTTAATAGAATGTGCTTATCAACACAAAATCCAACATGGCTGCCATATTGGTAAGCTCTTTTAGCGCAGGTGCCACGATTAAGCGATGTCCAACTGCTTTTTCATATGGGAATATAAATATAGATTTATCAAATTTACAAAATATCATATGTCAGAAATCATTGATTAAAAATTCTAACATGTCTCATTTTTAAATATAAGGGTATTTTTTCATTCATTTGAAGCTTGAGATAGCGTAAGAACACCCAGCGACTAATTCCAATGTAGGTATTTTATATAGTAGGCCTATATAAAATGTTTTTCGATTTTGGTTTAGTATTAGTTGTGATTATTCTAGGATATGAATATTAGCTAATTTTGTGTGAATGTACATAATAACAGAGCTAAGTACAATATTACACCAGCTTGGACGCGTGTCCTACGAGACTGCTGGGTATTTACATGTACTACTAAATAATAAAATGTTTTAAATCACATCATTCTACTGGCCATCTATAGGCCTACGGAATTTGCTTAATTTCCGGAAAATGGTAATAAATACCTTGGATTATAAATGTCAGAATATGACATCAAATTAGAGGATGTGACAGTTTAACGGCAGGATATGATAGTTTTATGTCAGGATATATGAATATGATATCAGGATATGACACTTTAATATCATGATATGTAATATAATGTCCAAACATTGGTGTTTAATATAGCAAAATCACGTTATGATGGCTCAATAAAGCTTTATAAAGGCAGTGTATAGTGGCTAAACATCACGTTGCTGTATTAAAATGAAAAGATATGGCATCATATTATCACGAAATGCATTACAATTTCGTGATATATCATTTTAACATCACTATGACATCTTAATGTAAGGATATGACATTTGAATATTAGGATATGGTACTTGAATATTATGCTATGAAATGACACATTGAGGCCACAATATAGCATTGTAATGTGATGCTGTGTCATTATAATGACACACATGCTATTTAATATCGAATATTGTATAATAGACTTGTCGGATTATGACATTAAAATAGGAAAAACATAAAAAACAGTTTGAAGTCAGGATCTGGCGTAATCATGCCAGGATATTGGATTGTAATTTATCAGAATATGACACTTTAACGTCATGAGATGGTATTTATTATAATGTCCAAATTTTGTCCTTTTATATCGCACAATAAGATTTGAATGTCAAGATATTCCATTTTTTATGATAGGATATGACATTATCAAATCAAGATATGGCGGGCTTGGCGGCATTCTAATGTGACATTATAATGACTGAATATGACACTACAATATTTTAATGTGACCATAGAATGTCAGGATATGTCACTTTAAAGTCTGGATATGGCATTTTAATGGCAGGATATTATATTGTCATGTCAAGGTATAACATTTCAATAACATTATGTTGAGAGACGCACGTTACCATATGGTAATACAGAATCGACGTAGAACATTCCAATATCAGGATGGCACAAGTCAGTTCAACATATATATCGCAATATAATTCAGTAAGTAAAGGCCTCTACATTGCTCAAATACCGGTACTCCAAAACTGCCAACAACAAAAGCACTTCGAAAGATTCAATAAAATGGGAAGTAAGATAGGGTTAAGACACATGCTCTTTGAACAGCATGTGTCCTTACCCTCTCTTACTTTCATTTCCTCTTACACTAAAATGTCATATTGTGATGTTAATATGCTATATTATGATATTATAATAATATTGTGACAATGCACTAAAAGATCCTGTCACTTTAATACCATACAGTGATGCTTAACCACCATACCCTGCATTTATAAAGCTGTATCCAGACATCATAACGTCATTTTACTATATTAAAGAGCAATATTTGGACATTACAAAACCATATCATGACGTTAATGTGTCTTGTCCTCCTATTATCGTGACATAAAAAGATCCTATCTTGACGATAAACTGTGACATCAATTAATTTAATGTCATATTCCGATATTCTGATGTAAAATCATCTCATTACAACACCATACAATGGCATAATTTCATTACCAAATATAGATATCCTAATATTCAAAATGTAATATCTTGATATTTAAATGATATATTTCATGATATTAAACATATTGACATTCGCAGATCATGGACAAAAGTAAGTATTTGAAAAAGCATTGTTACAGGACGATTATCAAAGATGTCATGTACATGTAACGTGTGAGGCGCAAGTCCTAATCTTGTAATTGATTTTTTTCTAGAAAGCCTCCCTTCAACGTCACCTACTGCCCCAGCCAACACGGGGCATTAATCCAATTCTGTTTATTTTTTGGGCCAGCGTCGAAGACGGTCAGCCAATATTAAAACAGCATTGGATGAATGCCTCGTGTTTAAACTCCATTATGATACAGAGCATATTTTTCTGTACAGGAGGGTGTGGAATCTACAGTCTGGGAACGGATTTTATCTCATGGTCGTTTGAGACCAACGCAAACTGAAAGAGTTCTAAAAAGAGTGAGTTGCGAGTGCAGAGTGGCTTGCTCAAAGGGGGGGGGGGGGGTCTCACAAATCTAGACTACTGTACAACGATGTGCTCTTTTTGTATTGGCCAAACATGTAGAAACTGACAGCTCGGATGATTGAAACGCAATAATTTCATTATTTACCGGAGATTAATTTGTTAACTTGACAAATCTCAATCTACATTTCTAGTGGGAAAATAGTTCGAAAATAATCCAAAGCGTCACCCACAATGGTAGAATTAACTACCATGTGGGATTCATGTCGATAACCTCAATATAATAAAATATGGTCATCTAAATAAGTTCTAGACTCCATGGGTTCGGCTAAAAAAATACATTTTAGTTTCAACAACGAGATAGTTATCGCATATTTTCGGGTTTTTTAAGAGATCGCTTAACAAAATATTATGGCGGCCATCTTGAATTTGTGGTATTAAGAAAAGTACTGATATTATTTCTGATCATCTGGATAACCTCCTTGTACTTTAAAACATAGGTAGAGACACCAAAATCATTGTTTTAACTGCAAAAGTGAGGAATTGGGGTATACCCCTTTAAAAAAAAAATTGCGTTACCTGGTGTTATTTTAAATTAACTACTATGTGGGATTTATGTTGATAAATTCAATATAATAAAATAATGGTGATCTAAATAAGTGCTAGATTCCATGGGTTTGGCCAAAAATTACATTTTAGGTTCAACAACGAGATAGATATCTCATATTTTCGTGTTTTTTAAGAGATCGCTTAACATAATCAGAACAATATGGCGGCCATCTTGGATTTTTGGTATTGAGAAAAGTGCTGATATCATTTCTGATCCTCTGGATCAACTCTTTGTGCCCTAACCTGTTTGTGACGAGCCCCGGAGATCTCCGTGATTCAGGGAGACCATTCAGATACGAGCCCCGGAAATCTCCGGGTCTGATTGCATGAGATAACTATGACGTCATAAAATAATCTCGTTTCAGAAACAGCGCAGTAGCATAATAATCTCGTGTTCAACGGGTTAAAACATAAGTAGAGACACCAAAATATTTTTTTTCTAACTACAAAGGTGAGGAATTAGGGTCTACCCCTGTTTTTCGAAAATCGCGTTACATGGTGGCGGCCATCTTGAATTAAAAAAAATGCACAAGGGGGATTTTTGGGGCCTCTTCGGAACTCGTCTGGGGAGATGTCCAGGTATCATTCCTGAAAAAATCAGCTTTCTGCAATTTTATTCCAGGTTCCTGTGTTTTTTTCACTAATGCTCTTGCACTAATAGAGTCAATTGAACACTACTAGCATTCTTAGTTGGCTAAATTATGCCATTATCGCTTATAGAGCATTTATGTCACTGTAATTATAAATATGGCTGACTGTTTGTACTTTTTGGCAATAGGCTATGATAATTTAGATAGAAAGCATATGTTTTCGCACTGAAAGAATTAAAAATCATTTTCATTGCCTAGACCCATAACGTATAGGTATTCAAATGAAGCGGAAAAAGCTATTTAACTGAGACATATATGATGATTTCAAATTGAAAAACACCTTTGGTCTCCATGGTTTATACAAAAATATTTCAGCGTTGTATTGAGAGTTAATTAAATAGCGAGTCAAAGGATATATCGTCACCTTAGATATGAAAAGGTGTATCTGCCACTTTATAAAGTGGCAGATACACCCTTTCATATCTAAGGAGATGATATGATGCATCCAATTTTGCGTAATAATCGTTCAAAACATACTGGCAAAAAGAGGACGTGCAATAATAGATTATTAGGCCTAGATCATGTTTTACATTTTATTGATAAGGAATACGATGACCATGATTGTGCTGGTTTACTTTGGGACCAGCGTCGCCAATATTAAACCAACACACGGTGAATGTTTATCTTTTACTAGGATCGAATCCAATCCCAGGTGTGATGTGCGCCCTGAGCTAGGCAAAGCTCAGACGTGCTGCAAGCACGTGCGAAATTAGATTTCTCGCCCCAGCAAACATGAGACGTTGGCCCAACGTTGGTTTACCGTTGGGCCAACGTCGTAAACGGTGGGCCAGCAGTAAACTGATGTTGGGCCAACGTCTCATGTTTGCTGGAGGTGGAATCCGTGGAAGAGGCATAATGCTGCTCCCACCTCCATTAACCCCCCATGCCATCACCGAGAAATAGTGCTACTTGGAGCACAGAAATAAAATATTAAATAAACATTTTATAACAAACCGTAACAAATTACGGTCGTATATATCCCATCAGTTTAAAATAGAATTCTTTTTTTCAAGTCCCATTCAAAGTCAGTAATTGTCAACGATTGGAAAGGTCGAGCGTACACACACGTAGGCTACTCGAGAGTAACGATGATGTAGGAATATTGGGCGATTTGTTAGGTGAATATGGCACAAAATTCCACGAATATATTTAGTAGAGCTATTATAAAATTTTAGTTGGTGTTGGTGTTGGTGTGGGCATGTGACCAGGATGTAGTTTTTTAAGCTCCAACAAATTCATAAAATTTGGAAAAATGCCGGGCATCTAGTTATATGTATTCGATGAAGTGATTGTTATGAACTATCTGAGATCTGATCTAGCGTATTAATTAGTGTTAGTTCTTCACGTTTAAAGGTATTTTAGCCGTTTATCTGGAAATAGTTGTATGTTTGAGCGTACACATTGCAGATGAGCACCACAACGTGTGTACACATATTCGATTAACCCTTTCAGCACAATGCCTAGTCCACCCATAGACAACAAACGTGAACATGCTGACGTTGAATCTTCACCAACTGGTCTCACTCCACCAACGACTCGTCTTCGCCAAGAGGAAGATTTTAGTGTTAAACTGCTGTCTGCTCTTGGTGATTCACGTATAGCAGACACTCTGACACAGATGTTGGTGAAATCACTGGCTGAGCAGATGAAATCAGCCGCTAATCCAAACAATGATGAAGGAGAAAGACGACAAAATAGAAGACTTGGAAAATAGCTATGCAACGTAAAACAAGCATCAACCAACCTACAGGATGAAGTAGACGAGCTCGAGCAGTATTCAAGACGCAACAATCTAAGGATCTGGGGAGGTGATGATTTAAAGGAACAGACGAATGAAAACACAGACGCTCTGATTGTGAAATACGCTGAGAAAGTTGAGGTAAACATTACTGATGCTGATATTGGTAGATCACACCATGTCGGCAACCCTAAGAAGAAATCATCACGACCGATTATTGTTCAGTTTACGACATATAATACAAGAAACCGTTTGTACCAGGCCAGGAAGATAATCCAAAGAGACTTTTGTGAGTGAAGACCTCACGCGGCGCCGCAGCAATTTGTTTTACAGAGCCCGCCAGGAACGCAAAGGTGGACGCTTTAAGCACTGCTGGTCTGCCGACGGTAGAATTCGCGTACGTCACCACAATGACACTGTGAGTACTGTAACCACTCCTGATCAGCTGTCCGTACTCATTGAAAACACTCCACTGCCAGAATCTAATTAATCATGTTATTATTATGTCAGTATTTCCAGAAACTGAATAATTACTTTAATATAATGTTTACAATTCAGTGTTTCAATAATCGTGTCTGTAATCATACAGTAGATTTAACACAAAGGACAGTCATGTTATACTAAGGGCTAGATCTGTTATAATTATACATATTTTTATCGATTTTTTTGTAGTGTTTCCAACCATGAATTTGTTCATTTAAATGATTTTTATTATCATATTTCTATTTTTCATAATTGCAATTGTAAATAGTTTAACATCGAAATGTTTTGCTATACTTTATTACACAAACGTTATAATCTATAATCTCTTAATACAAAATCATGCTAATGATTATTTTGATATCTCGATGAGCCTTCTAACATGTGAAATACATTGTTTTCTCTATGATCCACCATGATTAGCTTAGAGCAGTGGAGAGTCGTCATAGGTAGTTGGCATGCACGGAAGCGTTATGCTGGAGGGACGCGTGGCAGGTTTCCAAAGTGCAATTTATTAAACTTGAAATTGAATTGTTATGTTTTATGTTTTTCACTAGTGTTAATTCATATCTTGTTAATTTTAGCTCATGATGTTGAAACAAATCCGGGTCCAAATTATTCTCAGTCTTTGTCAATATGTCATGTGAATGCCCGCAGTTCGCTACGGCCCGGTCGGCTGGACGATCTACATGATGAATTGGGTGACGCCCTTTTAGTCAGAAGGCCCGTTGGTCAGAAGGCCCGCTAGTCAGAAAACGCGTTAGTCAGGAGGCCCATTAGTCAGAAGGCCCATCAGTCAGAAGGCCCGTTAGTCAGAAGGCCCCTTAGTCAGAAAATCAGTTACGCTTTTTAATCAGAAGGCCCGTTTGTCAGAATTTGTTCATTGGACAGTGAACAAGGCTAGGAGACACTCCATTTGTGCATAAAATAATTATTCAAAGATAGTTACAAAATTGTGAGTCCACGTGTTTTTCTAAAATTCGGTAGTTTAATAATAGTTTGAGGGAGCAAAATAGCCATGAAAATTATAATGTGAAAAATGTAGGCCTACTATGTTCTCTAATAAACAAGAAAACTATTTTTAATATATACACAAACAAATTGCACAACTGAAAGTAAAACCTTTAGAACTACATAAAGATCAATTGTTGCGTCCCTAGGACATTATTTATATTCATCTATTAGTCGATATAATCCTGAAAAAAATTCACTGGTCGTTCGTAGGTCGTACATTTATGCTTACCCCTTTCAAGCCTAAATTTACCATTGTCATCTCCATCCACTACAAGCCGCGAATTGCTGTCGCAATTCTCGACTTGTAGTGGATGGAGATGACTTGATGTGGATGAAAAAGTGAAGAAAATTGCCATGAATTGGCAAATCAGTTTCATAGAAATATTCATTCTAAAACCCCTAGTTGTGGGAAAATTAGGTTTGTTTTCAGGGTTGTAAAATGATGCTTTAATGCATCGTGAGGGCTTAAAGGGTTAAAACAAACTACTATACCAAGCTTTATTCCATGAGTAGTTGATTGCTTGGTTGGGTTATTTTCAGCAATGAATGTTATCAGACCTATATTAAGTTAAATTATCTCACGGGTCTATGTTTTTTGCATAGGCCTAAACGTTACTGAAATAGATAAGAAAAGTGCGTCATGAGAAAACACCACAAAATTCTCAACTCCTGGAGTTTGTAGCCATCTGCTTAATTTACGTCAAGCGTTGACAAATTTATAATTTTGCTCAAAATAAATAATAGAGTAGTCCAAATATTCTGATAACCAGCATTGTTTGTTGACTTTTTGATGGAATATATATATTATTACCGTGCTAATTGATTAGCAAGTTTCAAAATTCATTGAAGCAGTATGTTGGTCATCTTGCTTGTTCATATTTACATTGTTCCAAACTGTTCAAAGACATGGGGTGTACATTGTGCCTACTATATGCAATTATTATTATTCTCCTCTTCTTTATCCCTTTTTCTCTTCCTCTTCATCCTCCTCCTTCTCCTTCTTTTTTTATTTATTATTGAACAATTCGATGTAAACGTCAATATTGATATAATATTCACCAATTTTTCTAAACATTATCTGATAATTTACCGCGGCATAAGTTCAAATTTGCAAATCCGAGATGGCCACCCCAGTTCTTCTTTGGAGTAAACGCATCTGATCTAAGCAGAAGACTGCAATTCAGGCAGCCTGGCAATACGTACATGATACAATTATTATGGGTATTTCTCATTTATTTGAGGATGAATATTACGTCAGAAACACTAGGTCCAAAAATATGACTAGCCTATTATAAATGCAACCCCTATGAAAGTGCCAGGCGTACATGTAAATAAACGAATAAAAAAATTGGTCATAGGGTTGTCCACAAATGAGACGATATCGGTGAGGTAATTATCTGACTTTCTGACTATCGGGCCTTCTGACTAACGGGCCTGCTGACTAATCATCCTTACTTTTGTTCTGACTATCGGGCCTTCTGACTAACGGGCCTTCTGACTAATGGGCCTTCTGACTAACGGGCCCTCTGACTAAAAGGCGGACACCGATGAATTGTGCGCATTACATAATTTTGATTTGATAGGCGTCAGTGAATCGCACCTCGATAATAACATTGTTGATTCTCAGGTTGAACTTCATGGCTATTCTATATTTAGGCGTGACCGCAATCGTACGGGTGGGGGTGTTGCAGTATATGTTAACTCAGATATACCAGTAAAACGCAGACTAGACTTGGAAACTACAGACATCGAATTAATAAGGGTGGAATTGCTTTTAAAGTCACACAAATTTTTAATATGTGTTTGTTATAGACCGCCAGGACAATCTGTCTCACAAGTTGATACATTTGTAGACTCTTTTTTAAGATTCTGTGTCGTTGGCAGCTGCTAACAACACTTCTTCTTTAATTTGATTAGGTGATTTTAATGATAGATGTCAGTCATGGGACTCTGATCACAACAATAGTGAATTAAAATTAAAACTCGTAAACGCAGTTAAATGTTTTGACATGACACAATTAATTAATAAGCCTACTCGTAATCAGTATATACTTGATCTTTTAATAACCGATTCTCCAGATTATATTGTTAAAAGTGGTGTTTTGCCACCCATTTCAAATCTTGATCACAGCATAATATATTGTCATGTCAAAACATCCTATTCTAAGAATTCTATTTTATCAAGAAAGATTTGGCTATATGATGAGGGTAATTATGATTTGCTTAACAACTTTTTACTCGCTCACTAAACGTATAGCTGATCTTACTGAAATTTGTATTCCTTCTAAAATTATAAGAAATAAATTTACAAATAAACCCGGTATGACAGGTCAAGTTTTAAAGCTTTTTAGACAAGCCAAAAGACTTCAAAGGCGAGCAAAACGGTCTGGGAATGTTACTCACTACGATCATTTGAAACTTAAAGAGATCTGAAGCTAAAGCAGCTTTCAAATTAGCACGTGATAAATATTATGTTGATATTGCTGACAAACCAACAGACCCAAACACTTCATCCAAGGCTTATTGGAGGCTAACTAAACTAGCTTACGGTCAGAAAGCAGCCAGTGGAATTCCGCACCTGTTGTACGGTGATCGTGTAATAACGGACGACCGAGAAAGGTGCTCTACGTTTAATAATTTTTTTAGCTCTCATAGTCGCGTTGACTCATCTGAGGATATCAACAATACTCTTCCTTTTTTTTACATATGATACACCACATCGCTTTAAAATCTTTAAAATATTAAGTGGTCTTAACATATCTAAGGCTTCGGGTCCAGATGATATTAGTAATAGAGTATTACGTGAAAGTGCTATATCTTTGGCAGAGCTGCTGAATAGACTTCTTAATTTATCATTTTCATTAGGCGTGTTTCCATCATCGTGGAAGATTGCTAATGCCGTATCTATTCATAAGAAGGACGATCGGCAGCAAATAAAAAATTATAGACCTGTATCACTTTTGTCAAAAATTTCTAAAGTCATGGAGAGAATTGTACACAATGCATTATATTCTTATTGTACTAAATATAAATTGTTGACCGACAAAAATTCTGGGTTTAAAGCAAATGACAGCACGGTTAATCAACTTTTAATTATTAGTAACACGATTATAAATGCATTAGATAGTAATAAGAACGCATGCATGTTTTTTCTCGATATTACTAAAGCATTTGACAGGGTCTGGCATAAGGGTTTATTATTTAAGTTGAGACAGTTTCTACAAATATGTATGAGAACAAAACTATTCTGGAAAATGTTTTATTGTATGGCACAGTTGATTTAAAATTTGATACAATATTGTCTGTTTTCAATTTATTTCAAAAATATATTCATGAGAGTGGGAGATTTAGGTAGCTTAAAAAATAAATAAAACTATGCTGATTAAACGCATCTTCTTATAATTTTGAAATGTTGTATTAATTATTAATTCATTATAATTATATTTCTTTCTTGTAGCTGAGTTACCATTAATATTATTGTTTCGTTTCACTTTTACTCACTGCACCACTCACCCACTAAATTATATTGTTTGTATTACTTATGTAATAATCTTTATTTTCAATGTACACTGTTTATATGTCTGTATATGTGTGTAAGGAGAGCAACTAGTGGCCATGTGGCTGTTTGCAATCCTGTTTAAATAAATGAAGTTTAAACAAAAAAATATAAAAGTTTAGTGAAATGGGTTTTTTTTTTCAAAATTGTGATTATTTTACTTATAATGGCAGGTGGCAGTATAAAACTCTCAATATATTTAAGTAATATAAAATAAACATGATTTATTTTACTAATATATTTATATATTATGCATGTCGACATTATTTTTATAGTTTTATTAAATAAATATCAAATGATAAATCCTATTAAATAAATATAAAATGATAAATCCGATTAAGTCTCCAACGCAACACCAGATAATTTCAATACAGAGAATTACACCAAGCGAATTAAACATTATTTGATTAAATGACAAAATTGTTTTAATGCTTAGCCACCGTTGGCTCCCCGGGGTTGGCCACGATTAAAATACCTTACAGCTGATCCAATGATTATATTCTTACACATCACGCGTGTTGTTTAGACCTGGTCCCAGTAAAACAAATTATAACATTTGTATAACATTTGTACAATGTCCTACCAACGTCTTCGAGGTTGGTCAAACATTGTTTAAATGTTATACAAATGTTTTGTGTTTACTGGGATTGAATCTACAGCAATCAAACAAAAGTCCAAACAGTCAGCATGAAGGGTGAACAAGGTGCAGATGTGCCGAGCAGTTTCTCACTTCAATGAATGTGTCACATCTCGCGCATCTCACGTTCATGTGACTGCCACGTGACTAGAACGATTAATGACGCCAGTTTGAGTGGGATGTGTTCAGTCTACGCAGAAGCAGTGGCACCACAACCCTGAATGATGTTATTAACCTAAAAGATACAAAATCATATAACATGTTCAATGTCGGACTGACGTCCGCACAGTATGGCGACGTTAAAATGTGCTTGAGGAATTAGCTGTGCACTGTAGTATGAATAGAACACGGATATTGTTTTATAGTAATGGTCTAGCTGTCTGGTACGGTTTGCCAGATATCACGCATGTTGAAGTCAATAATGGCCAATAGTCGGCTATTTTGAATTTAATCCAATTTAAGTAGTTCATAAACATAAAAAGGCACATCTACACCCCCTAAGGGATGTGTGTGGGCAATAAGAAAGAAATCCCTCATGGGTTTCCGAGATCTGCTACGGAAATGAACTGCGAACATATGACCGGACATCTGAGGCAAAGCCATAACCCCCCGCCTCTTCGGGCGTGGCTACAAATTCAACAATGGTTTAAAATTAATCAGAATTGTTATTTCAATAATTTAAAATGTATGTGTATCGCGCTGAGTGTAGCACGCTGACACCACACTGGACACACACATGAAAGGCAGGGGCCCTGGTGTAGTGGTTAACCCTTTGAGTGCGGGCGACGCTTTTAAGCGCATTCATACTGTTTTTCCACAACTAAAATTTGACAGAAATTGAACAAATATGCATGTATAAATCTTGAGTAAAGCCCCCATTGTGAAATTTAGCAGGTTTAATTTTTAAGTGAGGAGGTATTTTCCTTTCATTTGAAGTTGGCAATTGCGTGAGCTATGCCAACTTCAAATGAAAGAAAATGTTAAGTAGTAATGAAGCACTTAAAGAGTTAAAGCTGCCTGCTTGGAAAGTAGGAGATCGCGGGTTCGTCACCCGCTCTGGCATTCAAGTTTCAAAGAAAGAAAAAATGTTTTCCCCGCTTACGTGTAAAGGTTCAGTATTGTGGGAGCCTCCGTGAGATAGCGTGTTCGGTCTCAGACAGTCAGGGCTCGAATATCGAATCCTGCGTCTGGAGGGCCGTGTCATCTCATCATCCTCAGTTGGTTCTCCTGGCCTAGTTTAGCTTATATATGTGCACAAAGGTGGTCTAAAACCCCATTCATTTATTACAGACGAACGGTAGCCTAATTCCTTGTAAGGGCAGAGGACAATTTATTAACATTACTCAAGACGGCACTCTAACATACATGTTTCTGTGGATGGGATATTTTATGGGATATGTACTTTTGATTACGTCATAATTATCTCGTGCTCCGTCTCATACCGTAGAAGTATAAAAGGTATCTCTGGCTCCGTCTAGAAGGGGTCAACCTACTGGAAACGCTTACGCTAAACACAACGACTTTGAGCTAATGTGTTAATGCTGGCCAAGCTTCGCAACTCAACGGGCCCAGAAAACACGATAGGCCTACGGGGGACGTGACCATGGTTAAGTAGTACACACGCCTCTAGAGGAGCGAACATATTTTGAGAAACTAGTTATGAGAAACTAGTTATCTCTAAAATGGTCAATTAAATGCTCAACAATGAATCACAATGCACTTCATTGAGCCAATAATGAATATCGATGTTCACTCTGCATTCAAAGTGCCGTGTGCTTCATAGTTGGCAATTTCGAGTTAAAGATACTTGAGCACTGGAGTACTGCGGGATACACTTCTAAAGAAAATACAGGTTCTACAGAATGAGTGCCTGGGGCCTATCCTACCAAAAATCTTAAAATTAAGATTATCTTAACTTTCTTTCTGCCATTCCCATTAGAAAAGTTGAGATTTATCTTAACTTTTCTAATGAAAATAAGAGAAAGTTAAGATAACCTTCATTTTAAGATTCTTAATGGGATAGGCCCATGAAGATAGCACTTGGATTATCATACCACAATGTGCGAACACGCACTGTTGAGGGCATGACCTCACGTGTAACTATCGAGTTTACAAGATAAAATGCGCCGTATAAAAACGATGAATGAGCTATTTTGCTTATATTTTCTACATTTTCGAATACTTGTTTGTAGAATAACATCACACAGGCCTAAGTGATGCAATTTAGCATACAAGTAATGCAACTTTTCGAAAAAATAGATTGGATAACTATGATAAACATAAAATTCCACAAAATTACAAAGAAATCTAAAAATACAAACAAGAATGTCACAATAATGGCGGGCAGGCGAAGTAAAAACCTAACAATAATTTCATATTCTCGTCTATCCAACAGAAATATACAAAAACAATATAAAAGTATATGAAGAATATCAACCTAAACACGGCCGAACCGAAACGACAAAAGCCCGCTGAGTTACGTAGGCCTATTCTACATCATGTCAAGACAGTAAACTACAAAGATATCTCAAAAACAAACAGTTTTTATTTTTCCATTTATACAACGACTTTACATCACAATTTAAACAGGACAGCCTGGGCTTGTGACGAGAAGTCAAACAACATTTTTGTCATACCATGAACTGATCAAAGACAATTTGAGATCAAGTCGCAGCATATTGTGCATTTTCCAGCTACGAAGACGTTGTCCGGTGTAAAATTGGTGGGTGAACGCCGGAACATCGTCGCAAACGTTGTTCCAGCGTTGGCTTTCAGTTGTCAACTTGGCCCTTTGCCTGCTGGTGGCACGTATAGGGGCGCTAAAATCACATTACCAAAAACCTTGTCTCGCTTTATTGCTTGCTTCTATTTTTCGTCATTTGAAGCTAGAATTGCTGACGCAATTTCCAGCTTCAAATGACGAAAATGATGTATCAAGTATATATGAGCAAATATTTCATACATTCACATACATAAAATATTGAATTATTAGATCAGCTAAGCATACACCAAAAAACTATTTTATCAAATTAAGTGATATTTCTATTGATCTAAACACGCTTAAAACTGTATACGAGCTTAGCAGAGTAAAGGGTAATAACTCGTAATTTCACACGAGGTTTACTTTTTCTTAAAAAAAAATTCGAATCCCAGGAGTAGAAAACGGCCTACTACTTTGGATATGAGCTCAGCTCACCTCTGGCTACGTCGGAGCCAGAGGTGAGCTGAAAAGATATCAACACAGATATTGTGTAAAATTAAACAAAAATCATAGCGACAGCGTACCCAGCTAACACGAAACGTTGACCCAATGTTGGTTCAATGTTGGTCCCCCGTCTACGACGCGGGGCCAACATTGAACCAACATTGGCCTAACGTCTCGTGTTTGCTGGGTGGGTGAAGAGTTAACCTGTTTACAATACAATCATGGGAAAATTCACTATTTAACTTAAACCTTTAACCGCCGGTGCCGCAAATATTCAGGTTTTCATTTTCTATTAGCACATTAAGTACCACCTTTTAAACATGTCAAAGATAAAATGTAACATCAATCAGCAATATTTGGAAACAGTTGAACTCCATTTTGTCAAATCTGAATAATTTTCACTCACTTGAAGTTGTGGATCGCGTCAGCGAGACACAATTTCAAGTGGGTGAAAATTCAGATTGAATAATTTGGCGGTTAAAGGGTTAACCCTTCAAGCACGACTCAGTCGTTTTAAATCTGTTTTATCAGTAGAGTAAATCAGTTATTGGCAATGAAATGAGTGTTTAAACAGCAATATTTGCAAATGTTTGGTCTCAAATTAATCAAATGGGGTGACACTTGAAGTGAAAATTTAAATAAGATAACATAGGCTTAGCCCTTATCACGCTGCAATATTTTTGTAAAAATAATGGAGATCAAAGGGTTTTTTTCAATTTGAAATCATCATAAATATCCTTGTTAGCTCTTCCCGATTAATTTGAATACCTGTGTTATGGATCCATTATAAATATGTTTTCTCTTTACAGCGCGGGGATCAACTTTAGTCGTCAAAGTCGATCCCCGCGCTGTAAGGGTTAATAGAATCTGGCTTTGATTGTACATTTTATTAGAGAACCATATAAATCGTGGTCTCATCTAAGAAAAGGTAGAGGCATAACTATTCCATTTTTGAATAATGTCAGTGAAATAGCAGGCTGTAGTAGGCATACACTCAATTGAATACCAGTATATTACGTTCCATTAATCATACACAAAACACTTGGATACATAGAAAGTTGAAGTGATGGAGAGAACAGAAGAGATTGATTACGACTGTGAGTATATTAGAAACCAAAATGCTTTATCACGAGCTAACAAAATATGCTTTGCTAAAAATATTGACATGAGAAAATTGTAATTCCCACCGAGACTTGTTGAGTTATTTCATGAAAAATTACTGAGATTTTTTTCAAATGAATCCAAACATTTGTTTATCCTGCAGAGTGAGAAAATATTTCACACTTACGTCATCACCTGCATGAGATTTTTTTTTTCAGTTTGCAAAGTGTGCAGCTCATTTATCACTTTAAAAATAACAGAGCATTCTAGAAAGTAGTCAATTATAAAACGTGTACCGGCTACTGATATATCCAAAATGTTACGAATGTTGGAGACCACAGCGCAGCTAAACGACACGAGAAATAAACTGTGCATGTTGGTTTAACATTAAAACAGCACAGAGTGCCTATTACATGATTGCGCGGACCTAACTAAACTTAGAAAGACATCATACTATGTACATACTGTTATAGCAAATTTACAAAAAAAAACGATTGAGCGATTCAAAAACAACAAAGGTATTTTGCCTCAAAAAAAAATCGCGCTCAGTGAACTTCGCTCATACCAAAAAAATTTCATTATCACAAACATCACATTCACTGGGCCGCTAATGTGGACCAAGCATTGGGTTGACGTGTTTTCTTATGTGGACACGATACGCCAGCACTCACAGTAATAGTTACCAAATGATTATTACAATAAGGACGAGAGGCTTCGATTCTCTCTATATATCTTTGATCTGAAAGGGGCTGCAGGGTTTCCTAGTATGGCACAGACGATTTAGGGTCATGACTGCAGATATTTTTGTATATTTAGGCCAACTTAGGGGTTTTTCCACGCTTTGGTGAAGTGTTTAATGCTGGACGAGGTTCGTAGACGCTGGACTTTTGTTGAATAGAACACAAAATATGTAAAACCCGAAAATGGTTTAATTAACCCTTTCAAGCCTAAATTTACCGTTGTCATCTTCATCCACTACAAGCCGCGAATTGCTGTCGCAATTCTCGACTTGTAGTGGGTGAAGATGATTTGATGTGGTTTAAAATTTAAAGAAAATTGTCATGAATTGGTAAACAAATTTCACGGACATTTTCATTATAAAACCCTTAGTTGTTGGAAAATTAAGTCTGTTTACGGGGATGTAAAATGATGGTTTAATGCATTGTGAGGATTTAACCCTTGTCCTGCTGAATTGCTTCAATTGTATTTTTCGTCATTTGAAGCTGGAATTGCTAACGCAATTTCCAGCTTCAAATGACGAAAAATATTACTATTTATAGGAAATAGATATGTCTAAAATTGAATTATTGGATCAACTGAGCAGCTACTAAAAACTATTTTATCAAAATTAGGTGATATTTTTATTGATCTAAAACATCCTTAACCCCGTATATATCCGGGCATAGCAGGACAGGGGTTAAAGGGTTAACATGGTGGCTCACACTGCTATTGTGCATCCACACGGACATGGTACGTGTACTGTGAATGCAGGCGTACACTGTGTCCACAAGACGGGTCTCAGTGATCACATCCACCTACATATGGTGGACTATTAATGGAGTTATAATAATAGAAAAATATGAAGTTGAACAGGAAATTAATTCGTGCTCATTTGATGGCACATGACAAACCACCACTGTTAATCTTATCACATGTATATATACCACCACATACAAACAAAATAAAACCGTTTTATCACTGTTCGCTCATTGCCTGTGTCACTAAATACAGGTAACATATTCTTTTAGAGCCTCCCCTGCGTGATGTAGACGTGTCCCAGGCTTTCTTAGCTAAGTGTACACAAATAAGTCACATTGCTATTTCTTTGATTTTATAATCAGTCATTATGAAGTCAGTTTGGTTAACAAAAATACTTGCAACAAACACAAGTTATAATTGCGACAACTATTAATTGCTTGATGTACCAGAACATAGCAATTTGTATATTCATTGTCTCAGCATTAAAATTATGCTTTTCATTTTTTAAAGTGGATTACACATAATTTGAATCATAATTCTAAAAATCCCAAAATGGAGGGTTGATACATGTGTATAACCATTTCTGGATTGAAAACAAATCCATACAAGAGGTCAAAGGACGCCATAATCCCATAGAAGAAACATACAAAAGGCACATCTGGGCCTAAGCCCTCTGTGTGATGCAAGTGTGAAATATGAAATAAATCCCCGCAATTGGCACTGTTATTCAGAGATGTGGGTAAAAATAGGTCATAACCCCCAGAAGCCGCATACTACACCTGTGCGTGATGTGTGTGCAATATCAATTTCAGAGATCTGCTGTGAAAACAAGATTGTTACCGGTATTCCCTGGTATATTTTGACTCAGAGATGGATGTCAAAATGTAGGTCATAAGTCATAATCCCTAAAAACACATATGGTCTGGAAAAGAGCTGTTTGGGTCAGAGACATGGCTTAACAGATTATCCAGCCATTTTGGCACAGAGATGTACATGTAGGTCAGAAAGTAAGTCAAAAGTCATAGCCCCAAAAAGCACATTCATATGCATCTAAAAAGAGATGTTTGTGAGAATTAATTTTCGGCGCAGAGATGCGAGTTAGAAAGTAGGTAAGAGGTTTAAACACTCTGAGAGATAAGTGTGTGAAAGAAATTCCGGCATAGGTTTCGAAGATATGCTCCGGAATCAAGATTGTTAGTCTCAAAAACTAGTTTGGCTGAGAGATACAGGGCAAAAAGTAGGTCAAAGATCATAGCCTGAAAAATCGACATCTACAACCCCTGAGTGGTGTGTTTGAGCAATATAAAATAAATCCACCCCTATGGGTTTCCCAGATATGATCCGGAAATTAGACTGTTAGTGTTTAACGTATTTTGGATTAGAGATGTAGGTCAAAAAGTAGGTCAAAGGTCACAACCTCCAACAGACAAATCTACACCTGTTTGTGCAAAATGAAAGAATTCCCCTGAAAATGCGGACGGACAGACATCTGGGGTGGCACCATAACCCCGTGGGTGGGGATGAAAATCATTATACCGGATATCAAAAAGGTTCAATTCGTGGATATTGTGGTCTCAATGACAATCATGAATAATGGCAGTATTTTTTAATCTGGTGTAGATGATATTTCACTCAATGCCCTCCACCTGCTTGCAGTTAAGTTAAATTCCTATTGCACTGGAAGCTGCTCAATGGGAGTGGCAAATTTGAAGTCTTCTGGGAAAAGAGCATGTGCTTTTGGATACATCAGTTTGTAAGACTGTCTGATGGTGACTTCAGCCACACCTGCAATATCACCAATATCTGAAAACAAACAGATAAACAGATTTTGGTAATATCAAATAAACAAAAGAAAGACATTATTTATACATGTTGAAGTGCACTTTTATTGTTGTTAATTAGTTGTGTACTCAAAAAAATATTTCTCATTTATTAAAAGTTGGCGTGATTGCTTATAACTATATTAAACCACATTGGATACACAGTGAACCAATGTTTGCTTTAATTAATGCTGGCCTAGCGTTATAACTCAAAGGGCCCAGCAAACACAATACGGGGTCTTGCATGATTTTTTGAATAAGTAAAAAATAGAATGTAATAAACATTAAAGCGTTGTAAATTACATCTGGTTATATATTTGCAATCTGCACATGCAAATATCACTCAATATTTCTGTTACGATAAAGCAGTTCAAGAACATTTTACCAATCGACTGATACTCATGGCTATAATAGTTTTTTGGCCATTTTATGAAAATATTTAAACTACATGTACAAGTACATGTAGTTTAAATATTTTCATTTGTATTAAATTTTCAGTCTGTCATTATATTATGTTTCATCTATATAATATGATACAACTTATCATCCATCAAAAAGAGTTTGTGACTTACCTTTCTGTGTTTTTTTCTCCTCTGACGCCTGAGAAGCCATGTATATAGCTGCAGCGGCCACAGATATCGGACTGCGTCTGTCATACAAAATATTACACATAATCATCAATTGACAAATAGACAAATAGTTTATTGACAGCAAAAAATGAGAATCGGTATTGCACTGTACATTTTATATATCATTCTAGGATTGTTATTCTAGTTTAGATAAAAACTCAATTTTCATTATTTACAGTACAATTGTATATAAATAAATTTATAATATTTACCCTGGTACAAGGTCCAGCTCGACAGCTTTCTTGGCAATGTGTGTAGCAGCTTTCTGTACTTTATTGGGTAAGGCCAGGTTAGAACAAAATCTAGACTGAAAACAGCATATGGTATTTGGACACATATCTCAAGCCCTCTCATGCAAAATTATGGCATGTGGATGCTCATTGTAAAAAAAAACAAGGAAACATTTCGAATCCATAGAATTGTCACCTGCCTCATATAAAAAAATAGGGTCGGTTGGGTTATGGAAAAAAAACAATTATATTTCTAGGCCCAAACCAACAATATGGAAATTTAAAACTTTTTAAACATATTGATATAAAAAGGTAAACTCTGAACATTTGAATTTATATTTTTTTCAAAAAAAAAGTTCTAAATAATAAACTAAATTTATCAAAAGAATGTTATCCTAAATGAAAAGATAATTATATCATTTATAGATTTCTACAATAAAACAAAAATTGAAAATATTCCTATTTATTTTCTACATTTTCACTGAATTGAAAAGTTATTTAGGGCATTAACCCGTTTGTGACGAGGCCCGGAGATTTCCGTGATTTAGGGAGTCCATTCTGATACGAGGCCCGGAGATCACCGGGTTTGATTGCATGAGATAACTATGACGTCATAAAATAATCTCATTTCAGACACAGTGCAGTAGCATAATAATCTCGTGTTCAATGGGTTAACTTTCCCTTGCTAAAATAATCTTGAAAAAAAATCCTGATGTCCAATGTCCCCATGGTCACCTTTCAGTTGTAATTAACTTTATTAATTTATTATTACATTTGCATTTGACAATGGCTATTGAAAATCAGTAGTTCAGAATAAGAGATCTTGTTTTTCAGAATATATTTACATGCATTTGATTAATTTCATCTGACATCATGATAATATTGTGAGACTATGTACACTACTTCTAAAATAAAATATACACTTACCATGAAATCTCCTGTTGTGATCAGCTCAACGCTTGTTTCAAGTGTTTTCAATATCAATTTGAACACTCTGCCAATCTCTTTCTTAGATATTTTGGATACTGCACAAATTTCTGAATTAAAAACAATTAAATTAAATACATGTATTTCACTAAAAAAATATACGCAAAGTTGCTTAGATTGGCCAATGTAGAAAATTTAAAGGAAAATTAAACATAATATTATTATCTAATAATACATCGTTGTCTGAATATGGGAACGAGTATCGTAAAGGTCAGGGCTATAACGGAACGAGACGAAGTCGAGTCCCGTTACAGCACTGACCGTTACGATATGAGTTCCGATATTCAGACAACGATGTCTTATTCTGTTTATTAAACATATGAACAGTCATGAGAGATTACCTCTCAATTATTCATCGTTTTCAAAACATGATAAATTATCTTGTGTCTTCTATTCATGATTGTCGTGCTATTTCTAATGATCTTTAATAGGCCTATAAGACTTGCAGATAGGCTAGCCCAGCGCAGTTGTGGTCTATGCCTATAGTCTAGAAAAGGAGTCAGTCTGGGTGCGAAAGTTTAGAGGTTGATCTGTAGGACCATGTCAATTTCTGTCTAGACAATATAGGCCTACACCTGTACACATATGTACGTCATGAAGTGCACACCTTCACACCATACAAGTGAGGTTCGTGGCATTACTGCCACGGCGATGGCATCATCCATATAGACTACCCATCGACAACACTACACTTGAGCTCCATTTGAAACGTCGTTTAAGGTACTTATGATAAAATCTGTCGTCAAAATGTGTTCTTAAACAGTGATTATGTCACAAGAAACAAGATTAAATAAGCCGTGAGTCAATCGTTTTTGTGGTCCCGAAATTATAGCATAAATAAACTTTGAGTGGGAGGATTCCATGTGCTATGAAGTTTTTGTAAGGTTAGGCCTAGCCGTGTAATATTAATTAATAATACACGGTCACGTGATTAAACCAATAATTGTACGATGATAAGCTGCCCGAAGCTCGATAACACTCTGGCTACGTTCATAATAAGTGATATTGGCATGACCAGTAACAACACATATGTTTAATAAAAAATTGTACTATATATTTTTTTTAATTTATTAACATTGTACCAAACTTAAAATCAATAGTCATTATCTTAGATTGATTAGTTCATGTTTGGGCAATAATATTTGGGCCGCTGATCTCCAATAGTCAACTGAATGACGGGAAAGGCAAGCTCACAAAATATACTGCAGACAATGCAGGTTCTATTTTGCATATCAGCTTCTAAAATTGTCAATCATACAACTTCCTTGCCATGACAGATTGAACTTGTTACCAGCTGTGATTTTTCTGGAGAGGCCGGGTTATACATTAGATCTGGTGTCACGGCATAACAGCTTATAAGGGTAACAAGGGTCATGACAAAACTAATATAATGGATCTTAATTATGTTTATTTTCAGCCTTAAACAAAATATTTGGTAGTTATTACCTAATCCAAGACGTCAATGTCAATACATACATGTCTCTGTGGTTGGGACATATTTTCAAATGTATTTTGTATGACGTCACAAAACAAGAGTTTATCAAAGTGTTTGCAATTCCAGCTTTATACAAACAAAAAATAGAAACAAACACTTTAGCAGCACAAGGGTTAAAACCGAATATGACTTTACCTTTGAATGTTCTTGGAACACCTTCTTGTCTGCAAGCTATGTACAAGCAAGCTGAAGATATAGCATCATTGCTTCTTCCTTTTAAAGTTTTTCCTTCATGAACCTGTTTAAATAGTGTATTTGCTCTATCCTGTAACAAAATAAATATGCAGTTGATAACATAGATTAGATTATTTTATAATCATATAAAGAACCAATCTGAACCTTAAAGGGATAGATAATCAGTAATTTTAGTAATTTTCCAAGGTATCATCCTCGTTTGTAGACCGACCGAAAACATGGGGCATCACATCCTGAATTTTATGCTTCTCACGCTGAAAAACGTTAGGTGGAAACAGTTTTCACACATATAAATATATATCATGATACCTCAAAACATTATCAACTATCAGGTATGCCACAGTGGAGCACAGGTCTAACCCTTTCAGCGCGGGGACCATCTTGAGACGGCAGAATCTGAGAAGTGAGAAATCCGCACTGAAAGAATTGAAATATTTCTAATGGCCGTGGACCCATAACATACGTATTTAAATGAAGCAGAAAGATCTATCTAAGACATTTATGATAATTTCAAATTTAAAAAACCCTTTGGTCTCCAGGGTTTATATAAACATATTTCAGCATTGTAAGGGTTAAAATAAACCTTTTTTGTGGTATCAGTAAGAATTGATGGCTACCCATAAAATTAAACACATATCAGTAATGTTAGACATTTAACCTTTTGAGCACTCACGATGCAATAAAGCATCATTTTACGTCCGTGAAAACAGACGTAGTTTCCTTACAACTAGGGGTTTTAGAATGAAACTGGCTTACCAATACATGGCAATGTTCTTCAATTTTACACCCACTTCAAATCATCTTCATCCATTACAAGTCGAGAATTGCGACAGCAATTCGCGGCTTGTAGTGGATGAAGATGACAATGGTAAATTCAGGCTTGAAAGGGTTAATGTTGTGGGTCATGATAGTGAGACACATTGTGTCCCACTATCATGACCAACGACATTAAGTGGCTAAAATTACTGCTATTTGTTTAATTTTTATGATTTGAATATGAATGATCTAAATTGAGGTAAATAAAAATAAATCCAAAATAGCTTGGACATGTTGCATAGATGTACAGCATAAAAGATATTAAATTGTGTGCTTGATCACCAATATCTGTGTGATGCTGATTAGAGGAATGGGTAATTTCTATTCACGTGATAATTCTTATTTTTTTGGATACTTTTGTTTATTGTCCATTGGAGTTCAAAGGGTTAATACATAAAATTACTTTAATGCTGTAATATTTTCATATTAATATATAATGTTAGTTGGGGAGTGCATGTAACGTGAGCTTACCACAATCATCCTGGGCAGGTTTAATCTGTCGGCCATCTGATTTATTTCTTTGAATGAGTTGAGAAGTGTTCGGTCTGAGCTGCTCAGCTGAAATGTAAACATGGTGAAGAGAGCCTGTGGAATAACTGACATAAAATCACAACAAATATTCACGGACATTGGTAAATTCAGGCTTGAAAGGGTTAATATTCGTGGGTCATGATGGTGAGACTGCTGTACTTCATGTTTTATCTGATCTGTGTTTTTTTACAGGACTGCATGGTCCCCCTCAGAGATAATTCACAATGTGTGTGTCACAAACAGTGCAATATATTAACCCTTTAAGCCCTCACGATGCATTAAATGATCATTTTACATCCCTGAAAACGGGCCTAATTTTCCTACAACCAAGTGTTTTAGAACAAAAATTTCCATGAAACTGCCTTAGCAATACATGGCAATTTTCTCTAATTTTAAAACCACATCAAATCAGCTTTATCCACTACAAGCCGAGAATTGCGACAGCAATTCACGGCTTGTAGTGTATGAAGATGACAATGTGAAGTCAGGTTTGAAAGGGTTAAATGCCTTTATCATCACTGTCCATATGAACAAAAGTTTACCCCACTTGGCAATTATGATGTGAATCACAAAATAATGTCACAAGATATACAATATGATATAATATAAAGTACATATAAGTTACCTGACATGGCAAACACAATTTCCCTTTTAAAATGCTCTATTTCCCACAAAATATGGGCAACTCAAGATGATACTCCCATTCAGCGGATACAATCACCCAATGCTGTTTTAATGCAATGTGGCGGTAGGTGAATGGGAGCGATAGCTCTAGTTAAACAGCAAGGTCTGAAACACCATGGTTGCATACTAAGCATTCTAAATTCAGCCACGCCACTACCGGTATTTACTTCTGGGAATATTGGCAAGTAGATCATTAAACAAGTTGTTCTATACTTAAGATTATATGCCTGGCAGACATGGTGCATACACAGCAAACACTAAAACATTCTCTAACATGTTTCAAAAAGTCACCACTGGTCACATGAAAATATTTTACAACATGAAAACGTCGGGTCTACAGAATATTATAAAACATTAAATAGAAATATTATGCCACACATTCAAAAAACGTTTTTAAAACGCTTTACTAATTTTTAAAAATGCATTTTTAACAGAAATAAATATTATAAAAATGTTTTTAAAACGTTTAAAGGATGTTTTTGAATAACATATGTAGTTAATGTTTTATAACATTCTTTTGATCACACATTTGAATATTTAAAACCATTTAGTTTTGTCTAAATATCAATAAAATGTTTTTGTGTTTGTGGGTAGTTCTTACATCTAGGCAACAGCACACATTTCTTTGTTGTCATGGGTATTACGCAATAATATTTGTGAACCACCTCATTCTGCTTATGGGGGTTTTAGGCACAAGATGCAATAGTTACCAAATGTTCAATCAAGGTGAACAGATAAATATAGAAAAATTAAATACTGGTGAATAGATTATTTTATGAAACAAGCCTGTATCAAGATCCTAATATTTAAAAAAAATAGACTGGTTATAAAAACACCTAAAATCTTGAGGATATCAGTGCAAAAGACAACATAAGGTCAAACGAAGTTGAAAGCTTCGTGGATTTGGTACAGGACATGCTATATTCTACAAAAAAAATTGCGAACAAAATAAATATTATTAGGGGTAGACGTTTTTCAGGTCATCCGAGGCCTCAAATCTTAACTCGTATTATACATGGTGTCGCACTATACGCGGGGATATACGGTAGTTTGCATTCCCAAGATTCAATAATTCAGGAGAACTAAAGATCAAATTGCTGTGGCCTCATTGTTAACCAATGTATTTAAAAAATACTAGTAAGTACATGTAAGTATATTCACTAATGATGATGAGATAATACTCACTGTTCCAAAATTCATGAAGAGAGTGGTGAAATTTTACTCACTTTAGAACTTAGTGTGAAACGATTGCGATGATTGAAGGCAGGTCAAAACTTAACTACTTTCTACTTGATGAGATAAATTTGTAATAATGACACACTGTACCTGACGTCTGTTCTTGTACTGAGGTTTGCCTTGGTCATTGAAGCTCACATCTCCTGCACTGTATGTAATCATAGTTGATAAATCACCACCATCTAGTAGAGGATTCTTTAAAAAACAAATGAATAATGATTTGAAAAAGTACACACACAAAAGGAGTCACAAGTTAGTATAAGATGAACATCATCTAAACTTAGTGCTGTTATCAGACATTTCATCAGGGAGAGTATAATTACACAATGCATTAGGCCTAAATTTAAATACCTTATGCTATTATTTAGCAGAGTAATTATGAAAATATGCAGCTTATCTGTAGCATTGACTGTGATAGATCATAATCAGAGTCTCTTTCGCTGGGTTCATGCAATGCACACATTCACAAGATAATTATATTACCAGTAAGTTTAATCCAAAGACGACTTGTAATATCATTCAACTCACCTCTGCACTTCCAACACGGGAGCCATCGGTAGAGTTTTTTTCATTGCTGAATGTTCGCCACTCTGAACCAACATCTATACATCTGAAGGCAAGAGATATTAAAATGATAAACTTCTCTTTTTTAATATCTACTGATCAGAAAACCTAATGATACAATTCAAGACTTCTTCTAACATGTCTAATGCGTGTGAAAAAAGTGGTAAAAAAATGTTATTCATGGTTCCAAGAATCAGTAAGATAATGCAGGGGTAAAAATTCAAGGCAAATCATTGGTGGCCAGCAGGGCCACTAACTTTAAAATCTTAGTGGCCCTGCTAAAAATATAGTAGCCCTGTTTTGCAATGTAGTTGCACCGGTAACTCCAGTAAAAATCTCAACATCACTTTTCGACCGGGCGCCGATCGCAACCTATAGACTTGATAAGCTGCATGGGGTTGAAAGCAAATTCTGGGTAGGTCCTACTCAGGCATTAAAATTAGAAAAAATCTTTATCGCACAACAAGGCTGGTAAACTTCATGTTATCTGAACTGTATTTTTTTGTTACGAGTCCGCATAATTTCTATATATATATAGCCTAGGATTAACTTTATTGCATGTGTGGTATAGGCTTAGGGATGTTACAAAGGTAAAAAAAATTCCAAACAGCCAAAAAAAAATTGGAAGTGTGTGGGTGGGTCCAGGGCACTTTTGGATGGAAAATAAAAAATTGGAAAACCCCCCCAAAATTATAATCTTTGATAATTATTAGTTTCCATAAAAAAAAATGATAGGGGGGAGGGTGGGAGGATAGGGTGAGCTTTAACCAGTTTTTTTGGATGTCTGGAATTATTTTAACTTTGCAAGGCCCCTTAGCCCCCATACACTTAGGACACATGCATGCCCCGCAGGTCAGCGCCAGCGATAGCCTCAACGTGACTGAAACTGAATATTTCAGCCACGGATTGCACCCTATCAGAAATGTGTACATGACAAGTTTAGCATTTCTATAGTTACAATTTATAAAAAAGATGGGATTGGCCTAGTTGGTTAGTTAATTCACACCATTTGTGTATAATCACTGCATATTTTTTGTACCGGTACTGTTTAGCCCAGATCTGATCATGTGCGTGTACCACCCACCACAAGTCGACACAATGTTGATTTCATACTGGGCCAGTAGGTCTGACGTTGGACCAGCATTAAAACAACACTGGGCAAACATCTTGTGTTTGCTGGGAAATCCCCTCCTATATAATGACTGGCACGTGCAGAGCGTGCTGGTCTGAGAAGCACGTGAGCGCTGCATGGATATGGAACGGAATGAGTGTCATTATTGCTCTATAAAAATGTGATGGTTTTACTTTCCAAAATTTATTATCAAAACTAGAAGTTGAAATAATCCATTATAATTGTTTTCAATAAATAAGCTACATTCTACTTTGCATAACACATCTAAAACACTATTTTCTAACACAATTTATTATTCTCCACTTATGAAATGAAAACTATTGCCCCCGTTATCATTCCATACATCATCCAGAGATTTGGCAGGTGTCCCAAGAGACCAGCTGAGAAGGCCATGCTGCCACCACAACACACACTATCAATCTAACGCTGTCACAGCACTGAGCCAGTCTTGGCGACATTCATCCACCATCACTTTCAATGACCTGTGTTGACTTGCTGGCCTCTATCAAGACCACACAGGCACAGTTTAAAACATTTCAGGGAATATTCTACTGTCGCCAGCAGGACGGCTAACTATGACGGCATTCAGGACGGCTAACTATGACGGCATTGTCGCCCTTACCTACTCATAGTCGCCACGGGCGATAGGGCGACCGCCAATTTGTACCCTTGAATAATGTATTAGTAAATTGTACTAGCTTTTGAAATATTACAGCTACTGGCACTGGTTGAGGCATATTTGTCTCAATTTGAAAAGTATTATCTGTGTACTCAGAGCAAACAGAAAATTATTTTAACCCTTCAAGCCCTCACGATGCATTCAAGCATCATTTTCCATCCCGGAAAATGGACTACATTTTCCTACAGCCAAGGGTTTTAGAACAAAAATTTCCCTGAAACTGGTTTACCAATACATGGCAATTTTCTTCAATTTTTCACTCACATTAAATCATTTTCATTCACTACAAGTCGAGAATTGTGACAGCAATTCGCGGCTTGTAGTGGATGAAGATGGCTATGGTAAACTCAGGCTTGAAAGGGTTAAAGACGTGTCCAAGTGTAGTCCTCAACGTACAAAATTTTAATTGACATCTGTATTTTGCCTATTTATAACTGTGACAAAAGTATTTTACCTGTCCCCGACCACCAAGCCGCAGTCCGGACAAACCATATCACCTGCATGGTAGTCTTCAACCAAGGCTACTCCAGGGTGATTAGGACACTGAACCTGCATTGCTCTGAAAAAGAAAAGTAAATAAAAAAATTAACTGTTCGTGAAAATGTATCTTTTTTTTAAATCACTATAACTCATTCATTGTATATTCACTGTATATATATAATCATTTATATAAACAACCAGTTTTGATCATGAGTCATGATCAAAACACATGACCATGGTTCGTGTCACCAGTGTCTCTCTCCCTACTTCAGACACTGGTAATCATCCCCCGATCAGCTAATATTCACAACCAGGGCTCAGAGATTTCACAGCCATTCTCTGTACTGCAGCGTCTAAATGCTTGGGAAAACCCTGCTTCTTTCAGAATGATGGCCTCACAGAGTGTAAAATAAACTGATTCATGTTATTACCATTGACGCTTCTGAAAATGAGATAAAAACATCTAGGCTGAATAGCAGAGAACGGGGCTAGTTCGAAAATTTTTTTCTCAAAATGATTTTATTTTTTATATGATGAAGTTAGGAGACTGATATTTTTGTCCAGAAGTATTCAACTATAGATGCTATTTCTAGCATACATTATTCTCAAATTGAAAACAAAGTAGAGTCAGAAAAGCATGTTAAAGTTAGATATTTCACTGCTCGAACAAAACCCACCTTTAGAACTGGGATGGATGTAAAAGATAATTTGTTGGGTTAATCTGAACAGTCGAAAATAGCCCCATTTGATTTGTTCTTTGTTCGAGCAAACCCCACATGGACATATTTTAAAAAATTCTATATTTACAACTAACATCATAGAAGGCGACCTAACAGGATTATTACCTTTAGTTAGGGTACTATAACTATAGGAGTTGAAACTGTCAGGTTCAATGGCAAACATTGAGCAAAAAAAAATTTTGTGCGACAGCAAAAATTACTTTCGACCTCTCACAATAAAAAAGTCTTTTTACTTTTTCTATTTGTTTTGAAAAAAACCTTTGAACATTAAGTCAAGGGTAATGTTAACAGTCCTTCACAAAAATACATTTACTCTCAAAATTATGGGCACTGTACTGACTAACCAGCGCTCGAAATAAGGCCTTTCCATTTGTCCGATACAACCAGAATTTGTGGCGGACAATCAATAGTTTAGCATGAGGTTGTCAGAGCGGACAACCAGGTTTGAGAAGGACATTTTCACATCACATTATTATTTAAAGGCATGTATAATTGAAGTGGCTGTCAGGGTTGAAATTTTTTATTACAGTGGTCAGCTTCCACTTGTTGATTAGCTAATGTTTTAAGAAAATTGTGGGAACAGGCTGGGTCATAGCTATATGATGCACCACGCGGTACCCTGGGGTACGAAATAGAAATCCGCCATTTTGCTTAAAATTTAATTTATTTTTCAGGGCTGTACCCTGGGTACCAAAAGGTGTAAAATAATTTTAATAGAGGGCACAAATAGATGTGAAACGTTCTTATTTTGCAAAATATTCTTGTTTTGGGGCATTTTCTTCACTAAGGACTATTGGTAAAACATCTTTCAATGTTGGAACCTGTTTCAACGCAAATTGTTGCCACATTCACCAAGTGGCGCTGCAAATCATGCGGTACCCCGGGGTACAACGGTACCCCGGTGTACTGTGTGTTGCATCATATATGACTTGCGGACAATCTGAAATTTCAGCGGACAACCTGAAAATCTGACCTGATTGTCCAATGGACAACCTCATGTTTAACCCTTATTTCGAATGCTGCTAAACCCAGTGCGAACTAGCCCCGGTATACACTGATATATACTGTATATAGTAAAAGTTGTGCTTAGCACATACTTTAAAAACTCCAAAACTTGTGATAGCCTAAAGTTTAACCTAAGTTTATTTTTTTTAAATACATTTAATTCTGAGCTTGGGGCCTAAAAAAAATATTGTTTGTTTTCGATTTCCGACCGACCCTATCAAAACATGCGAGACCGAAATTTATTTTATGGATTTTAGCAAATCCATTTAAGTTAAGGGATGATTTACCGACTGTTATCAAAGTAACTCTTTAAAACGTTACGAAAAGGAGAGGGGGGTCAAAAAGCATCCAAAAAACAAAAAATCACTACGTAATGTACAGATAAGACATGCATGGAAGTGAATGTGCATACATGTAAAAATCACAAAAATGGCTAATGGGATATAGAGGGTTAATTGACAGAAAGAAAAGAGGACGGTTTTGGTCATAACTTCCTTAATAATGATGATTTATGCACAAATGATACATCATTTTCTTTGTCTTGATCAGCTCTATCAGATAGAAAACCAAAAAATTGATAATTGACAATTTAATTTTTTTATGCACATCCCTAGCTTAGCCTAAGCCTTCGAAGGCTAAGCCTCAGCCTAAGTCTAAGCTAAGCCTAAGCTAAGGCTAAGGTCGCGTCACGAAAATATGAGCAATTGAAAATTCGAATCAAGCTGGTATGGACAAACAACATCCAGCTTCCAGTCTGGAAACAAAGTGCTAGACAGGTGCCCCTTCTAGTCTGGACAGTGAACAGTCAACAGGTGAAGGCAGTGTCAGTGAAAATGTGACGATTCGTCGTTCAATCACATTGCAATCATTGAATCAATGACATTTTTGTACAACTATTACTATTAGTTTTAATCTACTTATTTAGTCTAACTCTAAGACATTCACATGGTTATATCATAGCAGGAAACGATTCTTAGACTTTAATACAATTTAAAAGAATCTGCACCCTTTAGCTGTAGCCATTTTTGCTGAGTAGAGAAGAACGGATATTATTTCCGTCTTTTCAGTGCTTAGTAAACATGGCAAATGGCTGATATTCTTAGGGAATTCCCCAACACTGGGAATTCCTTCTAATTTTAGAAACTTTCAAAACGAGGCCTGGAGGCCGTGTCCGATTTTTATCATAACGAAAAATATCCGAGTTGTTATCCATTATAGATGTGATGTTCATTACACTTTAAGTGGGTTTTGAATGAAACGAAGGGGAGACAAATAGTTGAGAGGTAGATCAACATGGTTGAAGAATAATTTGTATTTTAAATTTCTATATTTATAATCGCCGAAGTAGATAATAGCTGGACTAAGTAGGCCTACGTAACGTTAGTCGTATGTATACTCACCAGATGACTCTGACAGAAATGTAGGCCTACAAAAAAAATCTGTTTCACCAGAAAGTGGGAGTAAGTTAGCCTTTTTCCAATTTGCTCGGTCGTTCTTTATAATTTTTTAACACAATTTTACTCGGATTATTTTTTCATCATTACGACGTAAAATGTTAAAAATTAAAAAAAAAATGACAAAATATGCTTCTTATACAAAAAGGGCATAGGCCTAGGCCTACTCAATATATTTTTAGAGTATCAGTGTGGGTTCTGGTATTTTAGTCATTGGCATGATGTACGTTACATGCATTAATTATTTCAGTTTTCGTCCGGGACAGACACTCAAGTGACTTTGTAATACGCTAAAGATAGTGCAATCTGTAGAGGAAAAATAATGCGGTTGAGTGATTGGGCATGTAGGGTACGTTATTAAGTGTTTTACTCCACTTAACCGATAAGGGTTTTTGGGCATGTCTAACAAAGGAAAGGACCATGTTTGATCCATATGAATCATATATTATTAGAGACTTATGTGTTAACTACATCAACTGATCGTAAATACAAGCTTGATGATGATTTGTCAATGAAGTAACTGAATGTTTCAAAAAATTATGTAAAAAAAAACAATTGATATGGTTTATTGACATAGATCGTCGGTCGGGAATAACAATAGGTATAACAACATATTTTAACTAAGATGTAAACAAATAAGTCCTACTTTTGATAAGTTATTTATTGAATAACATGTGGGGGTATAACTATGCTTTTTGTCACACCGAAAAACATGCCACATTCACTTGGGAGGTTGTTTCTCGAATACCCACAGCTGTATTTAAATCTTATATGCAACCACAAAGAGTCAAGCACACTTGGCCGATTGTTGTTTTAAGAAAGCTAGACACAAATGATCAATTTACTGTAAGTGAACACATATCATTTAGGTGAAAAAAAAGAGCCAAGCGCACTTGGCCGGTTGTTATTTCAAGACAGCTAGACCCAAAATATTGATTCAAGTAAAAATACAGCAAGGCAAGCGCACTTGGCCGGTTGTTTCAAGAAAGCTAGACCCAAAATATTGATTCAAGTGAAAATACTTGTGAAGAGGCAAGCACACTTAGCCAGTTATTGTTTCAAGAAAACTAGACCCAAAAGATTGATTGAAGTGAAAATACAAAGAGGCAAGCACACTTAGCCGGTTGTTGTTTTAAGAAAGCTGGACGGAAACTATTGATATAAGTGGAAATACAAAGAGGCAAGCACACTTAGCCGTTTGTTGATTCAAGAAAACTAGACACAATAGAATGATTTTAGCAATTACAACAGGTATTTTGTAATTTTGCAATCTTGTTTTCTATGATACCTCATTATTTTTTCAATTTGACAGTAAAATAAGCCTCTAATTTCTGACAGAGGAGATTTTAATAAACGTTAAACAGTAGGCCTAGATATGCATTTCTGTTGGGAACTAATTATACTGAGAAATTGTCTATAAAATTCTGTGCATGCTGCTAAATACATATATACTACTACTACTACTACTACTACTACTACTACTACTACTACTACTACTAATAATAATAATAATAATAATAATAATAATAATAATAATAATAATAATGATGCTAATAATAATAATAATAATAATAATAATAATAATAATAATAATAATAATAATAATAATAATAATAATAATAATAATAATAATAATATTAATAATAATAATAATAATAATAATAATAATGGTTAATAACAATTAATGGTAGTTTGTATAATAAAAATATTATACAAACTATAATAGAATATTTAAAATTTTATATTTAAATTTACATGGCAAAAACACAATGGCTATTTAAGTATATGTACATCATAAATGTATTATTTTATTTATTTATGTTAATTATTCAGTTATTGTTATACATAGTACATATTAACTAGAGATACTTGTAACAATAGAAAAAGAAATTATTGCCATATAGTGTAAATATTATTATTTCCCAAAACCAGAAATAAAATAACTACAGGTACATAACTTATTATACAATGTTTTATTGTAGTAAAAAAACGTGAAATTCTAATATGTGTATTTAAGTATATATCTGAAATATTGTTAAAACCATTTGGCATGTTCTTAAAAGCACTACGAATAGTACAATAAAAAATAAAAATTGTATTTTTATTATAGGTTTCATATCATGCTTATGATTGAGTGTACAACACAAAATAAAATAGCGAAGAATGATTAGTGGGACTATGACATGAGAGACGCGGAGGAGCTATAGCTCTGGCTCGAACGTATCAGCGAAAGCCACCATTCAAGATTCGAACCAGATATAGACAACGTTCCACACGAAATTGAATGATGGCATGCGAGCCGTAGAGGAGGTCACTCTGGTTCGAACGTATCAGCGAAAGCCGCCGTCAAAATCGAACCAGATATAGACAACGTTCCAAACGAAATTTAATGTTTGCCATTACCATGATTACCATTACAAATTTGCCAAGTATGTCCCATGAATATCACAACGTGGAATAGGCCAATCTGTTTCGAACGTATCAGCGAAAGCCGCCGTCCAAGATTCGAACCAGACCTAATGTTTAGTTATAACCATTACGATTATGTTTTAGTGAAATGTTGTTGTACAAAAAACTGTTTGAAATTAGTTAGACTTTTAGAGTTTCGAATATGAGGTGGTATCTTATTCCATATTTGTGTACCAAGATTCATAAAACTTTCACTGTGGCTATGTGACACATAAATGTTATGGTTACTGGCGTCCCTTGTCTTATAATTATATGTGTACTTGCCTATTTAATTGAAATATTTCATTCATACCTTGATTACACATACCGTTTAAACATTTGTACACTTGCACAGCTCGATGATAGCGTAGATTTATATTTATTTTTTTCTATAATTTTCTGCCCTATGAAGGCCTCATGGAAGCAAGCTGTGTCTGGTATCAAAAGAAACAGTACTTTTCAGACTTTTAGATAGTATGCAAGACAATGTTATCACTAATTGATATTTGTCCTCAAATTTGTACCATAATTTTATTTTTTGTTATTTTGGATGCCCATATCTCAGAATGTTGGGCTCATAGAGCCTTCATATTACACCATGGGCTACTCAGAGATATAGCAGTAGCAGAGATATAGTATTACAAATAAATAGATTTCAGACAATAGGTTTGACTGTGCAAGGGTCTAAAAAGTAGATACGTTACCATATATTTTGCTGAAATCCTCAATTTGTAATTCATCTCGGACACAGAGATTTATTAACTACCTCATTGCTGTGATTACACATCTTGGAAACAGGCTGGGAGATGAACAGATCTTGACAATTTCATAACTCTATCTGTTTTAGATCAAAAGTTATAGGCCCTGAAACATGGTCACAAAATCGATGTGCGAAAATTCACGCGGGAATTCACGCTCCCCCCCCCCCTCCCCTCCCCCAACCACATTAAAAGAGGCATATCTTTAAATCTATTGTGTACCAGCTGTCTGGTGTTCCTTCCATATATACCATGTTGGCCAAAACTATATTTAGTCCTGTTGCTTGTATTAGCCGCAAATCTTCTTCTATCATGTTTCGTCTGGCAGTACAACAACTCGCTTTCAGATCTCGATCTTCACATACTCTCAATGCCTACACGGGTCATTAAAAAGATTTTATTTACACTAACTACATTGCAGTCTGACGTCCCAACCATACACTGGCATCTCATCTACCAATTCGTGCCGACAGCCTCGTTTTCATACATCTCATAGAGGGGAAGGGGTGGGTGCAGACACACACCTGTGTGGTGAGTTGTCGGCAGTTTGAAACGCATATGCCATCGGTTGGTGTAGTATATATTCTGCAAAGAGAGCTGCATTTAACCAGCACTCTGTAAAACCCCCATGTCTTCTATATGATAAGGAAACAGAATTTAACACCCACTTCATTCTCACATGTAAAAGTCTACATTCTACACGACTCTTTGTTTGCCTGCCTGCCTGCCTGCCTGCCTGCCTGCCTGCCTGCCTGCCTGCCTGCCTGCCTGCCTGCCTGCCTGCCTGCCTGCCTGCCTGCCTGCCTGACTGACTGACTGACTGACTGACTGACTGACTGACTGACTGACTGACTGACTGACTGACTGACTGACTGACTGACTGACTGACTGACTGACTGACTGACTGACTGACTGACTGACTGACTGACTGACTGACTGACTGACTGACTGACTGACTGACTGACTGACTGACTGACTGACTGACTGACTGACTGACTGACTGACTGACTGACTGACTGACTGACTGACTGACTGACTGACTGACTGACTGAGTTATAGGGCCAGGTAAGGGTTCCAGTAACTGGTTACCCATAAAAAACTGGTACCGACCTGTCAACCGTACTCTCATCATACCCTCAAGGGTCTGACTTCTGTCACCCCCTCAAGGGCATGACCGACCGACCGACCGACCGACCGACCGACCGACCGACCGACCGACCGACCGACCGACCGACCGACCGACCGACTGACCGACTGACTGACTGACTGACTGACTGACTGACTGACTGAGTTATAGGGCCAGGTAAGGGTTCCAGTAACTGGTTACCCATAAAAAACTGGTACCGACCTGTCAACCGTACTCTCATCATACCCTCAAGGGTCTGACTTCTGTCACCCCCTCAAGGGCATGCCTTTCCATGTTTCCAATCTAGTGCACTGACCGAGAAGAAGCATAGCCTGATTTATGAAGAAAGAAAACAATCATACTAATAGAAATAAATTATACCTCATCTAATACATTAATTAATGTAGTTAGATCCTGACAAAAGTCGTATCAGGTACCAGTGGGGTTGTCCAGTGGGTCTTTTCCCAATCTACTTCTCACCAAGAGATCACGTAGATTTTGTCCCCTTTTATATGCTGTTAAGCACTGTTTATAAAGGATGTTCGTATATTGAAGGAAGTCTTCACTAATTAGGCTGCTTCCGCAGCAGTTGCAGATTATGTAATAACAAAGGGGGTGACGCCACCATCCTTAGGGGAAGGTAGGCCTATGGGAAGATGGGGTGTCCTTCGTGCCGAAGATACCTGTGAGTGACCGTTGGGGTCTCTAGCATGGGCTCGCAATGGCGGACGAGGGAAACTGCCCAACATTCACCATTAAAACACAAACTTCCTTCCCCGTCGAATCGACGGTTCCAAGTAAATCATAAAACTCTTCCTCCACTTGTCATGTTTATTCGTTGGACATCTGGCAACTACAACGTACAACCCCGCGCACGGTACGTCCTACTTGACTCAGAGAGAGCAACCTACGGCACGTCCGTAGTCGCCGAGCGTAACGTCTGAAGTGCGGGAAAAGTACCAAGACCGCATGGGCTCCGGCCCCTGTGCGCCCGGCACCAAAGTACCAGAACGAGGCAGTCGTCCACAGCTTCTCGCGTCCGGGAAGCCGGGGATAACTGCCACATAAACTTAACGAAGTAAGGATCCTACATTACCCCCGGGTTAGTGATAACGTAGGACACAACTGACGTGTAGGAGACTGCTTCGTGCAAGTAGCGGGGGTTGTAATAATATGTAACCTCTTATAACTAAGCATAGTTTAAAAAATTATAGCGTGTGTGGTTACAGCGTGGGTGGTTGACGTCGCAGCATTATAAATGAAATTGTCCCATCCTCTTACATATCTAATATCGGTGGTGAATTCAGCGATGAAAGCTAAATGACATGTTTGTCAAAGGGACGCGCGCTCAGTCACGGATGACATTACGAATGTCAACGGTTTATGATCAGTATTAACGAAGAGTTTTCGTCCTTCTAAATTGTGTCTAAAGTGTTTAATTGTGGTGTATACCGCCAAAAGCTCACGATCGAACGCGCTGTAACGTGTCTCTGCTGGGTTCAGCTTCTTGCTGAAAAACGAAAGTGGCTGCCACATACCATTTAAAAATTGCTGCAACACGCCACCGACGGCGACATCACTAGCGTCGCACGTGATGTTGATCTGAGCCGTAGAATCTGGGTGTACCAGAAGCGTAGCGTTTGCCAATATTTGTTTTGACTCAGAAAATGCTGACTCTGCATTTTTATTCCACTTCAAATCGAAATTTGACTTCGGTGACAGTCTTGTATGTCCTTCGTTGGCAGCTGTCAGTAAATTATTGAGTGGTGTCAACTTCGCAGCGCAATGCGGTATGAAACGGTGGTAGTAATTCACCATTCCAAGATATCTACGCAGTGCTCGTTGCTTTTCGGGCTTAACGAAATTAACAATCGCGTCAACGGCGCTGGGTAACAGCGAAATTCCTTTGGCACAAACGTGATGGCCTAGAAAACTTAATTCAGTTGTACCGAACTGACACTTTTCAGGACCAATTATAATTCCGTATTCGGATAGTCGGGCAAAAATAATTCGTAGATGTTTCTTATGCGTTTTATGATCTGGGCTGGTTACCAGTAGGTCATCCAAATAGACAAAAACAAAATCATGTCCGCGGGTAACGTGGTCTATAAAGCGCTGAAACGTTTGACCGGAATTTCGTAGACCAAACGGTGTTCTAGTGAAATTAAATAAGCCAAAAGGTGTAGTAAGGTGTAGTCTTATGTACATCGGACGGTTCCACCGGAATTTGGTAATAAGCTCTGACCAAGTCGATCTTCGAAAAAATCTTCGATCCGGCTAAACGCTGCGTGAAATCTTGTATATGAGGAATCGGATAACGGTCTGGAACAGTCTGTGCGTTTAAACTACGGTAGTCCCCGCATGGTCTCCAATCGACGTTTTTCTTTGGCACCATGTGAAGCGCTGAGGACCACTCGCTGTCGCTAGGTTCAATGACCCCTAGTTTTATCATCTCATCAAACTCGCGTTTTGCGGTAACCAACTTATCGGGTGCTAATCGTCGTGGTCGTGCAAACACTGGGTGTCCTTTAGTCACTATTTTATGTGTTATACCGTGTTTAACGGTCTCACCCTTTGTCGTAGGGCGAGTCAGTTCCGGGAACTGGCTGAGGAGTTTGGTGGCTGAGGAGTTTGGTGTACTCGTTCTGAACAGTGTCTACTCTGTTCAATGACAGTGGTTTAATCGATGACAGTGAAGCGGCAATAGCTAGACCTGTTCGCATGTCCCGGAGACATCGGCTTCTCAAGTCTACGAGCAAATTATAGTGGATTAAAAAATCAGCCCCGATTATGGGTTGCTGCACATCTGCCACTATAAACGTCCACGGATATTCGCGCTTTAAGCCGACATCGACGACGCGTTTACAGTTGCCGTAAGTATGTATAGTACTGTTATTGGCTGCCACCAGGGGGAGACTGTCAGCGTTCGAAATCCCGTTAGCGCAAGATTTCGGCAAAACACTGACAGCTGCGCCCGTGTCAATCAAGTATCTGCATTTATGTCCTTTATCTGCGACATATAATAACTTAGAGTTATACCGCCAGATGCAAGAGTCGCTACCTTGCTCTGGCTTAGCAGTTTAAAGAAAAAGCGCAGGGGCTCCTGCACGTGCGTGCCTTATCACCGAAAGTCTGGTAAAAATAGCAGACAGATGCATTAGCCGTATCTAATGTTTTAGCGGCGTCGTTTCGCTGTGGATTCGGCGGCGGGACGAAAGGTCGAGCATTTTGTTGCACATTCGTCGGCGGAACGAAAGGTCGAGCATTATTCTGTTTATTTCTATAATGACTAGGTTGGTTATTAACAAAACCTGAGGCCTGAACATTAGGAGCAAATGTAGGCGCAGGAGCATAGTTATTATTTACTCGTCCACGTCCTTTATTTCTTTTCCTCTCTGATGTAGTCACGGTTTCTAGTTTTTTAATACGCCTAGACAAATCCTCCAACAAACCAACTAGCTTGGTGGTTTCCTCTACCTTTATTTCCGCAACCCCCGGCTTACTCTCTTCGACGTCCTCTCCAGCGGCCAGTGCCCGGTCAGCCAAAACGGCCAAACTTTCGAGGGTGGCACTGTCTGGTTGAGTCGCCAAATGAGCTCTGATTGAAGCGGGCATCTGCCGGATGAACGCTTGACGTATGACAGCTTTCCCCACCACGGCTTTTGTGCCAAAACCTGCTGTCTTTTGTAGACGCCGCAGGAAACGCGAGGGAATGTCAGTACCAATTCTTTCACCGGAGATCACTTTGTTAACCCTTTCGGGTGTGGTCAAACCTCGTCGCTCTATCAAAATCGCTTTCAGGCTTTCGTATTTATGAGATCTGAAAGGCTGAAGTAGCACGTCCCTCACATCTGATGCGACCTCGCCCGAAAGTGCAGCGCAGGTTAAGCTGTACCTCTCGTCATCATCGTTGATCTGGTGAAGAGCAAACTGAGTCTCTATTTGGTTGAACCAGAGCTCAATATTCTGAGTTTGGGTAAGTTCGTTGCACGTCTCTGAGACTGCCTACCGAGTGGTGAAGGGCTCCTTGAGGAATCGCTCCTAGAATGAGAACTCATTCTTTTAGCTCGGGCAATTCGAGCGAAATCTACTTTGAGGCGTTGATACTCTTCGTCTGCCTCTCGGAATCGAACCTCATTGTCCTCACTGTCTTGATGATAATTATCTTTATGTCGAGCACCCGCACCTTCTAGGGGCGTAGACATGAAGCCTTCACTGTCGTATTGCTTAGACATTATGAAATATTGTTTTGAAATTATCTAACTATTGAAGCATTTGACATAGCTGGCCTATTGGTTCTGTGTCTATCTCAAACGTGTTCAAAATGGTATGTCATATTAAAACATACCAACTATTTTGACGTGCCGTGCGCGGATAGGTTGTACGTTGCCGTCGGGGTTGTACGTTGCCGTCTAGACCAGATGAAAAAATGTCTGTAATATGCTAAATCTTAGAAATGTAGACTGTAGAAAATGTTCATGCTATGTCGCATGTTGCGAGAAACAGGGGTTGCAGATATAGTTGAAAATGCGTCGCTGAGATGGCGCCTAAGTGCTGTGCACTAGTTCACAAACGTATATATTTATTTTAGTGAAAACTGAAGGTCTATAATTGACATAAAACGTTTTCACTTATTCACACACATGCATAATAGTATAGTGAAAACTGTAGGTCGAAATTGTACATAAAAATGCCAGATACAATTATGACATGCTATGCTAACCTAAGATAATAGTATAATGTAAATCGACCTGGGTAAAAAAAAAAAATTTCACACAAGTCGAAAAACACATGCAAATATTGGCAATGTTTCGCGATAGCGCAACTGTCAAATCGAATATTTCTGTATTCATAAAAAATTTAAACTTCAGAAATAAACTATCGTGAGAAAATTTCGTTCTCAAACTGATAGACTAAATGTGACTGCGAATAAAAACAGTTACATTTAGTATTTAGAAAAATATTTAAAACATGACTGACAGTAGTCTATGCTGATTGATGATATAGTATATCATTTCGCTGAAAAATGATTTCTGTGATGAACATTCCACATTTTTTTTTTTTTTATAATGGCACGTTCATCACCGAGTCATTCTTATAAACGTCCGAATCAATCGCTCGCTTCGATTCATTGATTGACGTATAAATCGGCTGTCGTCGTAGCGGTTGTGTTTATTTCGTCTGTGGTGGGTGTGTGTATGGTGTTTTATCATACTGCTAACATGTGCGGCAGACAGCATGTGTGGCTGCTTGTCTGTGTCATGTGTCAGCATGCGTGGAACGGTGTGTACATTGAAAAATGAGCAGCGGCCGCGTCTCGCCTCACATTAGCATATTCATTACCTACTGTGTGCCCAAATAAGGCGCTAAATAGGCTAGAGCAATTACAAACACCGGAGGGCGTTTCAACGTGAAAAAAAATCTCACACAATTAGTGCTATAATTTCGTTTCCGAAACAACTTATTTATATTTCCTCTCTTTCAATCGTTTTGAAAAATGGCGGCCTAATTTATGCTAATGTGATGTGGCGACACAGGGCCACTATCCAAATGCATGCCGGTTATGGCCGGACACGTGTTTGCCCACGGCGGGCGATCAGCTAATCAAGGGGAACCAGCGTCCAAAATGGCGCTCACCTACCAAATACATTTAAAATATTCAGCATTCTCTGAAATAACATATTATAATAGTAATAAAATATTGACCTACAGTCCTGGAAATATTTTTACAGACCAAATAGGACCGTTTATTGACATTCATTTAGGGAAACAATTTTATTTTGGCTCTAAACCTAATAAAGGTTACCCGAGTCGAAGCGATATTTATAATTTATTGTCGATTTTACTGAAAAATCGAAAAGATGACGAGGCTTCGTCTATGGACTTTAAAATCGTGTCACCCAATTATGGCAATCAACGATAAAAATGAGTTTCCGAAAATACCCACTTCCTATTCGCCTACAGTGGCATTAATAGAATGAAAGCATTTAACAAACTCTTACATTGAAAAAAATGATAGACTAAGTCTATGAGAAAAAATTTCAGGATTCTTCTAGAGAAACCGACATGGTCGCCATCTTGAAAAAGCGCCAAACACGTGGGATTTTGTCCAAAAATTAGAAAATTACGCCGTTTTCGACGTAAAAAAACGTGCTTTTCCTCTGATAACTCTTTCTGACTAATTTAAACTGGCATATTAAGAATGACCTACAGTTTTCACGTACTTGATGAAAAAAATGCTATTGATTTTTTTCAAAAAATCCCTTAAAATTTAATCAAAACTATCCTTGAAAACAGCGGTTTTCAATTGGCGTCTTGGTGAAAACACTGTTGCGTTGTCTATCAGTCGTCAGGGGTCACCAGTATGGGAAGATGGGGTGCCCCTCGCGCCGAAGATACCTGTGAGTGACCGTTGGGGTCTCTAGTATGGGCTCGCAATGGCGGACGAGGGAAACTGCCCAACATTCACCATTAAAACACAAACTTCCTTCCCCGTCGAATCGACGGTTTCAAGTAAATCATAAAAATCTTCCTCCACTTGTCATGTTTATTCGTTAGACATCTGGCAACTACAACGTACAACCCCGCGCACGGTACGTCCTACTTGACTCAGAGAGAGCGACCTACGGCACGTCCGTAGTCGCCGAGCGTAACGTCTAAAGTGCAGGAAAAGTACCAAGACCGCATGGGCTCCGGCCCCTGTGCGCCCGGCACCAAAGTACCAGAACGAGGCAGTCGTCCACAGCTTCTCGCGTCCGGGAAGCCGGGGATAACTGCCACATAAACTTAACGAAGTAAGGATCCTACATTACCCCCGGGTTAGTGATAACGTAGGACACAACTGACGTGTAGGAGACTGCTTCGTGCAAGTAGCGGGGGTTGTAATAATATGTAACCTCTTATAACTAAGCATAGTTTAAAAAATTATAGCGTGTGTGGCTACAGCATGGGTGGTTGACGTCGCAGCATTATAAATGAAATTGTCCCATCCTCTTACATATCTAATATCGGTGGTGAATTCAGCGATGAAAGCTAAATGACGTGTTTGTCGTAGGGACGTGCGCTCAGTCAAAGTACCGAAACGAGGCAGTCGTCCACAGCTTCTCGCGTCCGGGAAGCCGGGGATAACTGCCACATAAACTAAACGAAGTAAGGATCCTACAGGCCTACCGTATTTAAGTCGAATGGAGAATACGTTTTCAGGGATAACTACCACTTCCTTGCTGCGTCAAGTCGCCAATCTTATTTAAAGTTATGTCTCCCGTATTCTTCAATACTTCAAGATACAGCACTCTCAGATGGGTCGCCCTGCGAACGATGTATGTTTATCCTTGTTTTGAAGGAGACCCCAGTTTCCCCCACATATAATTTAGTGCATTTTGAACAAACTATACACTAAATACGGTTAGTTGAATCACAATTTTGTGTGGTTGGAATTTGAATTTGATTCCAGGCATCCAGTACACTCCCCATGGTCTTACCACTCTCTACAACTACTTGCGTTGAGCATAATTTACATGTCCTGCTAGTGCATATTTGAGAAAATCCCTTGTTCTCAATTCACACAAGGTTTTATCTTAATTCTTGGCAAAAAAACGTTCATGATAACATCTTCTAACTAGTGCCGCGAAGAGTTTTTTACACGCTATTGTTACATCTTGCTTGTTATTAAAGTGACTCAGTATGATGACATCAATTTTCGCTTTTAATTTTTAAATGAAATAGTGTATCCCACAGATAATTATTTCATTTTTTCAGATTTTTTAGATTTTTAGATAACAATATTTATAAGAGTCCTGCAATAAACCAAACATGCCAGTGTATTGACCTAGAGGTTGGTTGACACATCATTGGGCCACAAGTTGATGTCGTCGGCCTAGCGTTGAGCAGACCATCGGTGCTGTGGGAGGGGGGGGGGGCCGTCCCCCCGATCATCGCGTTCCCACACCAATTAGGCAGGTGTTAAGGGTGGCAGCTATTGATGCAACCAGGTGGTTGCTTTGATCATGCCGTCTGAGATGGTGGTTATCCAGGGCAGTTTTGTTGACAAGACAATATACCTCTTGGAAATAAAACTAGTTTCGTCGTTTTCAGTAATTAATTTTTTTTTTTGATGTTTTTGTATTTTATTCAGGATCAGTAGGATATATAACTTCATATGAAGTAAATTTTCAGGAGTTCCTTTAATGTATATTCTAACATATCTAAGGATTTGTGATTTAATTAATCCCTCAAAAGTATGGTTTGGGTGATGTGATTTTTTGTGTAACAGTTCCAAAATATCTGTTAGTTGAAAATAAACTTTGGTTTAAAATGTTCCTAACTGTCTCCTTATATCAGTTTACTTTGTAGGCCTAAACTACTGTGTCTGAAAAAAATCATTGATTCCGAGCTGAACTCTGCCTTGACAGTTACTGTAATCGAAGGGTGATCACGGTGACGCATGTTCAAAATTTTCACAAAATTTGTCTAAAAAATTCTTGATATGTTTCCAGATCATAAACTATCATCCAAGAATCTCCAGTATACTGAGGGTTAAAGGGCGCATTTTTCTAATGTTTTTTTTCCTCCCACTCTGCCAAAAACAAATTAGCATAATTTGGTGCAAATTTCTTACCCATCGAAGCTCCCCACGTTTGTGGGTACCATTGGCTGTTGAACTCAAAATCTTTGTTTTCTAAATTAATTTTAATAGTTCTAAAATTTCTTTATCAGGCTTTTTTGGGTCTGTATTCTTCTTAAATATTTGTTTGACAGCCTCTAATATCCTACGCTCCAGATGGTGCAACTCCAGCTTCAACACTGGGTTATTCGGGCCAGATGGTTGAAATTAGACTTAGGTCTAAACTTCTGATCTCTAGTTCTCGATTTTTTGTTATGAAAAAAAATGATAGTTTCAATCGGCACGCAAAGTTTGAGTAGGCCTCCTCTACTTCAATCTTTTTGGTCACTCTCGGCGCCGGGATATATTTGATACCTTTTGCCAAGAGACTTTCAAAACCTGAATTTAGTTTATTTTTGATAAATTTAGTAGACCTGACGCCGACGAGGAGGGAAAGCTACTGACAATCTGTAAACTGTCTGGGTTGCTCTCACTCCCGTCATTTAGTTTAAACATTTCCTAAGTGTGTTTAAAGCCACTTTGGTTGCATGATCACTGCGCCAGTGAACTTGACCATTTGATCCACTCGGGTTACATCTCAGACTCAATGTATTAATATAGGAAACATCACGGGTATTATCCTTAACAGCTTTCCTATAAATGTCATTGACTCATTGACTTTATGTGCGTACATAGGGTCAATAGCATGTGTGTGATAGTTCCCTGTGTAGTGGATCTTAGCACCACCGAATGTCCTCTTAGCGAAAAAACAGTCCTGTATACTTCGACCAATAAAACTGTCCCTTTTCTCTGCAATACGTCATTAGGTCTAAACATTATAATTATATATTTTTTTACAGACCTTTCTACTGTAATTTTGCAAAACCTGGGTCAGATGCTGTACCCCCCCCCCCCCAAGAAAAACATGGATTTAAACATTTTTGAATGGCTTTACGCTAGTGTGTACATTGAAAAATGAGCAGCGGCCGCGTCTCGCCTCACATTAGCATATTCATTACCTACTGTGTGCCCAAATAAGGCGCTAAATAGGCTAGAGCAATTACAAACACCGGAGGGCGTTTCAACGTGAAAAAAAATCTCACACAATTAGTGCTATAATTTCGTTTCCGAAACAACTTATTTATATTTCCTCTCTTTCAATCGTTTTGAAAAATGGCGGCCTAATTTATGCTAATGTGATGTGGCGACACAGGGCCACTATCCAAATGCATGCCGGTTATGGCCGGACACGTGTTTGCCCACGGCGGGCGATCAGCTAATCAAGGGGAACCAGCGTCCAAAATGGCGCTTACCTACCAAATACATTTAAAATATTCAGCATTCTCTGAAATAACATATTATAATAGTAATAAAATATTGACCTACAGTCCTGGAAATATTTTTACAGACCAAATAGGACCGTTTATTGACATTCATTTAGGGAAACAATTTTATTTTGGCCCTAAACCTAATAAAGGTTACCCGAGTCGAAGCGATATTTATAATTTATTGTCGATTTTACTGAAAAATCGAAAAGATGACGAGGCTTCGTCTATGGACTTTAAAATCGAGTCACCTAATTATGGCAATCAACGATAAAAATGAGTTTCCGAAAATACCCACTTCCTATTCGCCTACAGTGGCATTAATAGGATGAAAGCATTTAACAAACTCTTACATTGAAAAAAATGATAGACTAAGTCTATGAGAAAAAATTTCAGGATTCTTCTAGAGAAACCGACATGGTCGCCATCTTGAAAAAGCGCCAAACACGTGGGATTTCGTCCAAAAATTAGAAAATTACGCCGTTTTCGACGTAAAAAAACGTGCTTTTCCTCTGATAACTCTTTCTGACTAATTTAAACTGGCATATTAAGAATGACCTACAGTTTTCACGTACCTGATGAAAAAAATGCTATTGATTTTTTTCAAAAAATCCCTTAAAATTTAATCAAAACTATCCTTGAAAACAGCGGTTTTCAATTGGCGTCTTGGTGAAAACACTGTTGCGTTGTCTATCAGTCGTCAGGGGTCACCAGTATGGGAAGATGGGGTGCCCCTCGCGCCGAAGATACCTGTGAGTGACCGTTGGGGTTTCTAGTATGGGCTCGCAATGGCGGACGAGGGAAACTGCCCAACATTCACCATTAAAACACAAACTTCCTTCCCCGTCGAATCGACGGTTTCAAGTAAATCATAAAAATCTTCCTCCACTTGTCATGTTTATTCGTTAGACATCTGGCAACTACAACGTACAACCCCGCGCACGGTACGTCCTACTTGACTCAGAGAGAGCGACCTACGGAACGTCCGTAGTCGCCGAGCGTAACGTCTAAAGTGCAGGAAAAGTACCAAGACCGCATGGGCTCCGGCCCCTGTGCGCCCGGCACCAAAGTACCAGAACGAGGCAGTCGTCCAAGCTTCTCGCGTCCGGGAAGCCGGGGATAACTGCCACATAAACTTAACGAAGTAAGGATCCTACATTACCCCCGGGTTAGTGATAACGTAGGACACAACTGACGTGTAGGAGACTGCTTCGTGCAAGTAGCGGGGGTTGTAATAATATGTAACCTCTTATAACTAAGCATAGTTTAAAAAATTATAGCGTGTGTGGTTACAGCATGGGTGGTTGACGTCGCAGCATTATAAATGAAATTGTCCCATCCTCTTACATATCTAATATCGGTGGTGAATTCAGCGATGAAAGCTAAATGACGTGTTTGTCGTAGGGACGTGCGCTCAGTCAAAGTACCGAAACGAGGCAGTCGTCCACAGCTTCTCGCGTCCGGGAAGCCGGGGATAACTGCCACATAAACTAAACGAAGTAAGGATCCTACAGGCCTACCGTATTTAAGTCGAATGGAGAATACGTTTTCAGGGATAACTACCACTTCCTTGCTGCGTCAAGTCGCCAATCTTATTTAAAGTTATGTCTCCCGTATTCTTCAATACTTCAAGATACAGCACTCTCAGATGGGTCGCCCTGCGAACGATGTATGTTTATCCTTGTTTTGAGGGAGACCCCAGTTTCCCCCACATATAATTTAGTGCATTTTGAACAAACTATACACTAAATACGGTTAGTTGAATCACAATTTTGTGTGGTTGGAATTTGAATTTGATTCCAGGCATCCAGTACACTCCCCATGGTCTTACCACTCTCTACAACTACTTGCGTTGAGCATAATTTACATGTCCTGCTAGTGCATATTTGAGAAAATCCCTTGTTCTCAATTCACACAAGGTTTTATCTTAATTCTTGGCAAAAAAACGTTCATGATAACATCTTCTAACTAATGCCGCGAAGAGTTTTTTACACGCTATTGTTACATCTTGCTTGTTATTAAAGTGACTCAGTATGATGACATCAATTTTCGCTTTTAATTTTTAAATGAAATAGTGTATCCCACAGATAATTATTTCATTTTTTCAGATTTTTTAGATTTTTAGATAACAATATTTATAAGAGTCCTGCAATAAACCAAACATGCCAGTGTATTGACCTAGAGGTTGGTTGACACATCATTGGGCCACAAGTTGATGTCGTCGGCCTAGCGTTGAGCAGACCATCGGTGCTGTGGGAGGGGGGGGGGGCGTCCCCCCGATCATCGCGTTCCCACACCAATTAGGCAGGTGTTAAGGGTGGCAGCTATTGATGCAACCAGGTGGTTGCTTTGATCATGCCGTCTGAGATGGTGGTTATCCAGGGCAGTTTTGTTGACAAGACAATTAGTCCATGAGCCAAAGGGTTGACCGGTACCATTTTGAGGGGCAAATTCTGCTTAGTGCCACATTGTTCAGTAATAATGTGGGGTGTTATAAATGCATGATAGCAGTTTAGATTGTACAGCTTAACGGTTTAATAATTGGATTTGTAAACCACACTTTCGAAGAAAAATGTGCGTTCACGATAGCTTCGGCGCGTTTCTATAAACACGCGTTGCAGTTTATTACTGTGTTTACAGGTAAAAAATTAAGCAGACGACGTCTGACAAAGCGTCAAAAACATGCCCTTTTAACGTAGATCTAATGCTTATTCTGACAAACATGTCGTGTATTTTATAATATTTTATCTATATGCGCAAATAGTATATTACAAATCTCGAGAGACTGCCATTGGGGTTGGATTTTACGCCTTTATCGGGACCTGGTGGGTTCGGAATGTTCAACTTCCCCAAGACAGTGAGCCTGTGAGGTAGACTAGGCGTGGCCTCTGTTCTGACAGACAATAAACCAACTCGGGATGCATGTATGACATATCTCCTGGCTCAAGAAGTTATATATATATAATATGATGCCCAACAAAGAAAAAATGTTCCATCATACAATTATACAAATAAACAGTCAATCTATTGTTGTGATTGTCAGAAAACTGAAGCCATAGACATATATAGTGTATATACAGGTCAGTGACTGAAGCAGGGTGTCCAGTACTATACTGCAGCCATATGCGTTATAAAATATCGCGTCGTTGATAGTGCCTTGTGATCGAATGTTGATAGTCCAAACAAATAACTTAAATGTAGGATATATTTAGGTTCTTTTGTCTAACGGAATTTTGTATCATATTAGATAATGCGTTATGCTATGCCTTACACCTCGACATGTTCTATGTAAAGCTGACATTTCTTATTATGTTTATGGTAGACTCAAATGAATGGAAATGTGCATAGGCCTACCCGTTTTAATTCACATAGGCCTAATCAGTAATCATGATGCGTTGGCCCTAATTGTCATACTCCAGAAGCATAGCCTCCATAGACAATGTAGCCTACCTTAATGATTAGGCCCTATTATTTTGTTATGGATATAACGGGTGCTACGATTAGATAGTTATGGGCGATGGAGACAAATTAGACCTACTAGGTGTTGCTTATATTATAAAGACATTATAAAGTTCCAGAGATGGAAATTTCTGATCAATTGAAAGAGACTCATCCCCTAGCAATAAAACTTAGGCTTAGGCTCAAGGATATGAAGAAACCGTGGGTTTGGACTTTCGGGTCTAACCCCATTTTTTCATATCTGAGCCAATTTAGGGGACATTTTAGGGCCTAAATAATTTTACAAAGATAGGGGAGCACTCCTTGCGCCAAACGTGGACATATTTTTTCTTCTCAAATATGTTCCAACCAAGTTTTTAATTGTAATTTAACAAAGGACCTAATGCAATCAACAAATATGATAGAAATGCTGATTTACTTTTTTATTGACACAATTAAAAGTCATTACTGACTTATTATTTGTCATGAAAATATATTTATATATATAACATGTAGGCCTGCTACAGGGTTAGCATAGTTATTAGTTCTTTAAAATAACAATCACATGTAAATCGACATGATATGTATATTTCATACCAGGCCTCCGCTTGCCATTGATATATGTAAGCAAACACAGGGTACCGGGGTATTTAAAATATACATCATATCTATTTAAAATTAAGTCAAACAGCAAACATCATAGGCCTACATATATATGTTTTCCGCACCAAAACCAGAGATGGAATAGCTACTATATTATGTTATTCTAATCTACAGAAACTCTGCAAAGCGTAGAAACATAAGACTTACATATATATACAAGTTTACATTTTTTTCTACTGAACGTAAAACACAATATTAAGAGTTATGTGATCTTTAAGAAATGTATAATGAAAATAAGTAAAAAAGATTTATACACATGTATAGTCAAACACGTTACAGAAGTAATTAGCCTAAATGTATCAAGATCTAAATTTGAAGATTATTAGTCCAGTCAAAAAGCTATTAGAACTAGAACAATTGCAATATAAATACTTTTGGCTTCATAAAAACATACAGATAATATCTTACGGAATATTCGAGGTGGAACAAGGAAAACTTCACGGTCAAAGGTCAATTTCAAAGTCACAAATTATTTTTCAACAAATAAAAGTAGGAACAAACTTGTGTAATACATCTTTTTTCGTCTGATTTTGACTGGAAAATCCTTTATAGTATTATTTTGGTGATTCAAAGTCATCTTCAACATCAAAATGTCAATTCCAAGATCAAGTGACCAAAATATATCCTTTGACGCTTCCTCATCGACTGACAGCCCCTCCAAATCACCATTGTATGCATAGGCCTATCCGTCACTTTCTAAAGCACTGCGTCTCACTTTAATAACTTTCCGTAGCCCTTTACACATATCCATTGCCCTTTAACGCCTCTTTGTTGCAATTAAATTCCCCCTGACGCCTTTTAGCGCATCTCCGTCACCCTTTAACGGCTCTCCAGTACTCTTTAGCGCATCTCCATCGCCGTTTAGCAACTCTTCTTCACCCTTTAGCGCCTCCATATTGCATTCTTATGCCTCTCCATCACCTGTTGAAGGCAATCAATCGACCTAGCGCTTTTCCGACGCACTTTAACACATCTCTGTCACCTTTTAACGCCTCTCCATCGACTGTCAATGCTTTTCCCTCACCTTTTAACACCTCTCCGTCACCATCTAATCCGCCTTCCAATCACATTTCAACGCCTCTGTGTCGCCCTTTAATACCTTTCCATTAACCTTTAACACCTTATTGTCGCCCTTTAATGCCTCTACATCGCCCTTTAATACATAACCGTCATCCTATTAATGCACCCCATCACATTTTAACGCTTGCTGTGGCCTTTATGCGTCTTTGTGGAGCTTTAACACTTTTTTCCTTACAGTTGAAAACCTTTCCATCGCTATTTAACACATCTCCATAGCTTTTAAGGCCTGTCTATCACCCTTCAAAGCCTATCTTTCGCTCTTTAACACCTTCCCAATCCCATCGCCATTTAGTGCCTCCATCGACCTATAATGCTTTTTCTCTGCGTCACCCTTTAAATCTTCCTCATCACCATTTAACGCCTCTCCAACACTCCTTTGTGCCTCCGCATAGACCACTAATGCATTTTCTTCTACTTTATTGCCTCTACATTGCGCATTAATGCATAACTGTCACTGAGTAATGCACCACATCGTTCTTTATGTATTTTCATACTCATAGTTCTTTAATGTATCTTCATTGCAATTGAAAGCCTTTCTGTTGCCTTTTAACGCATCTTCATTACCCTTTAACACCTCTTCACTGCCATGTAACGCCTCTCTATTGCACATTACCACCTCTCAGTCACCTTTTAGCGGATCCCCATCGACCTTTGACTTCTCTCTGTTACCCTTTAGTGCTTTCCCATCAGAAGTAAATGACTTTATGGCACCCTTTAACGCTTTCTCGTCGCCCTTTAACACATCTTCATCTCCCTTCATTGCCTCCCCATAAGCTCTAACGCCTTTCGTCACCCTTTGCTGCTTCTACATCACCCTTTAATCCATAACAGTCACCTATTAATGTACCCCTATGACAAGTTTAACAACATCCCATTGCCGTTTATGCGTCTTTGTTTAAGCATCTTTGTTTTGCTACAATTCAAGGCCTCTTGGTCGCTTTTTCACATACATTCGTCGCCCTTTAGACCCTCCCTATTGATCTCTAATTCTTTTCTGACAATCTTTAACACCTTTCCGATGCCATTAAATACCTCCCCATCCCTACTTAAGGACTCCCCATCGCCCTTTGACACCTCTCAATCTCCCTTTATTGCCTACCCATCGACCTCAACACCATTTTGTCTACATCAACCTTCAATGTTTCACCATTACCTATTAATGCACCCCCATCACACTTTAGCAACTTCCCTTTATCCCTCGTAGCGCTTTAACATTTCTCTGTTGCAATTGAAGGCCTTTCCGTTGCCCTTTAACATATCTTATTCACCCTTTAACTCATAGTTGTCGCCCTCTAATGCCTCCCCATTGCCCTTCAACGTCTCTCCATCACATTTTAACGCCTCTGCATCGACCTCTGACACCTCTCCTTTGCCCTTTAGCCCATCCCCATCACCCTTAAAGGCTTTCCCATCACCATTTAACACCTCTGCGGCGCCTTTTAAAACTTTATCGTAGCCCTTTGATGCCCATTCGTTACTGTAGCGCATTTACACCGCCCTTTAACGTTTATCCATCGCGTTTGAATGCATCTTTGTTGACTATTAATGCCTCATTGTCGCAATGTAATGTTTTTCTGTTGCCTTTAAACATATTTTCATCGACCTTTAGCACCTTCTCGTCACTCTTTAGCGCCTCATCATGTGGTGAAGCCCATCTAGTGCCATTCACAATGTAGCTATACTAACAGTGACTAACGTGCCTTAGTGTTTGTGATTTCAATGGGTATGATGGTTTAGGGTTATATTGCTATTTTGTATGTTAAAACACAAGACTACACGTAGGTATATTGTTTCTTCCTGCATTTTTAGTGTTTTTGCCTTACAATGTAACTGCACATGGTCTAGTCGTTATATCGTTATATTTTTCTTATACAATTATGCAATGTAGTGCACTTGTTACTATCTTAGTACGTGCTTGTAATTGAAATCGTGGTCCAGTGGTCATATTGTTAAAGGGACATGCCCAGGTCTATAATCATGAAAAAATTGGTGATTTTATTTTAGCTTAATAATATGACCATATGATGTAAACATGTTCATAGACTATAACTGCAAATGTTTTTTTTAATTTTTTTGCTGCGCATTCACCAGTTAGGCTGGATATAGAGACGAAGTTCCCGTATTTCTTATTTTTGTCATGGTTGTCAATAATTAGAAATCAGGAATTTCGTCCCTATATCTAGCTTAACTGGTGAATGCGCAGCACAAAAATAAAAAACTTTTGCAGTTCTAGTCTATGGACATGTTTACATCATATGGTCATATTAAGAAGCCAAAATAAAATCACCGATGTTTTGATGATTTTAGCCTGGGCCAGTCCCAATGATATTCAGCTGCAACCCATTCCACACAACTCGTTTTCTATTCACCATCAATATTTAAGAAATATTTGAGTGTCATGTATATTTTATTTAAATAACTAAACAGAACAATGTGCACGTGGGAGATATTTTGGCTAATTTCATGTCTTAGATGGTCATGACATTGACCTGTACAGCACGAACTTGAGATTTATTATCCCTAGCAATAAAAATCAATCAACAACCAATTTACAGCTGTCAGAAAAAATTGTATTCGTATATGGCCAGGACTTTGACCTGTGCCGGGCTACTGGGATGATTGCTAGTAGTAGTACTTTTCGCCCCCATCCGGGGAGGGTCATTAGGGATCTGTTTCGTCTGTTGGATGCTGTTACGGCATTGTACGGAAGCACTAGTCTACAGCAATCATCCAAGGGCAGCTGCAGCCTCCTCGTATCTGGCTATAATCTTCGGGCGGATTGCCAGTGGCATACCCTGGTTCCTCCGCTCAACAGCGGAGCCAATGCAGCACCCGCATCAGTGCTGGCGCTAATGTAGGCCGTGGTAGCCTTAAATAACCGGCAATAGCGTGTTTGACATTAGGTCTCTCACAAGGGATGAATGGAGTTACCCAGAGGGAGTGATCCTTCCTATTATTACTCTGGGGACTATCCGACCCGAGGATAGCGGAGCTGTGCGAAATGCCATTAAGTTTCATCATTCAATTGTACAGCGAAACTTAAGTCTCCGGCCGTCTGGGCATGTCTGGGGGTATATCCCCTAGACATGCCCAGAACCCCTTATCGGGCGAGCGAAGGAAAACGCTCTCAATAACCCACCATGCACTATCACCCCCACCCTCACATCATCATCTGTACATCATTCATCTCATCAATTGACTACAACGTTTTTATCGTATTATAATGTCACTTAAAAGACCTTTTGTGCCGAAAAGTGACGTGAAGCAATGATTTACTACTACTACTACTTGACCTGTGCCACATGACCTTGATATTTCATCACCCTTTAACAATAACATAAAATCAGTCAACAAAGCATCAACCAATTCACAGCTGTTAGACTCGTTATCATCTTTTATATAAACAATTAAACGCAAAATATGCACGTGCCCTATATTTTGGCTAATTTTGATTATTAAATGACCTTGACCTGTACAACATGACTTTGACATTTCATCACCCGTAAACAATAAAAAAATAAATTAACAACTAATTTTGAAATATTATAAATCATATCGTATTATATGGATGTGAGTGATATTTTAGCTAATCTAGGGTATTAAATGGCAAATGACTGTGACTCGTGTGACATGATTTTGGCATTTTTTTCATTCCAGTATAGGTGGAACGTGATTCCAGATCATTAAAAAACATTTTTTTAGACAGAACATTTAAAAAATCAGACAATCCGGTTCTTAGATACAGTCAATTGCAATTCAATGGCGGCCATTTAGTCATTGTTCATTAAAATGGGGGCAAATGACCCCCAGATGACCTTGAGATGATGGGAGAAACTGAATCCTATGATTCTCGGGTCAGGTCTCGGGTCAGGTCAGGCCGGTTAGCCCTTTTTATACATAAATATATATTGCACTTGTTCTTATGCTTAGTTATTAAAATTACATTTTCAGTTACTTACCCCTAAAATTTATGTTTTGACATTTCAGATGACCTTTAATCATCAAAATTGTTTCATAAATTGATTATCTAGTCAAAATCACACAAGAAAGATATATTACACTTGTTGCTTTTCATACTTGTTAAAAAACATATTTTTACATTTTTGGCCTTCGAATTGACCTTTTGACCTTGAAGTTGACCTTAAAACATGAAAATAATACCATAAATGGATTCTCCAGATAAAATCACATCAAAATGATGTATTACACTTGTTTCCACCTTTCTTTGTTAGAAAATCATATTTGACCTTGAAACTTTTATCTGGCAGACGCCATCTTGGGCGCCATCTTGGATTTGCACTTTTCTGCTCTACTAATTTCTTAAGATTTTTTATATGACAATAAGTGACATTTACCAGGTTCAAGACAGTTAGGATACTTCCTGTTGCAATTTGTTCTAGGTCAAGGCCATATTTTGAGCCGATTGACTGGACTAAATAGTGGCCTATCATTTCGCTAATCACCGTAATTTTGTTAAATTTAGATATAGGGTTGTCCAATGTAAACCGATTTTTTAACAGGAAAGCTGCCACCTCTATATTGCTATCATACATCAATGGAAAGGGGAGATAATGTAGTTTTAGGAAATATGTGTGAAAATTTGCCCCATGAAATGGTACCAATGACTAAATTTTCATCCTTTGGCTCATGGACTAAATATACCTCTTGGAAATAAAACTAGTTTCGTCGTTTTCAGTAATTAATTTTTTTTTTTGATGTTTTTGTATTTTATTCAGGATCAGTAGGATATATAACTTCATATGAAGTAAATTTTCAGGAGTTCCTTTAATGTATATTCTAACATATCTAAGGATTTGTGATTTAATTAATCCCTCAAAAGTATGGTTTGGGTGATGTGATTTTTTGTGTAACAGTTCCAAAATATATGTTAGTTGAAAATAAACTTTGGTATAAAATGTTCCTAACTGTCTCCTTATATCAGTTTACTTTGTAGGCCTAAACTACTGTGTCTGAAAAAATTCATTGATTCCGAGCTGAACTCTGCCTTGACAGTTACTGTAATCGAAGGGTGATCACGGTGACGCGTGTTCAAAATTTTCACAAAATTTGTCTAAAAAATTCTTGATATGTTTCCAGATCATAAACTATCATCCAAGAATCTCCAGTATACTGAGGGTTAAAGGGCGCATTTTTCTAATGTTTTTTTCCTCCCACTCTGCCAAAAACAAATTAGCATAATTTGGTGCAAATTTCTTACCCATCGAAGCTCCCCACGTTTGTGGGTACCATTGGCTGTTGAACTCAAAATCTTTGTTTTCTAAATTAATTTTAATAGTTCTAAAATTTCTTTATCAGGCTTCTTTGGGTCTGTATTCTTCTTAAATATTTGTTTGACAGCCTCTAATATCCTACGCTCCAGATGGTGCAACTCCAGCTTCAACACTGGGTTATTCGGGCCAGATGGTTGAAATTAGACTTAGGTCTAAACTTCTGATCTCTAGTTCTCGATTTTTTGTTATGAAAAAAAATGATAGTTTCAATCGGCACGCAAAGTTTGAGTAGGCCTCCTCTACTTCAATCTTTTTGGTCACTCTCGGCGCCGGGATATATTTGATACCTTTTGCCAAGAGACTTTCAAAACCTGAATTTAGTTTATTTTTGATAAATTTAGTAGACCTGACGCCGACGAGGAGGGAAAGCTACTGACAATCTGTAAACTGTCTGGGTTGCTCTCACTCCCGTCATTTAGTTTAAACATTTCCTAAGTGTGTTTAAAGCCACTTTGGTTGCATGATCACTGCGCCAGTGAACTTGACCATTTGATCCACTCGGGTTACATCTCAGACTCAATGTATTAATATAGGAAACATCACGGGTATTATCCTTAACAGCTTTCCTATAAATGTCATTGACTCATTGACTTTATGTGCGTACATAGGGTCAATAGCATGTGTGTGATAGTTCCCTGTGTAGTGGATCTTAGCACCACCGAATGTCCTCTTAGCGAAAAAACAGTCCTGTATACTTCGACCAATAAAACTGTCCCTTTTCTCTGCAATACGTCATTAGGTCTAAACATTATAATTATATATTTTTTTACAGACCTTTCTACTGTAATTTTGCAAAACCTGGGTCAGATGCTGTACCCCCCCCCCCCCCAAGAAAAACATAGATTTAAACATTTTTGAATGGCTTTACGCTAGTTAGTTAGTTAGTTAGTTAGTTAGTTAGTTAGTTAGTTAGTTAGTTAGTTAGTTAGTTAGTTAGTTAGTTAGTTAGTTAGTTAGTTAGTTAGTTAGTTAGTTAGTTAGTTAGTTAGTTAGTTAGTTAGTTAGTTAGTTAGTTAGTTGGATTGGTGGTCAGGATGAGAATAAGGGTTCAACGTTAGGGTGGGGTAAGCTAGGGTTCCAGTACCTGGTTCCCCCAAAAAACCCGGTATCGATGTGTCAACCGTACTCTCATCATACCCTCAAGGGTCGGACTTTAGTCACCACTTCAAGGGCATGACTTTCCATGTTTCCAACCTATTGCACTGACCGAGGAGAAGTATAGCCTGATTTCTAAAAAGGAAAACAATCATAATAATTTGATATAAAAACTACCTCATCCAATGCATATATTAATGTAGTCAGATCCTGACTTGAGTCGGATCCGGTAATAGATGGGCCGCCCTGCAGCTCCCGGAGTTAAAGTGTGTGGCAACTGCTGTGTCCTTCTTAAGGCGTACATCCGAACGATGTAGGTTTATCCTTGTTCTGAAGGAGAGCCCAGTTTCCCCCACATATAATTTATTGCCTTTGAACAAACTATACAGTAAATACCGTTAGTTGAATCACAATTTTGTATGGTAGAATTTGAATTTGATTCCCTGCATCCAGTACGCCCCCATGGTCTTACCACTCTCTACAACTACTTGCGTCGAAAATAATTTACAGTTCCTTGTAGTGCATCTTTGAGAAGATCTCTTGTTCGGGTTTTCTCTCAATTCACACAAGGTTTTATCTTTATTTTTTCGAAAAAAACGTTACGAATAACCTCTCCTAACTAGTACTGCAAAGAGTGTTCTACACGCTATTGTTACATCTTACTTGTTATTACATATTCTAACATATCTAAGGATTTGTGACTTAATTAATGCCTTGAAAGCATGGTTTGGGTGATGTGTTTTTTTGTGTAACATTTCCATAGTATCTGTTGGTTTAAAATAAACTTTGGTATCCAATGTCCCTGTCTCCTTAAATCTGTTTCCTTTGTAAACTACTGTGTCTAAAAAATGCATTGATTCCGAGCTCAACTCTGCCCTGACAGTAATCGAAGGGTGATGGGTGTTCAAAATTTCCACAAATTTGTAAAAAATGTCCTTGGAGTGTTCCCAAATCATACAAATATCATCCAAGAACCTCCAGTATACTGAGGGTTTTAGGACGCATTTTTCTAATGCTTTTTCCTCCTACTCTGCCAACAACAAATTAGCATAATTTGGTGTAAATTTCTTACCCATCGAAATTCCCCACGTTTGTAGGTACCATTGGCTGTTGAACTCAAAATCATTGTTTTCTAAATTAATTTTTAATAGTTTTTTATCCGGCCTCTTTGGGTCTGGATTCTTATTAAATATTTGTTTGACAGCCTCTAACCCATTGGTATTATCTATGTTTGTATAGAGACTGTCAACATCTATTGTGGCTATAAATGCCCCTTCCTTCACTTTCATTCCCGCAATTTTGTTAATAAAGTCATTAGTATCCTTTAGATATGATTTATGTTGTTTTGCAAGCGGTGCTAAAAAAATCTATATTATTTAGTTAGTTAGTTAGTTAGTTAGTTAATTAGTTAATTAGTTAGTTAGTTAGTTAGTTAGTTAGTTAGTTAGTTAGTTAGTTAGTTAGTTAGTTAGTTAGTTAGTTAGTTAGTTAGTTAGTTAGTTAGTTAGTCAGTTAGTTAGTTAGTTAGTTAGTTAGCTAGTTAGCTAGTTAGTTAGTTAGTTAGTTAGTTAGTTAGTTAGTTAGTTAGTTAGTTAGTTAGTTAGTTAGTTAGCTAGTTAGTTAGTTAGTTAGTGCACTAATACATCCTGGGTTATGACTGCATTCAACGACAAATGCATTGCATAATGTGAATACTTACAATATTCACATGCATCTAGGTTTCTGTCCATTTTCTAGATTATAAATGCGATATTAAGCAAATTATGCGGCACACTAATTTCAAACAAACTCCACTGGACCATATGACAAAATAATTATTTTTAATGATATAATAGGCCCATTCGAGTGGCTGTTTTCGTCGTCGACGTTTTTTTACGTTTTGTTATATCCTAGTTGATTGGCTGATTGATTTTTTTCCGTCGTCGACGAAACGAGACGGAAAAATTCACCGTAACATTTTTGTTAAATAACCTTTGACCTCTGACCTTTTTGACGAAAAAACGTCGAGGACGAAAACAGGCACTCGAATGGGCCTAACGTGAGATGTACAATAAATGAATAAGTCAAATCTACCTCGTGTACTAACAATAAACAATTATTTTTTCCAGCATAGCAGAGGATCCCTCATCCTCTGGGCCTAGCATTAGTTATACGATAATCATCAGACTGTCAGATAAGACGCCTCCGCAATCCACCAATAAATCCTAAAAGCGAACGAAATTGGTCTAAAAAGTCAGATAAAAACAGATGGGCTGTGCCTTATAAAACGTCCGCGTATGTTGTGAAAACGATCAGCTTCAAGAGTCATGATGGGTGATTACTGTCCGACTTTCTGTACAGTACTTGATTTATTGTCAATGACGGGCTCAACAGTGAACTCTGCGGGTGAATAATCAGCTCTATTTCCTATGGAAAATTCAGCTTTATATCTCTGACTGCATGCTCATGATTACACAGATTGTGCCAATCACCCTGGGATCGAGCCGATAAAGCTTTATAGCCTTTCTGTCTAGTCTCGCCACTTGGCAGGTGACACCGTGAGCAACGAAATCCCTCACCTCCTGGCTTCACCGATTTTGCTGAAGATTTTGGTGTGGTCACATCACTCGTTTCATGTTCATTTTCATTATTAGCTGGTCTATTATAATCCACATCTTCACTGCATGAATGTACAATTCTGTGATTCTTCATAATGTTTCTCTTGTGCTCATATGATGGAGGCCTATCCCTGTCACGTAGGCCTATGTTTCCAGGAACTGTGGTATCGGTTGATTTAATATGTGCACTACTGTTGTTCGGCATTTTGTATGCAGAAGGTGCACTTCCCATGCTGACAGTTATTTCACATTTACGTTTCTCCTTTAAAATACCGTTGTAACTATATTGGATCCTAGAAATAACCTTTGAAACAATTGACGTCACGACGGTAATGAATTTTCAAGTAGCCTACAGTTGGAATCGGTAGGGCTATATATCTGCCACAGAACTAGTAGTTCTTTGATCAAAACATCGTCTGGATCAGAGCTATGGGCTCAAAAATAAACAAATGCACATGGCTATCCTGTTGGTGTACGTGTTCAGTTGTGGCCAGGGTACTCACTATCTCCATAAATATGGCATAGCATGCATGCAGAATAATTTCGTCCAACTAATAATCTATTCGCCAAATTTTTGCGATTTCATTCGATGACAAGAAGATCGCGATATAACTATGTAGTAGGAATTATTATCTCTCTTAGTGGTTCCTAGCAGATTCCTTCTACCGTCTACACAGAGCAGTGTCACAAAATCGCTTTCCCTTGACCAGTGACTCTATATGCCTACATGCTATACGCAGTCCCGTATTGATTAGTCGCTTCAGTGAGCGTGACCACATGCACCCAGCACACACGAGACGTTGAGCCGATGTTGTTTTAATGTTGGGTCAGCGTCGGAGACGATGGGCCAACATTAAAATAACATTGACTCAACGTCTCGCGTTTGCTGAGCACATGCAAGCAGGAGCTCAACAAAATGAAATATTAGTCCAGCTAGCCGTTATATAAGTATATTACCATCATACTACTTAATGAGTTATTTATGAATAAATGGCGTACGTTGGCTTAATGTGGATGTATTGCTAAAACCTTTTGTTGAACCACTGGCTGCACGGTGGGCCAACATTTCTAACGAGCGCGCTTCGCCATGGATTTTGTTGACCTTCTCCCGACAACTATTTTAAGAATGGTCATAAACGCATGACCTCCCATGCATACACAATCCATGTTCTGTCAGCTTACAGCAGTTATATGCACGGCAGACAGGATCTATATTATTGTAAAGAATTTAAATTATGCAACATGCGTATGTCGGTGATTGTTTAAAACATGTACAATAAGCAACTTTCATGTTGATTTATATCCCGCCCGTTGTTATTTTCTTAATATATATATATATATATATATATATAAATATATATATATATATATATATACTAGAATCCAATTTATTATTGGGTCTTTCTTTTGTTATACCGTATTATTGGGTCTTTTAAAGGAACCATAATTTAGACACATTTAAAAGAAACTTCTAAGATAGTAGCTTTAGGGTCGGTAGTCGGGGACGGAGGTGGCGCCACCAATCTATAAGTTTTCCGTCATTTAGTTAAGTTTCTATCTTAACTAAATGACGGGTCATTCTAAAAGACCCAATAATACAATGAAAGACCCAATAATACATTGGATTCTAGTATATATATATATATATATATATATATATATTGCAATATAACATATAAGTTTTCCGTCATTTAGTTAAGTTTCTATCTTAACTAAATGACGGGTCATTCTAAAAGACCCAATAATACAATGAAAGACCCAATAATACATTGGATTCTAGTATATATATATATATATATATATAACCATGCTTAATGTCACTTTATGTAATGTTGGTAATACGATATACATCGTTATTGGTCTGCAATATTTTTTCGAATGCAGATTATATATAGTGCATATGTCTGCACAGAATACCGTACATTTATTATTTTCGATGATGTTTAATCACATGATTTGCAGGTTCAAAACGGCCGACACAAAATAAGTTGCATCAAATATTCACCAATTGATTTAGTTAGTTTTTCAATATTTATATTTATACGAAAAATACAATTTTTTATTTTCCCTGCCATCTTCGTGCACCTTGTTGCTAAAATCACTTTATTTCACCATTCTTTTTATTAATTTGGCTGTCAAATTAAAGGGACTGGCTCAGGCTAAATTCATAAAAAATCGGTGATTTTATTTGGCTTCTTAATATGACCATATGATGTAAACATGTCCATAGCCTATAACTGCAAACGTTTTTTAATTTTTGTGCTGCGCATTAACCAGTTAGGCTAGATATGGAGACGAAATTCCTGTTTTCGATATATAGACAACCATGTCAAAAATAAGAAATACGGAAATTTCGTCTCTATATCTAGCTTAACTTGTTAATGCGCAGCAGAATAATTAAAAAAAATTGCAGTTCTAGTCTATGGACATGCTTACATCATATGGTCATATCAAGAAGCGAAAATAAAATCACCGATTTTTTTATGATTTTAGCCTGGGCCAGTCCCTTTAATTTCAGTTCAGTTAAAAACCTTTCATAAGTCAACATTTGTTTAATCAACAGCCATATTGTTACATAAATCGCCAAAGCGTAACCCTACAATCACATTTAATAAAGCTATGTGCAACAAATATTGACGAACAAATTATAATAAATCATGATCCAAAGCAAAACACTCCATTTATATGTTGATGTTCAGTTGCTAAAATCGAAATATTATGTTTGACATGTCTTATTTTGTTGAATTTCTGAGAATTGATAAATTGCAACAGAGCCTAAAAAATTGTAATTTATATTTGATGTCATTCCTGCAATCGATTAATGAAATGGTAGGCCTACTGAAGACATACACTAATGTATTAAACATAATTATTAAACATAATATTGAATTATTGTATAGAAAAGGTCGATTGGCGGTACTGACATTGTTTTAGATGATCAATGACATATCCGTAGGTATCTCAGCTTATTAACCTAATGCAGGAAATAATATTACTATATGTTTTTATTTACAACTAAGTGCATATTATATTCAATATCATTATTATTGTTAAATTCGCTTGGTCAAACTTGCGAAAACAAATGTATTTGAATTATAATTATTCAAATACACTTTCTGATACAATTTCTGCGTCAGAGTTAAAATCAAAGGATGTCATTTAGATATTGAGTATGTGCATTTGTAGAGTTACTCATGTGTTATATAACCAATTTTGAACTCTGCTGATGCTGTAACTATCATACATTAAGAGCGCATATGTATTAAATTGATTTTAAGTATAGCTATGATTAGATTATGAATATTTTAATCTGTATATCTGTATATACCATTTACAATATCACATTTTTTAGAAATATATTGTATTATTGAATGTATAAAAGAGCTCATATTTTAAAAATAACATCTTTGCTAATTATACACCCTGTATTAATATATTTGTATAAATATATAATAAACTAGGTGTAGTAATAAAATATAGGAACATATTAAGTTTTTTTTAGATAAATAATGACATTTTATGATAAATAAAAAAGAAACAAACGTGTAATGTCGACCTCGTTTTTGTCGTTCAACTCTGTTACCACTGCATTTGATGACAGGGTAGGTAGGCCTACTAAAGGTCATTTACATGTGTTTTTTTATATATTATTTCCCCAGCCAATAATTAGGACCTACAGCCGGTAAAATGAAATGTAATAATTACGCCTATATTTTATTAGTGTTCGGTATTTGTATCAAGTTCTAGAGTAACAGGTTGAAAACAATATGGGACACATGTAAATAACATACTAGCAGACCTATTATAAATTTAAAATGTCGAATTTTTTTAAATGATCATTTATGCTTTATAAAGTGTATTATGAAATGAACTATGAGTAAAAATAATACAATCTTGTCCACGTTAAGCACTGATAAAACAAATTTTACTATTTTAGATTTGGGGGGACAATAGTATATATTATCTGATTATGTGGTGTAGGATTATGCCTATTTTATTCTTAATTTGGTTACAAATAAGCTAATAATAATAATAATAATAATAATAATAATAATAATAATGATAAACTTTATTTATGAAGGGTAGACCATTTAGTACGTTGTACTAATTTGCAATGGGCCCTCTTTATACACATGAAGTTATTTTTTAACAAAATGTATTAAAGTGTGTTCTAGCGGTGCTGCTTTAAATATAGTTTTGGTTGAATGACCCATGTTGACATATTATGGTGGGCGGGGTATATGAATTATTATGACATTAAACTATAGTTGCAGTCAACTTCCACAAGCGTTGGGTATTTTTCGCTGATTTCTCAGTCAATTCTTAATCAATTTTCATGAAATTTTGCAAGCACCCTTTTCAAGTATTCCGAAGCCTACCCGGGAAATTTCATGAAATTTGAATAAGTATTTCAAAAGTTAGACCATTTGACATGTAGTGGAATTTCGTGATTTAAGCTGATAGCGTTCAATGGGTTTATAGAGGGGCGTCATAATTCGCAAAAACTACATGTCAAATGGTCTAACTTTTAGACTACATAATATTTTTTCTTGAAATGTTCAGGGCAGGTGCGCTAAAACTAGAAACTAACGCTTGGAAAATTTCATGACAATCGGATGAAAATTGCATGAGCAATGAGCGAAAAACGTGCAACGCGAAAGTGACAGATTTAAAGTGACTTTTACTTTAGTAGACTAGGCCTAGAAATAACATTAGGCCTATCGGTATTTTACTTAGTAGTCACTCACTGAGAAAATTTCTGATGATGACCCTTGAGCAATATTAATTGGATGTGGCATAGCCTAACGGTGTGCATAATAATCTCTCAATCATTAAAGCATGCACGATATATTGATCTAATGTTGGTTTGATGACGGCCCATCGTCTGCGACGCTAGACAAACATCACACATTTGGTCTCACCACCCCAAATGCCAGTCCCATTGAAACACATGTATAATGCCAACATTCCAAGGGCCGAAATCACCACTTTCGTCCCTAGCTGCCCCCCTATGTGACTCACCATAATAAAGCCTAAGCTGTCCTTTTTCAAAAACTGTTTCGAATATGGTATGCTAACTTCCTGCGTTTTGAGCTACGCTCCAATGTTGAAAAAATGGTCCGTTTTGCCCAGATCTCCCGAAATATTCTTGCGCCCATTCCCAGAAAAGACACAAATCCTTCTCACCCCATGTGTCCATCCGAAAATCTCACATAACAGTTATACCTCATATCACAGACAGCGAAAACAGTGTGTGCTTACAATTTATCCACATAATTACAACATTCCTGTATTTTTCTTAATTCACCAGAAGCGGAAACAACCATTTAAAGCAGTAAATTGGGTAGGGATTCTCTAGTCAGTAGCCACCCCCCTTGGATTTCGGCTCATTTAGGGTGGTGAGACCATTTGATCAATGTATCATGCTTGCTGGATTAGGACCTCATGCGCCATCTGCTGAATTGAATCAACATCATGACTGAATTAATATTGGTTTCTTTTCATATTCAGATAATACGGTTTACATGTCGAATAAGCCTCAATTAATGTTGCTATTTTTAGACCCAATATTTGGGGATATCCCATTGGGATACCCTGAAGTTTGACATTTCCAACACATGTCATGCCCATGATGCATGTGCACCTTGTTCAGCTTATGAGAGTGATAAGTGCCAGTACAAAGTGTATACGTAAGTTACAATATTTTGTATTTAAATTAGCGACAGCTAATTATTTAGATGGCAACAGCAGTCACACTTGTAGGCCTGCTAAGTTAAGCAATAGACATGCTGTACGAGGCCCATCCTCTGAGACTGAGGACTTGTCCTGCAGATATTACTCTTTCTAACATGATATCATGAGTGATACTCTTTCTAGCATAGTGTCCTGCTTTCTAATGAGCCGTCAACAAATGCATATGACGACCAGTTATTCGCAGTTTTGGCATATATAACTATGCTAAAAGTGTTCTATTGTTTGCTTAGATATTCGATGAATTGCTGATGTAGCCCTACCACCATGTAGGATTGGAACTGAAATCGATCTGGTGTGTAGGCAGGTATCTAATAGACATCCAAAGTCAAATAGATTGCTGCTCACGAAATATCGCATAGAAATTGACACTTAAGTTGAATTTATTTTGAGCAGCATCGATAAGCTTACCGCATCATTTTTTTTCTAAAATACATCATTGTCCAATAACGTTAGGCTACATGAAATAGTTATTTCACCTGCTCAAATTGTATCCTCAAAATCTACGATATCCAACAAAGTATTGGGAAAGTCTCTTGTTTTCAATCTTGCTGTTATTTTTCTTAGAAAGCAGGACATCCCTATTTCAAATGAAATTGTTAGAAAGCAGGACACTTTTACAAAATACCTATACTTTGTTGAATATCGTAGATTTGGACGCCTAGCCTATATTTCAGAAGGTGAAATAATGGTTTGATTTATTTGATAATAAAGTATTTTCGGAAAAAAAATAAACGTGGTAGATTTATCCATGTTGAAACAAAATCAACCGATTTGGGCGGACATCTACGTAGGCCTTCTAAAATAAAATCAGGCGCGTAGCCAGCCGTTCGCCAGTACGCACGTGCGTACACATTGTAAGGGAGAGTAAAAAAAAAATATGACCCATCAAAAAAAGAAGCAACGAGTTATAGCAGTCTAGCCTAGTCTAAATGTACATGCGCACTTAGCAGTCTATTCTTTATGTGGTGTTGCATAAAACGCCGGAAAAGTAGGATACAAATGCAATAGGCCTAAATGTTTCTCTTTTCAATGACAGTCACAAATTCACGACATGTATGACTATAGTGCCGCTAAACTTGCCGTGGACGAACCCACACGGTAAAGATGTGGGACCGTGGATTACTAGAGTCTACATTCGTTTTACCCGGGGAAAGCAATTTTTTTCAACCAGGCAGTCAATGAGATCGATACCCAAGGTGGAAAAATGCTAATAACATTTTTTTACAAATGAACTGAGCGTACGATGTATACAAAATAACCTTTTATTGACCTGATTAATCGAGGCAAGTCTTAGATATGAGCGTCCAGAGAAATGTCCCACTTTTTTACCCTTGAGTGGGCATTATATTCTGTGGCAGTTCTGTTTCAGCAACGTTATGGGGCTAATTCTAAACGATCTATTTTTGTACCTGCACTGCACTGTGTTAAACAAATGATAGGCTGCACAATGACATGTATACATGCATAAATCCCATGCTACACTGACTAGCTTCTCAGACGTGAAGACACTGGTGACAAGAGTGAAATCCCATGCAGGCATTCAACCAATGTTATACCAATGTTGGTTCATTGTCTAGGACACTGGCCCAACATTAAAACAATATTATTTCATCATCTCATGTTTGCTCAGGGCTGATTTATGCATATCACAGCGAATCATGTAACCAGGTAATAATGATCAAATAACGTTTTTGTATAGTGTAGGCTATATATAGTGTATATATAGTGTATAGTTTCGTTTTCGTGTAAGGTTATCTGTTTTGTATACTGTCTGGCAGCTGGCATAGTAATAAAAATCATGGATATAGATCTGTATGCCTACAAATAATAGTTATTTCATCTTTTAACCCCTCCACATACTAGCCTCTAATTATGTATGACTAAAAAAAATTGAGGGCCATTAATTTTTTATTTACAACATGTCCTTCAGACAATTATTTATTTCATGAAAATTCAATTTCAAAATATTCACTTTAAAAACACTCCTCCCCCCCCCCCTGTCGATTGAGTGGTGGCCCCCTTATGACCAATCACAGAATGTCCAGCTTAGCTATTATTCGTGCACACAAAGACACTACGTAGACTACATAGTCAAATGCTGGATCCGCCATGTCTGTTTTTTAAAAAAGTTGATGCTATCTATGGATAATCGTACTTGACCGAAAATAATCAGTAGATTTCAATATGTAATCACTGGGTAAAATGATTTAAATTATATTATAACTTGATATAATTCAATTTTTAATTTTGTTGCTGTATTCAATTTTGAAATTTTACAAAAATTATTTAAAAAAAAATTATAAATCAATATCTTTACCGAAAATACCATCAGATGCCACCATTTGCAATCTTTTTTTCAAATTTTCCTCGGGGGAGGCCCCCCGGACCCCCCACCGTGTCCGCTTCGCGCAGCGGGTATGGGGGTTCCCCCCATGAAATAGCAGCCATGAATTAGGGAAAATCCACTCCCTCCCCGTTTCGGAAACGCTCTGTAAATCCGTACCCCTAGCGTTGTGCGTACACATGTTCATAACCCTGGCTACGCCCCTGAAAATGGATATCAATTCGTAGACTATATGTGTTTGGAAGGTGGTAGGCTACAGCAGCTATTCATAGAAGACTTGAAAGTACTAGTATCCAGGTATCTCGGCACTAGAAAGCAACTTTAAGCAACCTTAAACATGTTAAAGCAACCTTAAGCGGCTCTAAAAATATGTTGCTTCACGGTGGAGAAGGTTAACCCTTTCAGTGCGTCTTGATCCTAAATAAATCACACATTGTAAATATGCAGGTGCAATAACAGGTCCAATTTTCAAACGTGAGTATTTTTCATTTATTCGAAGCTGACATTTGTATGACCGATTCACTATAGGCCTATAACGGACTATTAACGGCCTGTCGGAATAACAACCCGGATCCGGCTATGAGTCTTATTTTCAATTGTACTTTATGGCCTGGTAAAGATTAACTAAATCCATGTCATACTGGTATGCCTGGTAGCTTAAATCTTTCTTCTATTTTCCCATGTGATAATTGCAAGGACCCTGTCACATGGGAACAGCGTGAAATTTGCTGTGATAAACTTTGCGACACATGGTTTCACAAAGATTTGGTCGACATAGCCCAGCAGGCCCAAGACGTTGAATCAATGTTGGTTTAACGCTGGTCCACCGTCTACGACGTCTCGTGGATATAGTGTCGATGCAATTATCAAATTTGGACACAAATTTATTTGATTCTTTCGAAATTAAAACAACAAATATTTTTGATACCCTAAATTTCTAATAGTGGCTCTGAGAACGCAGCCAATTCACCAAATTCAGTTTTCGCTCCCACACAGCACAGTAGTACGATCCCCCATGCCCAAGAATCGCCAAAGAAACTGGCGTACTTTGTTAGTAAATTATAGAAGCTTTAAAAAGGGGACAGTAACAAAATTAATGTCTTAGCATCTCTAGATTACTATCCCTTGATCACCCTTGGCGCTGAATCTTGGCTTAACAAAGATACTACTACCAGCGAAATCTTCCCTAATAAATACCAAATCTTACGTTGGCACCAATAAACTTTTGTGAAAGGGAGCATTGCACCAACACGCCTTGTCCTAATCACAAAGTATGTGTAAACAGTTTGTAATTTGGGGGAGGCGCATACATTTATAGACTATTACATATATTACAATATTTACACACCCCCTGTTTCCAAGTACCGTACTTCAATTAATTATATACACTTTTGCATGTCGCTTTACACATTGATTTTTTTGTATCTGTTTTTGTGACTTATTTTTTACTTTCAGCTGTATGGCGTGCTTTAAGAGATGTACAATAAATATGTAAAATACTATGATATAACAATAATATGATTTAGGGGAGATTATGCTGTTTTTGCGGCGCACGAGATATTATTAGCGCCATCTTCATGACTTTTTCTTGGCCCCGTTTAGCCTGCATACACAAAGATCTGATATAATTAATTTAATCATTCATACGTCCACACATATAGGACAATGTCGTGCTGTAGGCATAAATCATCAGGCGTTGTCCCTACATCACTGTTCCCATATATACCAGAAGATCTAAACATGCTAAATGGGGAACTAATTATCTATAACACCGTCAAAAAGCCCACTGAACATGCTAAAAACTCGGCTTTCCATGCAGGAATTTGAACTTTTCTCATTAGCTTGGTAGAAGACTGTCTGTTTGAAAACCGCAGATATATGAAAAAATAATTTTGTGTAAAATAATCCTCATTTGGGAATTTCTTTGATTTACTACTGAGGTTTGTTTCAGGTTAACCCCCTGTTAACGGCGGAATTATAAATATTGAGATGATGCGCACGTTTTTGGTGCCACTTACTTCTACGCTATCACTCGGGGTGGGATTATGGATGGGAGGCCGACTGCAGGACTACAAAGTGGTGGAATCAGGAACCAGCTGTAACCAGAATACCTCGTCACTGCTGACTGCACAATACGGTCATAATGACGAAAGACAATGTGCTGCTATACGTCAATTATCAGATGCTGTATTTTCATTTCTTACTCCTCCAACTGTAGCAGCAGCTTCTTCTATCGTGCCTGCGAGTCAGTCTTCACAACTACCTGTCAGCTCAATAAATGTGAGTCTTGTTGTAAGGTTATATAATCGCAGTCTTAACAGAGGCATAAATTGTATATATACCAAATCAGTAGCTTGCCATTCATTCAGTTCTGGTAATTCTTGATTCTAAAATACCAGTATGCAGCATCTTTCTGTGAGATATATGCATATTACATAATCTATAGGGCTTCAATATTTTTTTCAAATATTCGGTACTTGAACCAAATTATTCCGACAGTTTCTAAGATGTTTCCTCATATACCCTACATCCTGTACATTGTAGGACAATACAGTCAAATTTAACAAAAAAGTGTTGACTTATTTCAGGCAATTTTCTCAACATTTCTTATGGAGCCCATACCGAAACTCTTAGAATCATTCACTTTTTACAATTTGAAGTTGTGTCTCGCTAATACCCTGCCGTCACACTTACACGACGTACAGCCCACGCCTTGAGTGACAAAAGTTAAAGCAGTGCGTCGTTGTGCGTTCATGAATTTTGCCAGGATATCAGAAGAGCCAGCAAGTTTAAGACGAATATACAGCGTGTTATAAATAAATCAGGTGTATAAATCAGCGAATACACAGCGTTCCCACACCGCGTTGCGCGTTAGCAGGGCGACAACGCTACCGCGCATCGCCAGCGCGAGGCATGAATTTGTCAGAAAGCATTCAGCACGCCCCATATACGTTATATGTTCGCTGGACATGCGTTAGGAACACGTTGGATGGGCGTTATATGCGCGCTCAGTGTCGGCATTTTTGAGTTTTCTTCTGACCGTAAGGCTAAGTCACACATAGTCGACGCACGACCCACGCACTGAAAATTGATCATTTTTTGCCAGATCGTCTTTCGTGCGTCGGTCGTGCGTCAGCACTCGTTACTGGTTCGTGGAGGGCGCTGCACTAACGCTGCGCATATTTTTGTGCGCCGTGTAATCGCCAAAGGAAGTTGGGTGTGTTTAAAATATTGAACACATATGAACGCATAAATGTACTCGCAAGAAGACTGCCAGAAACACGTAGGGCGCGCTAGAACAACATTATATCAACGCCAAATACGTTTGCTTAGTATCCGGTTGAGGGCGCCGGGCAATCGGGGACAAAGCGCCTGCCCTGCGCTGCATGCGCGCTGGAAGCAAACGTTGGGCAAACGCCAGCATGCAGTTCGCCCAGCGATCCAGCAACACGCTGTGACTATGTTATTTCTGCAGCTTAACCCTTGGACCTCTGGAGAACGACATTTCATTTTTAATCATTTGAGGTGGTGTTTCACACGATACACAGCTTTAAGTGCGGAATTAGTTTTTTATTTGTCAAAATTACTTACAAACACATAATGTTATCATAAATTTAGGACACTTTTACATATGTTTAAAACAAACTGATGAAATTTACTATAATCGTTGACATTAGCATTTTAGGGTTTAATGCGCACTGTATGCTTCTAACGCGTTAGCAAAGCGCTGTTTATTCGCCATTTGCGCTGAAAACACGCTGTGCATTCGCTACCCGCTTGCGACGTTTTTCACAATCCGTACTCAAATTGTTATTTTTTATTTTTTTTATGCGTGGACTGTGCGTCGTTTATGTGTGACTGGGACAAACTTCGGTCAACGGAAACACAACGAATTTAGAGCGTGCATGTGCTCTACTTGTGCCTAACGTTAGACTGGCGTTGGTCTGACGTTCTTCTGGCGTCTACATTCACACGTGGAAAAACGCTCACATTTTTGACATGCAGAAAATGTGCACAGAGGTTGACGCACACAATAAATGAATAACGTTTATCCGGCGTTCTCCTCAAATCATCAACGAATTCTGACGCACGCCCAGCGAACACAACGCACTGACCAAAATTCTTCATTTGTTGGTGCGCTGGACGTGCGTGATCGTATGTTTGACTGCCCTTTAGTCTGTGACCCAGATGTATTATTCATTTAATTTGTGAGCAACTATTTGCATTATTATTGATACATAACTCAAATTTATGTCCCATGAACTGTCATTTGATAGGCTTACCCTTAAGCATGTTAATTAACATGTTAAAATGCTAATCACGTCTATCGCCGTTAAAGCCTTTTTATTTGTATTTCTAACAGGAAAAAAATTAGCATTGTTGATGTATTTCCATTTGAAGTTTTACTTATGAATTTCACTTGATTTTACTCATCAGCGGAATGTATCCTTGGTGTCAGATGTAGTGAAACTCGGTCTGCCGAGTTTGGATAACGTCATACCACGTGATGGTTACATCTTATCTTACAACAGAGGATCTCGCACACCGAACTGGGTACTGGAGCACCTCACGCGAGAACGTGTGAAGGCCGTAGAAGGGGTCAACAGAGACAAATGTGACTTCAAACCTGATCAAGCAATTCACCCATTCTTTAGGTACGGCGTCACAGGTTAAACTAATAATTTGCTCCTTTTGTGAGATATACACCCTTTCAATTCTAAGGTGGCGACATTATCGATCTATGTGATTTCGGCGCTCTGAGTATTGCTCTGTCTTGATGTAATAAATGGATACACCACTCGAAATGGCAACTAACACACAACCCTATCATATTTATTTCCAAATTGTCCATACGATATTGTCCATTTAAACATGATGGACGATTTCGTCTCTGTAACATAATGTATTCTTCGCTTATTTATTTATTTATATATAATTCCGACTACTTTGTGAGCATGCGTTGGACCTGCTCCGTGTTTTCAGACAGAGCAGAGTACTAATGTCAGATTCGACTGCACCACCTAGCCTATATACAGGTAGGCCTATAAGTAAACATACATTATATTACGTAAGCATATATAAGACGAGCGATTTTCAAGCAAGCAATGTCTACCGCCACGCTGGGGGAGAGTGCGCGAGGGGAGTTGATCCCCATCGCAACAGGAATATTGAAAAAATATTAGACCTTCTAAAGTAAATTGCAATATTTGGCCCAGTAGGCCCTATTTATATTAATAGCACAGCAGTAGGCCTACAATGGACAGAATGGTGGTGCAGATTTGTGGGAGGAATAAAACCTGTTCCAAATTGCCGTTACGGATAGCAGAGGTTAGATAAATACTACCTTGGTGTCATGTAACTTTATATCGTGTCTTCGTGAATTACAGAGCGACGAATGAGGATTTTAAGAAGAGCGGCTATGACAGGGGCCACCTGGCGGCCGCTGGTAACCACAGGTGGTCACAAAACCTGATGGAGCAGACATTCCTTCTCAGCAACATGGCTCCTCAAGTAAATGGTTCATTCTCTTATCGCCAGAGGGACTTCTCCCCAGCAAACACAAGCCGTTGTACGTGAAACCAGTGTTGATTTGATGTTGGACCAGCGTCTGTGACACTGGGCCAACATCAAATCAACACTGGTCAATATTATTGTGTTTGATCCATCGGTCGTCCCCTAGCTTGGGGTTGGTCATACATTTTAGGCAAACGACTTCTACTTATGTCATTTTTAAAATATTTTATGAAAGTGTTGTGCATAGGGTGCTTTTGTGTCATCCCTGTAGTAGACCTGTTATACTCTCAATTAAAGTTATGATTTTCGTAATGATGACGGACTAAAATTAGACAATTTTCTAACAATCAGACTAGGTTTTATAGTTTTTTTTAGTTAAATTTTTATACCCAATTCCCAATAAAACAAGATAACACATTATCAGATGTAAATGTTACTTTATCTGTTTTAGGTGGGAAAGGGCTTTAACAGGGATGCTTGGAATTCCTTAGAGCAAATGGTGCGTCATTTAACCAAAGAATATAGGAATGTTTATGTGTGCACTGGTCCTTTGTTTTTGCCAAAGTACGTATATTATTCACAAAGCAACATCGGGTCAAAGTAATTTGTGCCATAGATCTAGAGAAAATGGATCGTCAACTTCTTGGTGCGTTCTTCATTATTCCGTATTCGATGTTCCGTCCACTGGTCTCTCACAAAGTTTGCTGGTTGTTCACTTCCGGTCTCCCGGTTCTGTCATCTAGTTATGCTTGTGATCGGCTCGATTTGCAAGTACCTCGAGCTATAATCTCAATAATGTGGCGTTATATTTAAATAATCGTGAAAAATAATTACATATCTAATTGTAGTTTAAAATACACATGCTAAATATATACAATCAACACGTTGACAATAAAGATTTACAATTTAATTTGATGGAGAAGCCGAGCCGTGAACGCTCAGTCTCAATCTCTCAGTCTCACTCTCAGACTCAAGTCTCAGCAGGCAGTGACACTGTCAGTCAATGAACCGGTTCCGTCTGGGCCAGTAGCCATGGTAGCAGTGGCTAACGAGTGGCGTTACTATATTATCATGACAATAGGGGTAAGTCTACCCTGGCCTAGGCCCTAGCTAAGATTTCACCCCTAGATCAACGCGAGACCCTGTGCGCCATCGCAAACACTGTCACTCAGTGTCAGCCACTGCTGGGGCTAAGGAAGGCCTAAGCCCAAGTCTACCCCATCTCTCAGCACTACACAGATTCAGCAGCCCCTGTATACAGTCTGTTCCACCAGATCCTGGGAGTAGCCTTTTTCTAATTTGTTTGATCGCTGGTAAAAAATTTTAACAAAATTTTTCACTGATATTTTTCTCATCTTCCCCCAACATCTCTGAAAATTTGGTGGATTTTTTTGTGTATCATCGAAGTTGGACCATTTAGCATGTAATATTTTTTTAAAGCCATTAGGGGGCCATCATTTAATATCCAGGGGGGGGCTGGAGTTTTTGTCGCTGACAAATTCTTTATTTCAACCTGGCGCGGCAGCGCGCTGAAAATTTCAAATTTATTACATGTTTATATAGAAAATTTCTTGAAGTGAATTATTTATTACACGCAGAGTTTGCCCGAAATTATTTATTTAAAAAAAAAATCCACCCCCCCCTCCTTGGAGATTGAATGGTGGCTCCCTTACCGTGAAACAAGAATTCTATTTCATGCCAAATAGTCTAAGTTTTAAAATACAACAAAATTCCACCAAATTTTCAGCGATGTTAGGGGAAGATGGAAAAATTAACTGAGATAAATTTTGGTAAAAAATTTTATACAGCGACCGAGCAAATTGAAAAAAGGCTACTCCCAGGATCTGGTGAAACAGACTGTAGACCTTTCCGAAAATTATGCTGACTTTAACCCTTAGGCTGCTGAATTGTTTATTTCTATTTTTTATTCATTTGAAGCTGGAATTGCTAACGCGAATTCCAGCTTCAAATGGCGAAAAAGATGTCCATTTATGAAAAATAGCCATCTGCAAAATTGAATTATTTAATTATAAACTTGAGTATCTATCAAAAAAATTTGTGGATTTCAGTGTCATTTTATTTGTTCAGAAACTTGCTTGAAACCGTATATATACGGTTCCGGCAGCAGAAGGGTTAATCATGTTTAGTCTAAACAGAGGTCTAGGCCTAGGCCCTATATAATCTGATAGATGACTCAATATAGACTATAGTCTATAGGTCTAAACCTAGGCTATGATTTAGCCTAAGTTATCTATACCTACATTTCTACAACTTAACTTGACCTGTTGACAAGCACAGGCATTTGACAACTATAGTAATACGTTAGGCCCTAACCACTTCTAACCCCCTCAGGGTAGTGATACATGTATTACCCTTTTCTAGACTACTTTAGTTTTTGGGCATTTCCAGACCCCCCCCCGCCCCCCCCCACCGCCGCCCCCGGCACAAGCAGCTGTTAATCTCTGAACTACGCATTTTAAGCATAAAGTGATATTTTATAAAATAATAACTTTTGTACAATACCGATACATATTTTAAAATTAAAATGATATTGTTGCTAATCATGCTAATAGCCTACTGTATTTGCCAATCAAAATTTTAACATATTTTTAATTTTTATAGACTAGGCCCCTATTGATTTTAATTAATCCGCTATCAGTGACAGTAATTACGCTGGCCCAGTGCAGACCGTGGCAGAACACTGCTACTGACACATGACTGAGTCAGGCAGCCCGAGTCCAGACCACTCGCCGCTCGGCAGTCACTCACTGGAACTTGTATATTTTTGCAAATTATCTACATATTACCATCCACAACGAAACTTTTTTACAAAATTAAAAAACTGTGAATCTTTGCCGATATAGTATTTCTTTGTACGTACCTGTGGAGCTGCGCTGTCGATGTTTTTATGCGATCAATCGACGGAGAATGTTGGTTTGTTATGATCTGATGACAGCTCGGAGATTCATACCGGAAGTCAGTAACCAGCACTTCTCAAGAGTGCGAGTGGACGCAAGTTTAGTCGTCCTAGAGCGATGTTGACGATCCATTTTCTCTAGATCTATGATTTGTGCGACGTTCTTACACGACGTTTTAGCTGATCACTTCAACCCTTTCAAGCCTGAAATTGACATTGTAAACTTCATCCACTACAAGCCGCGAATTGCGACGCGACCCCAATTCGATGTAGTGGATGAAGATGACTTTTAATGGGTGACAAATGAAAAAAAAATTATTGCTATTATTAAAACAGTTCTAAGACATTTTCATTATGTAGGAAATTAGCTCATTCTTCCGATATGCAAAATGATGATTAATTTGATGCATTGTGAGTGTTTAAAGGGTTATAAGGATATGATGTTAGGACTATAAATAATACATGTAAGGCCTATTTGAAACGATTATACGCCTATGGATGGAAGCTCAACGTTGGCGTATTGACATATCATCAGTGATCATTGGTAATATAACAATAGCACGTTTCTTTGAAGGGTAGATACCTACCAGTGTCATTTTACCTCGACTGGTAGGATGCAAATTGTACAAGAAGTGTCTAAAAGTGTCAGATTGACCGATAAAATGACATGGCGTCAATGCCTATTTACGTCCTGATGGTGGGGTACTGAGATGATTGCTAGTAGTAGTACTTTTTGCCCCCATCCGGGGAGGGTCATTAGGGATCTGTTTCGTCTGTTGGATGCTGTGTACGGCATTGTACGGAAGCACTAGTCTACGGCAATCATCCAAGGGCAGCTGCAGCCTCCTCGTATCTGGCCATAATCTTTGGGCGGATTTCCAGTGGCGTACCCTGTTTCCTCCGCTCAACAGCGGAGCCAATGCAGCACCCGCATCAGTGCTGGCGCTGATGTAGGCCGTGGCAGCCTTAAATACCCGGCAATAGCGTGTTTGACATTAGGTCTCTCACGTGGGATGAATGGAGTTACCCAGAAGGAGTTATCCTTCCTATTGTTACTCTGGGGACTATCCGACCCGAGGATAGCGGGGCTGCGCGAAATGCCACAGTGTTTCAGCATTAAATTGCACAGCGAAACCCAAGTCTCCGGCCGTCTGGGCATGTCTGGGGGTAGATCCCCTAGACAAGCCCAGAACCCCTTATCGGGCGAGCGAAGGAAAACGCTCTCAATAACCCACCATGCCCTATCACCCCCACCCTCACATCATCATCTGTACATTATTCATCTCATCATGTCTACAACGTTTTTATCGTATTACAATGTCACTTAAAAGACCATTTGTGCCAAAAAGTGACGTAAAGCAATGATTTACTACTACTACTACGTCCTGATGGTCGTTTAAGCCCTGCTCGTCCTAATAATGACCACACAGTTATGTGTGAATATGCGACAGTTCCCTTCCCAAACACAAAACATTTATAACATTTGTACAATGTTGGACCAACGTCGAAGACGTTGGGCCGACGTTGTACAAATGGTATACAAATGTTTTGTGTTTGCTGGGATTATACACCATGTATTTTACGTGTGTTTTTTCTGTATTTGCAGACGTGAAGCAGACAACAGATTATACGTGAAATACGAAGTGATCGGTCAAAATCATGTTGCTGTGCCCACACACTTCTTCAAGGTGGTGGTGGCGGAGACAGACAAGGGTGAGCGGGATCTACTGGCTTACGTCATGCCAAACGCCCCGATCGGAGAACATCCCAATCTGTCCAAGTATCTGGTGCCCCCAGAGACAATAGAAAGAGCCGGGGGAATACTGCTGTTTGAACATGTGGGCCGCAAGACGCTCAGGACGATTAATGGCAACAAAGTGTAGCGGGTCATTATCATCACAATGCTGCTCTACGAATCCAAAAAGGCAGTAACAGCTCACTTGAAAAGTAAGCAGTTACTACATTTTGGATTTCTATGGCATTATACAAAACGAGTCAGATGATCATTGTGATTTACCTTTGTTAAAATGAAGAATGAAATAATCCCCACCTTTCCGCCAATTGTTTTGTCTACTATTTTAACATGGTCTAACAGATTTGATTCATGAATAATTCATACAAACATTCAACCCTTCTGCCAATTTTTCTACGAAGGTCAAAGATCAAGTTCAAAGATGAAGGAAAATCGCTTGTTAATTGCAATATAGTATAGGTGACAGTGCTATATTGGTGATGTCACAGTTTATATACTCTGTGAAGGCATTGTTCTTGTGACGCCAATAATAGAAATCACATAGGGGCCTACTTCGTGATACTAATAGAAGTTCCATGGTGCCCACAGATACCATGACATTCGATATAATGGGGAACAGTTTCTACGATTTAGATCTCATCTAAATATATCATCGGCATCCTACTTTGAGGCGTTCTGAGAAATTACATAAGACCTATAAATATCTTTATTATCAAAGATAGTGTGCATATATGATTGATTCCAGCATACGAATGCGTTTATATAAAATGCTTTATTCTGGTGCCACCTATCGCCAATACTTGGACGCTATATTTAACACTTTAATCGCCGGTCCCGATTATAAACCCACTCGTTTTTTATTAGCACATTACATATCAACTTTTAAATAATGTTAGATATAAAACGTTAGATATAAATCTGAATAATTTTCTCTCACTTGAAGTTGTGTGTCGCGTCAGCGAGACACAAATTCAAGTGGGTGAAAATTCCAATTGAATACTTTGGCAGGTAAAGGGTTAAGTATATAATAACATATATACAATTGTACTACTTATACCACCAAATATACAATGCGGTTTCTCCAGGTTTAATGGTTATATAAATATATTCTCAATATATTTTGTGCGAGTTTGTGGGCATGGAAATATATTTATAAAAGGATCGACTCTATGCATTTTTGTGAAACATATTGCTCGTTCTGAACAGATGGGCATTAAAGCGGAGCTTGACCCCCCCCCCCCCTCTTTCTTCACGGGCTTGAATACCCATCACCATTCATATATTTGTTAATTTATACTTACTGTCTATATAATTAAATAAGATACATGTCTTGTGCAAAATCCGGGTGATAATACTCCTATGAAATCACAGTATAGATTAGAAGTTAGATTATTGTGCGGAAAATTTAATAATCAACGAGGTGAAGTTTTTTGTTCAACAATTGAAGTTATATAGATCGCTAGCTGTAGTAATCGGTCCACAACTCTAAAATCGAAAAATCGAAAACTCGTTTGGTATAAACTTCAAATTCTAATGTTTTTGTGTTTTATGTTACAACGTCGGCCCAACGTCTTCGACGCTGGTCCAACATTGTAGAAATGGTATGTAAATGTTTTGTGTACTGGGGTGGAGTTTTTCTTAACTGCGCTTCAACATTAAACCAACGGTAAGTCCAATTCTATTCTTCGCTGTGACATTATGATCATTGGGTATGTATCCACAGCTAATCGTTTAGTCAAATACGATACGTCTCAACTTAATTTAGTGAGTATGTGTTCACATCTTATTATATATTCAACATAATACATTATTTATGTAATACAATGCCGATCTGTTTTCATTAAATTTTTTATTCGAAGACTGGTAAATGCCTTAAATCATATTTTAAATATCAGCATTATAATAGCTTGACCATTAAACACTTTCCTATGGTATTTAAAAGTTATAAGCAGATCAAATGTATCACTTAATCAACACAATTTGTTTTACTAGATTTGTATAATATATCATTTTAACACGATGCAACAATCTTTTTAAAATTTTCACGAACAAAAAATCGTGTTATAAATAATTCGCCATCTTTAACGCTACTAACTTAACACGACTCGCCTAAAAAAAATGTGAGTCGTGATATAAAGAGTGGCCATCATTTGACATCAGTTATTAATTGTATTAAACATTTGAATACACAAATTCACGTTCGCGCGACGTCTCATTAGGCCTACTTTAGGGAAGTACATGACAGCCACTCATTTAGAACAGCAGTAGGCCTACCTCAATTTCGTATCTATAACACGAACATGTCATGACGTGTACGATTTGATCTACGTGTGACTCTAATTAAAGAAATTAACTTATTATTAGTGCAGCATGTCTACCAGGATTATAAGTTCTATCCTTATCACCATATACCCTTATTAAATCTGAATACCATAGGCATATGCAAATCCCTTGTGTTTGCCTTATTGGTCTTTTTTTCTAGTTCACCATGCACAAATAGGCGGGTCCAGGTCGTTATTCCGACAGGTCTATATTCCGACAGGTCTATATTCCGACAAGTCGTTAGTCCGACAGGTCGATATTCCGACAAACAGGTCGATACTCCGACAGGTCTATATTCCGACAGGTCAATAGTCCGACAGGTCGTTAGTCCGACAGGTCGATAGTCCGACAAACAGGTCCATATTCCGACAGGTCTATATTCCGACAGGTCAATAGTCCGACAGGTCGTTAGTCCGACAGGTCGATAGTCCGACAAACAGGTCGATATTCCGACAGGTCTATATTCCGATAGGTCAATAGTCCGACAGGTCGATATTCCGACAGGTCGATAGTCCGACAGGTCGTTTAAATATTCCGACATAAAAAAAATAGCGAACTAGATGATTAACAGTTGCTGTCGTGATAAATAACTATGAAGACGAGAGGGCCCATGATACCGGGCTATATATCTAAATAATGTTGTTTTAATATAAATAATGCTGTTCAACTCTGCATCACTCATTTGACATTTATCATTCATTTTAAACTGGCATTGGTGACGCAAATGTCAGCTTCAAATGAATGGAAATGCCCACACGTTTAAAAACTGTACCTGATATAAGCCTAATCATTTACAATCGGTGCTTTAGTTGAGATCCGAACGCATTTGCCCGCACCGAAAGGGTTATAACATTCTCCAACCTTATTTTCTGGGAGCCATTTGACGTATTAGTTGGAGTGATAGACCTTATAAGCCCTATGGAGGGGACTTAAACCACATTTTTTAACCCATGCTATTTTAATATAGATACGTTCAGACCAGTTAATGTCAACTCAAATTGACTGCCACGCAGTGCGCATCTGGATTTAGAAGGCTAACATGGGTTTTCTATTATGTAGGCTTTGATGTTCCTTATATATATTAGATTATTTAAAGGTATACTTGTATTTATTTTATAGCTGTCTTATTTGCTACTATTCCGTTTATACTAATAGCCCTTCATGTACGGTCTGTAACCTGGTAACAGCAAGAGTACTTGATGATCCGTGTAACAAAGTCTTTATGAATGCATCGAATACTTGCTGATATTGTAAGGGGGCGACCATTAAAATTGTAGGAGGTACCTGGAGTTTTTCGGGGAATAAATAATTTCGTCCTTTGAAAGGCTGAAATAAAAAAAATATTTGTGGACAGCCTAGAAATAAATAATCGCCTTTCAAATTGTGTTTAAACAAATAATTGGATCGTACTTTTTGAAAAAAACCTTTCCGAAAGAATGTAGAAACAATTTATAATGATTAATAACACCTTCCGCAAAAAGCTGGATCATCTATTTCAAGCAATTGCCATTTGCTCTGGAATTAACCCGTGTAGGCATCAGGCTGATAACACCAGCCAAAATGCGGCACATGAAAAAAAAACATACAGATTTTTGGGGCGACAAAAATTTTACATATAGCCAGTTTGGAAAAAAATAATGTAGTTGATTGTAATAAAAAATCTGAGCAAAAACTTCAGCCCCCTGCTATTTTAATGGTCGCTATTATATAGCTATTACATAGACATTAGTCTTTGCAATTGTAACGCAAAATTGATGATAGTTTTTATTTATGTAATTATTTGATCCCTTGTTTTCTTTATTATCATTTGCACTTTTAATTTAATTTGAAGTGTAATTATAATGAACATAAATTGTATTCTTGATAGCAAACGTAGTAAGGGTGTTGGCCACCTATAGTTGATATCCTAATGTACACAATGTTATTTGCAATTGCATATTATTTTGTACAATCAGGATATATTATTTATGTATATTTAAATCTAATAAAAAAAAACATACATTAATTTACAAGGTTCCCACAAATTTCACTGTTTTTTTCCCCTGACGTTCAGAAATTTTCAGATCGAAAAATCATACATTTACCAACTATTAATTAAAATGAACAAACTATGATTGAGCGACCTCCCTACTGTCCTAATACCGTCCAAAATACATATTGCTTGTAGGCTAAAATTGAGAAATTTCAACGAATAATAAGTGCGTTTATTTGTGTTATTTTATGTCAGTTAAGAAATGTTTTTGGTTTATGCCCCGCTCAAAATAATTGTTGTTTCGTGGAACGGAAAACGTGGCTGGTTAACGTGGTTAAAGGACGATATCATTATAAACGGTAGCTTGCTATACGCACATAATGTTGCCTACATGTGGGATTCTTGCGTTTTCAAAAACGTTACATCATGAATCTCGTTATAAAACAATAAATATTATCCTATCCCGTTAGTTTCGTTGAAGTGAAGACTGATATATAATATAAACTTAAAAGCAGTTAATCCTCATTAGGGGCCTACCCCAACGACCTGTCGGAATATTGACCTGTCGGAATATAGACCTGTCGGAATATCGACCTATCGGAATATAGACCTGTCGGAACATAGACCTGTCTGAATAGCGAACTGACCCCAAATAGGCTATGTCTCCACTGAGAATACGGGGATATGTTAATTGTATTTGCTGTAATCGTGCTCCACCGTCGCCGACGTAATTTATATTTGATCTTTGGGGTGTACTGTTTATTCACATCAAGGCACTCATCGGGATAAAGGTTTAGACCTTAGTTTGCATGGAAAGTTCGAATTCTCAATATAATAATGCATAAGCTCTATCAGTGGAATTGCGTACACTTAGCTATGCTTGTCAAGTTTATCATTATATCTTGTTTTGCTTTCATGTCATCATGAGCGCGTATAATAATTCGCCAGCTCTAGAAATGTAAGTACACGTGATTTTTTTACTTATATTCTGGCTTTAAATGCTAAACGCATAAGGAGAGGAATTTTCATTAATGAAATGTTAGTCGAATTCACGACTTTATCAACAATAAATTAGGTTTTTTTCATTATAATAAATTATAAAAATTATTATGCTAGTAAGATTAAACGCGAAGTAGCAATTTAATCCTATTTTCGAAACACTGTTGGCTCAACGAAACAACGTCGGACGTATCAGAGACGCTGGATCATGTAAGGTGTCACCCGGAAAGGGAATTTGGTCACTATTTTTTTCACATAGCTGGGCTACTCAGGGGCCAAAATCAACCTGTTGATCAGGTAACTGCCGCTGCTTTACTGAAATATGGCCACAAATGTACATGACCTACATGTATGTGCGATTTTGGTCCGATTTTGAGATAAGGAACGTATTACACATTTTCGCACAATGAGAAGTCAATTTGGAGCTATATCGACAATATTGTTATCAATAGAGAGCTGCTACTGATACAGCCTTTTACTTTGGGTTTAAAAATTTCTGTCGTATCCCTGACAAATGCACAAGAGAGCTTTAAGTTGGTATTTTAACCCTAAATTTCACCTATTTTTCATACGTTTTCACTAAGTAGTCAAACTACTTTTCTCTCAACTGATTTTTGTGGGGTATAAATGTTTAGTTTTATTTTCAACATGTTCTAGAACTATTGTTGGCTTAACATAAGCCCATTTGGAATAAAAAATAATGAGTTATAGTATACGCTTTTCTGCTTAGACGTAACATTTGCGCGTCTTTCTTCAGGCTCGGGAAAATGTACTGTATCTTACATTTTTGCCCAATAAGTCGTCAAATTTTGCGCTATAATCAATATATTTGATATCAATAGAAAGCTACTGCACCGGCCTTCACATCGATGTAAAATATTTTGTGTCTGATCAAGAATTTTTTAGTAAAAAAGTTCTTGGTCTGATCATTAAAAAAACTAAAAATGCACAAGAGAGCTTTACGTTGGTATTTGAACCCTTAATTTTACCTATTTTTCATATACTTTAGCAAATAGTCAAAATCTTATCTCTCAGCTGATTTTTGTATGATGTAAATGTATATTTTTGATCCAAACATGTTCTACAACTATTGTTTACTTTAAATAAACCCATGTGAACATATTACATGCTTTTTTGGGTAGGCGTAAAATTTTCTCGCTTTTCTTCAGGCAGAGAAAATTAACTGAATCTCACATGTTTGCCCAATGGGTAATCAAATTTAGGAAAATGTACCAATGTATTTGATATAAAATAATTGCAATAAAATATGGCCAAGATCATTTTTGTAGTGGTTGAGATAACTTTAAAGTGGCTTTGAAAACGTCTGCCGTGGCTAAGATCATTTTTGTAGTGACCGACATCACTTTTGTAGTGACCGATATATTTTTTAGTGGCTAACATCAGTTTGTTAGTGGCCAAGATGACTTTTGTAGTGGCTGAGATAATTTTTAAAGAGGCTTTGATTAATTCTGCAGTGGCTAAGATCACTTCTGCAGTGGCTAAGTCTACTTTTTCAGTGGCTGAGACCAGTTTTTTTGTGGCCAAGATCACCTTTTAAAGAGGCTGTGATCACTGTCTTCTTCAGTGGTCAAGATCACTTTTGAAAAATGGCTCCAGAGCATGTGAAAGTAACAACAAACATTTATACCACAAAACGTTAACATGAGCGAAAAACGTTGGAAACTGTTCAAATGGAGGAATAAAAAACAAACTTACTGCTTTTCTGTACATTTCGTATTTAACAGAAATAAAATATTAAGCTATGTATCCGCGTTATAACGCATGATTGGGATTTCCAACTGATATCAAAGACGTTGGTACATTTTTTTTTAATTCGGCTACTGATTGCGCAAAAATTGGAAACACGGTTAATTTCCCCGAACCGGAAGAAAAGTGCGCAAATTTTACGTCCACCCAAAAAAGCATGTAATATGTTCACATAGCACTTTATTTTTTATTACTAATGGGTTTATTTTAAGTCAACAATAGTTTTAGAATATGTTTGAATCAAAACTAAACATTTATTACATGCAAAAATCAACTGAGAGAAAATTATTTTGACTATTTACTGAAAAAGTATGGAAAATATCTAAAATAATGCCAACTTAAAGCTCTCTTATTTATTTGTCAATGATCGGACAAAACATGGTACATCCATGTGAAAGCCTGTGTCATTAGCTTTTTATTAATATTACATATATTGATATAGCTCAACATTTGACTACTCAGTGGGCAATACTGTGAGATACGGTCAATTTTCCCGATACTGAAGAGAAGCGAGCAAATTTTACGTCCAACTAAAATAGCATGTAATATGTTGACATAGCTCTTTATTTTTATTCCAAATAGGTTTATTTTAAGAAAACTATAGTTCTAGCACCTGAACCAACACGTGGATGGAAAAATGTCTACCAGCCGTAAATGCTATTACACTATTGCCGGCTTAGCTCCGCCCTCTACGTGTCTGCCACCACTTACTGCGGCAAGACTCTACTCATCCATCTTATCTGCATACCAAAGCTGCTGTATGGTGTCGAGGTGTGGACTCCAAGTCAATCACAAACAATAAAATTAGAGAAGGCCCTCTTACAAGCCGGCCGTCAAATAAAAGGGCTGTCTCAGCGCGCCAGTAATCAAGTGAGCTACCAGCTCCTGGGCTGGGACAGTATTGAAACCATGATTAGCATGGCTAAACTGTTGTATGTGTTCCCTGTGTTGACAGCCACCACCTATCCGACATGTCAAAGTGTGTTGCTCCACAGTCTGAATAATTGCAGATTTGGACTACAAACTCGTGGTCCAGTTTCTGACATCTACAAGTGTGCCATAGCCGTTGGTGCCCAGACATTATTGCTGTCACTACTTGATTCTGGGCAAACAATAAAATATCATCAATGGAAAACGACATAGCGTGTTTAGTGAAAAAGAAACAACATACACTTCACTCTATATTATTTCAAATGAATGCTAGCTATGAATGGTTCCGACAGGTCGTTGTGCACAAAGATTTTAAAGCTGTTAATATGCCGTGTCTTGCAATCACCAAACTTTATCCAGCCTATACCAAAAAATGTCACTCGCTATTAAAATTATTGTGCGCAGATCACCATTTGAACGCTAATGGAAGAAGCTACATACTCTGCACTACTAAGTGCGTGTTGTGCGACATGTTCGTCGAAGAAGATATAAGCCACATGCTGTGGAGATGTACAGAGCACACAAGACACCATGAAATTGGACTTAAAGAGTTAGAAAGGGTGATGCCACCAGCAATGTGGTTTTCCTTCCCTGTAATGACTGATGAAGAAAAGTCACGTTTTTTAATAACTGGTCTGAACTGTAATTTTATGATTGAATGGATACGAAACCTATCTGACCATTATTAACCTGACTTGTCCGCAGACAACAAAAAATTAAAATACTCGCAAATTACCTGAAGTGCAATGCTTTAATCACCTGAATTGACTATTTTTTACGTTGTGTTTTTTCATTTTGTTTGTCAATTTAAGCACATTTAAATAAATAACCTTGTATGTTTTCTTCAAATTAATGAAGACAATAAATGATACATACAGTACATGTTTTATATCAAAACTAAACATTTATACCATAAGAAAATGAACCGAGAGAAAAGTATTTTGAATATTTGCTGAAAAGTATGAAAAATAGGTGAAATAAAACGGTAAAATTATAGCATCTCGAGGCTCTCTTGTGCATTTGTCAATGATTAGACACACAACATTTTACATCCATATGAAAGCCTGTGGCAGTAGCTATAGCTCAACATTTGACTATTCTGTGGCCGAAATTGTGTAATACGCTCGATTTATCAAAATCGGACCAAGATCGCACATAGGTGATTTTTGGCCATAGGGGCCTATATCAGTGAGGCAGCGGCAGTTACCTGATCAACAGTTTGATTCTGGCCGCTGAGTAGTCCAGCTATGTGAAAATAATAGCGGCTACCAATAACAGTGATTTGAGCTGCTAATAAAACGAATAATAATTAAAGCTGCATAACTGTTTTGTTTATTTCGACAGAAATAACCTGAAATGTTCAAAACAATCATTCATATATTTTTAAAGGCTTTATGCACAAAATCGATGTAAATGTAGCTGGATTAGATCACAACGCGATACAACATCAAGTTATATGGTGTGGTAAATCGGTCCGTCTGGTACAATGTGCACGAAATAGTGTTTAATTATGGGCCAATATAATGTTACATTAGACCAGCATCAAACCCCTTAATAACAACCACAAGACGTTGAGCCGCATTGGTCTAACGTTGGGTCAGAGCCGTAGACTGTGGGCCCGAATTAGTCCGACATCGGATCAAAGCCTCGTGTTGGCTGCGATGCCAAGCCCACACAAACCACCGGTTGGTGTCCTAAGACTAGGCCAGCCCCTATGGTAACTCAGCAAGCACGAGTCACTGACTCATTGATGGTTTAATGTTGGTACAGCTTCTACGACGCTGGTACAACATTGCCCCTTCAATAGGTGAATGTATCTTGCTTTAACTCAGCTACTGGTACCGTAAAGGCTGTTTTTTTACAATTGTTTTATTTTACCACATTTCGCAATTTATATCACTGCATGTGATGACCAACGATGAACTAAGATAGTCTGATATTTTCGAATAGCATTGGCACCATATTTTGAAATGCTCGTGAGATAGCAAATAAAAAACTGCAAATGTTCTTCAAGAAAATCACTAAAATTAAAAGAGCGAAAAAGATGATTTACATCATTGAATTTGGTGATAATTCCCAGTACAATTTCTCACCGTCTGGGTAGAGCTTCTTAATCGCAGACCAAAGGCTCAGATGCTGGCCCACACTTAAAAGCACCATACTAAAAAAGAGGGAAATAGAATCCTATTTTTCAAGGGAGTGACATTCTCCATACCGGTACCAAAATTAAACATGTAGCTATCACACATATCACACAAAGTAATAACTTCTAGATATGTCTAGCTGACATGAGACAATACACTTTCTACTGTGAAATGTATCTATGATCACTTAAAAAATAAGAATAATTTTAAAAGTCTTCCACTTTTTTTTCAATGATGACCGTTATTTGCCACTTGGTACCTAATGTCCTGATTATACATGCAGTGTGTCTTACTCCGCTGTGATCAGGTTTGTTTTGGTGGGGCAGCAATATAAAAAAAAAAACTCGGTAACCGGAGGAGCAGTAAAATAAAAAAAATAAAACACCATTCTTCATGGAATAATCTTTTAAATAAAATAAACAAAACAGTTATGTAGCTTTAAATACGACTGAAGTCGCGCTCAGCGGGTTAAGGGTCAACATATCGCCCCCCCCCCCCCCCTCCAAGAAACGGAAAAGTTGTCGTGATCCAGGTCGAAAACCCAGCAACCACAAAACATTTGTATAATATTCATACAACGTCGAAGACGTTGGGCTGACGTTGTATAAATGTTTTGTGTTTGTCAACGTGTGTGGGGGGGGGGGGGTGGGGGAGGGGGTTATCCGGTATGATTGGATATATTACATGATCTTTGAAAATGTATTTAGCTACAATCAATCATTTAACTGGAAATATGATATATGCCGTTTATTAGATTAAGCATGCACTCAAATTAGTTTCAACCTTAGTGTCCGCTTTCATGCGAAATAAATTCAAAAACACAATTCCATTACCAGCATGGAAGATATATTATATCAGAGACAGATAGGCCTACATAAGAGAGTCTTATGTATTTTCGATTATATTGATTAAATTAAATTGATACTGATGATAATAAGCATACATTTTATGCAACAAAAGAAACATAAAATACGATTTATATATCGAGTACATATATCAAGTAGTTGATCTAAATGTTTGTAATAATGTTTAATTGTTTTAATTTATATTAAATGTTGCAGTATATATGCACCAGAGTGTAAAAAGAATAGATCAGACGCCACGCACCTTACTTATGGCAGTTTGGGGAGTTAACAGTGAAATTGATCATAAAAAAGACACCAACAAGCACTAAACCACCCACTACTAATAAAATATACATAATGATGATCTTATCATAGATATATATTATAATACCATAGATGGTGGTAATATGAGATAACATAATTTACCAATTGGGATAATTACAAATAGCTGTCAAGGTTGCTAAATATTTTTATGAAACCATATTAGGCCCTACTTGATTTCGTATGCTTCAAAATCTTTATCTGTGTAATTTTTTATCAAAACAATTGCATTATATTATAGTGCCATACTTATCTATTATGTGTAATCTGCGTGTGTGTTTTTGACGACCTAAAGATGTGTACAATGAACCAGTGATATATATATAGACAAAGATGTGTATTAAAGGGACTGGCCCAGGCTAAAATCATCAAAAAATCGGTGATTTTATTTCGGGTTCTTAATATGACCATATGATGTAAACGTGTACATAGACTAGAACTGCAAATTTTGATAATTTTTAACCGAGATATAGAGACGAAATTCCCGCATTTCCGATTTTTGACATGGTTGTCAATAATTAGAAATCGGGAATTTCGTCTCTATATCTAGCCTAACTGGTGAACGCGCAGCACAAAAATTATAAAAATTTGCAGTTCTAGTCTATGTACATGTTTACATCATATGGTCATATTAAGATCCCGAAATAAAATCACCGATTTTTTGATGATTTTAGCCTGGGCCAGTCCCTTTAACCAATGATGTGTAAATTGAAACAGTTACACACCGCCTTGTGGTTCAGTAATTATACACATTCGAGACACATATTATAATTACACCTGCAGACAAATTAGAACGGTTCTTTTCTCCTTATTGTCCATTCGGTGTAATGTGAAGCAATATTGCTTGTATTTACAACCCAGCAAACATGAGACGTTGGGCCAGCGCTGGTTTACTGTAGGCCCACCGACTACGACGTTGACCAAACAGTAAACCAGCGTTGGTCCAGCGTCTCATGCTTGCTGGGAATTTACTGAACAAAATAAACAAAATACACAATCTCACATTTTGATGAAATTTAATTAAAGTAGTGCGCTAAAAAAATTATCACTTCAAACTTGGAAGATGCTGCATAACATCCACAGCTATATGCAAAGACAAAATGGCGTAACTGCTTACTTGTAAAGTAATACAAGTAAGCAGTTAGTACATTTGGCCTTGTATGGCATTATGGAACCATGCATAAATGAAATTATCACATTATCATATTTTTTGTTTTTCTCTTCCTTACCCACCGCCAGTTTGTGAAGGTCCATTTACCACATTAGTTATTTTGCCTTCAAAAAAAAGCAGGACCAACAAAAAAATAATTCGTAAAAAGTGTATTGTTGAATTCGATTTAAAAAACATTCATTGCCATAATGATATGAAATATAACTATGTATGCAGTTTATGTTTCATTTCTATAGATTTAATATGTTTACCCATGATAGCTTCTCGTCAATTAAAACTGAATAATAATTTCACGATTAACAATCATATATTGGCCAATTTGCTACATTATTTATTTTAACAAAAGCAGGACAGCCCAGCAAGCACGAGACATCGACCCAATGTTGGTCCAATGTTGGTCCACCGTCTACGACGCTGGACCAACATTGTGTTGATGCCTCGTGTTTGTTGGGAGACGAAATAAATAATGGGTATATAGTGTATTCGTTATTGTATTCGCCCAATGCTGATGTAATGCTGGGCTACTGTCTGCGACGGTGGGCTAACATTTTTCCAATCAAAACCCTTTATGCTCTAATCACTATATTTAATCGTGAAGGTATATTTTTTGAACACTTTTTAAAGACGAAAGTACTTAACCTAGAGTTGGTTCTCAAACGTTATATTGCACATATTCACAAGGACGGGTGTACAAAAATGTCAACCGTTTCCCACACACAACACCCCTCTTTCCCCTAAATAGGACATAAACTCCGGGAAAATAAACTTAATAGGCTACCGGCCTAAAAATAAAATGTCTGTATTAACGTTGCATCTAGACACTCCACCAAACGAGAAAGAGAAATTATTATTACATTTAAAGTGATCATGCAAGCATGCAGGCTCGATCATATTCCCACCTGGTCCAATTCATTGACAACTACCTCACCATCACGAACATTAAGATTACATCTAAGAATTATAATATATTTGAACATTTGCGAGTCAATATTGAATCGTGAATGTCTAATTATATTATATTAGAATGTAGTTCCAGGGTTACACCGCAGTGTAAATATTATGGTTCAGTCAAGCAAACGACACAGCTGCTCTAGAGGAATTCGTCTTAGCTTCAATGTTGTGGTGAAATTCGGTCTGGTTGTGGCTTGAAACTCGGAGGTGCTCAGAGGTCCCGGAGTGTATAGTGCTGTCTATGATAGCCTACACTATAAAGAACCCTCGATAAGAGTGACATAGTCCGTACTTCGGGCTTCCTTTTGTCGCGATATTGCCATGATTGTGCAGAAAGCGACGTAAAGCAATTGATTTGACTCAATTTGATGGTAACTTTGGTTTTTGAAAGAACAGTGGCTGATTGTCTCCAACCAAAAATCATTAAAATGAATTATTGCGTTGTATTGGTTCAATATTGAAACATTTCAGATATTGAAATGCGTTTCGATGGGGCAGTGGTACTCGGACACCCCTTTATTTCCAGAGTTTTCCTTCTCAATAATTTCCCGTGAAATCAATCTTCAATAATATATATTTAAATAAAATAATAATATCACGTTTTCTTAGGTTGTAACGAAATGAATTGGCATATACACAATTCTAATTAAGAGGAAACAATTTAAATGCTGATTTATGTTTTAATTGTACTCCTTTATTATTTTTTCTTAAAAATTATTTTTCATTGTCTTATTATTTTGCTTCCTTTGCAGGCGGACGAGCAAATATTGGAAAATGTTATTGTTTTTAATTCTCACAACTTTCCTGTTTCGAGCTGGAACAGAAACAAAAATAAGTATACATGTTCCCCACAAATTATTATTAATTGATGCCTGAACTTTGCAACTATACTCCTCTCACATTGACAATATATACCCGGGTCTATTGTGGTTGCCCCAGAATCTCCCTCATACCCCGGGGGTAGATTCTAAAACATTTCCCTGCTGGGGTAAATATTACAGTAGATCAAACAAGCTAACCTCCTCTCGGGATCCACCCCCCCCCCTTTCTGCGCGAACGCATAATGTATTCTGCTCCCAGAATGTAGCATACCTTCCGTCCCAGAAATACTCCTTTTTTTAGTTAGAATAGGTGCGATGGTTGTTATCCCCCTTCCAGAGTATATCTACAACTAACTCTATATAATAATATTAGTGTCAGCATTACCATCTTTGCCTCCCATGAATACAGCCTATTCCAACAATATTATGCCATAGAAGAAGGGGAAAAGGAGAAGGAGGGATATAAAACCCTCATTTCTTCTTCTAAGATGGCACATAATAGCTCGTTGTCGTGGCAACGGAATACACCGGTGATATTTAGCCTAACTTTGGATTATATCAGTTTATTAAGCTATCAATCACTTACAGCTTTTGCTCGTCTTTTTCCTTCATTAAATCTCTTAGCGCGTGTCATTCTGACCTCAGAGATTATATCTCTGATACCACACGCTTATTTCGCCGTATGCACGCATGGCGATTGACCACATTTATCAGCCGTTAGTGAGCGTTACCATGTGATTTTATAACCATTCCTATAACCACGGAACTATTTTGGTGTTCACTTCGACTCATTACTTATCCTTTTTTCAATATTTAATTTGATCTTAGAGTTTGCTACAGGTAAGGACTATTCATTCTGTTTAGTAGTGGACAAATTGAACCAGCACAATTCGCATGTCATTCAGTTATTTAAATTTGCCAGTGTTTTTAAAGCCGATTGTAAATTCTGTCAGAAAAACGTAAACATGGACCTTCTCACAGCAGCGCGTAGGCAGAAAAAGTAATCCATTGAATGTTTTCTATTTCTATGTAAATAGAAACTCATATGTGGCGGAGTAGTGGTGTTTTATATTTGCCATATATATTCAGGACACTCAAGCGTGTTTATAAGCCTACAGTTGTTATATCGACAAAACTGCTCAAAATGAGCAGTTTCTGTCGAAAACATGGCGTGTGGTTACAGAGAGAGAGCGGGGTTGACCTGAGCGACATCTATGTGTGGAGAATGAGCGCGTGTATCATCTTTAGACGTCAGATTATGACGTCTAAATTAAGTCGAGCCCCGCAGGGTGAACATAGTTTATAATGACAGTAGACCCATAACATAGGTATTCGAATGATGCGGAAAGAGATAACTAAGACATTTATAATTATTTCAAATTGACAAAAACCTTAATCCTCATGGTTTAAACAAAACTGTTTTTAGTGTCGTAAGGGTGAACGTTTACGGTCATAATTTTAGATTGTTTTGCCTGCATATTCACATGGAAGGCGGATTCTGGCAGCACCATAACCAATGCCTGTCTAGAAGGAGAGTTTCAGAACTCCTATAGGCCTACAGTATCATGCTCTGTGGGATGTTTGTTGGCTGTGTATTTTGTCGTGTCTGACAAAGATAATTGTAAATACACCTGTGTTTCTAGCAATGCCATATATTACATAGATTTTGTGAAATATATATAATTATAACATATTATTTGATCACAAATATGAACAACTTTAGCGTCCGTGTAGTTTTTGATTGGGTGTAATTCCCAGTAAACACAAACCATTTGTATACCATTTACACAATGACGGTCCAAAATCTTCTTCGTCGGGCCAACATTGTGTATGCCTCGAAATGGTTTGTGTGTACTGGGTTGTTACATAATCTTTGAAAATAGGCCAAGTGAAGTGTAGCATATTCGATGAATAGGGCCCTATTCAAAACATCAATCAATTTGAAAACAATAAACATTTTCTCTTGTATACCATTTACACAATGACGGTCCAAAATCTTCTTCGTCGGGCCAACATTGTGTATGCCTCGAAATGGTTTGTGTGTACTGGGTTGTTACATAATCTTTGAAAATAGGCCAAGTGAAGTGTAGCATATTCGATGAATAGGGCCCTATTCAAAACATCAATCAATTTGAAAACAATAAACATTTTCTCTTGAGCATGTTGAGTGACTACGTTTGTTTCAGAGGAGCTTTTTATTGTAAAGCGTGGATGTAATGACATCTGGAAAAAGTCTAAAGGTGGAACAATTTGTATGTCACACCAGAATGTTATTAAATATTATGCAGATCATCAAAACCTTGGCACATCATCTTTGAAAGATGACCAAGGTGTTATTTGCTACTGGCACAAGCAATTGTGTAACGCCATGCCGTGGACGTATGCCTCACGAAAGGTAGCACAAAGATATAATAATCTCACATTAGGCCAAGGCGTATTTGAGAAAAGCAGCATCATGACGACTCACATGGATTGGCCTACGACGAAGTCAACAACGGCATATTATCACGATTCATCAATGGCTATGGACAATAAAGATGGGAAGAACTCATCAGACAGTGGTGAGAATCGCTCTATTACAACACAAACACTAGAATTCACAGTGGTAGTCGTAATGGCTTTTTTTGGCTTTTATAGTTCAATCCATTTAAAAAGCCTCCTCACGCTACACGTCGATGTTAGCTTACTGTGCAGGAACTGATGCTGAGCCCTAAAACCAATGACTCCAGATGATACACAATGCACTCACTCTAACTTGTTTAGCCAGATTGGCATACTTATTTAGGCATTTTTCATAATTTGCATAAATCCAAGATGGTGACCTTTTTAATAAAAACAGCATAATCGTGTGTATTATCCACCCTAATAATGTGTTTTTTGTACTATTTTTTTGTATGGTTTTAATGCTGTGCAGAAAAAGTAAAATAATAGACCAAGGTCCTCTATTATTTCTGCTGCTCACAGTAAAGTCTAAGACTAAAATTTAATTCACGTTTTTTAAATAGTTAAAATAACTCGCACTCGTACTGTAAGTCAAATCAAAGACTAATAAATAAGAGCTTCTGACGCCCTTGTACAGGCCTATCCTTATCGAGTTCTCCTCTGATATATCATCCCCGTCCTACTTTTAAACGTTCTGAGAAATTACACAGGATCTATTATCATGATTATCAAAGCTTGTGTACAATAATATGGACGATTTCAGCATACGAATGCATTACGATTTACGAAGGTTACGATTTCGTCAGGAAAGACACGCTTATGGAGATGGGAGGATGTCAAGGGTTGAGGCTATATCTCAAACATTGCATCCCATACAAACCCAAGCCGGACATTGGCAATCGACTGATGGCCACCACAGTCGAAGTGAACAGACCAAAACAGAAACTATTGATCACCGTACTCCACAGACACCCAAGCTCCCGTATCGATTTATTTTTTAAATTGAAGATATTCTCATTTTGTATTGATAAAACTAACAATGAGTCTATTATTACAGGCGACATTAAAGGGACTGGCCCAGGCTAAAATCATAAAAAAATCGGTGATTTTATTTCGAGTTCTTAATATGACCATATGATGTAAGCATGTACATAGACTAGAACTGCAAATTTTTATAATTTTTGTGCTGCGCATTCACCAGTTAGGCTAGATATAGAGACGAAATTCCTGATTTGTAATTATTGACAACCATGTCAAAAATAAGAAATGCGGGAATTTCGTCTCTATATCTAGTCTAACTGGTAAGTGCGCAGCACAAAAATTATAAAAATTTGCAGTTCTAGTCTATGTACATGTTTACATCATATGGTCATATTAAGAACCCGAAATAAAATCACCGATTTTTTGATGATTTTAGCCTGGGCCAGTCCCTTTAACTGTCATTACAGTCATGTAAAAAATGTCGGGTCCTTAGCCTCCTCTCTAGTGTTTTTAATTTTGAACAGCATGTCAAAGAACCAATTACTGGCATCACGAGCGAATCCAAAACCATTATTCATCTTACTTTTTCAAATAAACTAAAAATCGGTGGGCTAGATTTCAAAAGGGGCCAAAATAACAAATTTCGCCTGACTCTCACGACAATTATGTTTCTTGGTGTCATTTTAAAGATAAATATATTACCTTTCATTTGAGATAGAGTAACCGTCTGAGAAGCTGTCCAGAAGAAGTAGTTTCTAAGAGCCGAACAGGAACCTACCCTCTGGTACTTGAATTTAAAGGAAAAAAATTAATTTCGAGTTCATTTCAATAATAATGTATTTATTGTAACATACATTGATTTAGAATAAAAACAAATAGGGTGTAGACCCCTAATGAAAAAAAGGTTGAATTTTTTTTAGACCCTCAACGTCTAGAAGTTTGATATTTTCGAATACTTAAAAACAGCCGTCTTCCTATAACAAATCAAATTGGAGGGATCGTTCAGATAACACCGTGTAAAGTCATACCTATCATACATGCCTTGTCATATGTGTTACATAGTTAAGCTAGGTAACCTTGGCAAGAAATGCTGGAATAGGGTAATATAGTACAAAATATCATCGTACGGAAAAAACTGATTTGAGGTAAAATAGCCCAACTTCTACTCAGTACTGTATATTTTGAAAATGCTAATACTGCAAATGACATGTTGTGTTGCACCAGAAATGCATTTCTGGTTGCACATTTGAGCTCCTAAGTATTAATTAAAGTACATTTAGTATAATATATATGTGTAGTCCTTTTAATATGTCTCGTCGGAGACCGTTCTTGTGGAGCGCTACAATAGAAACTCCCGTATTCCTTATTCTGGACATACATGTCCGAAATATAAGAAATCGGGAATTTCGTCTCTATATCGCGCTTAACTGGTAAAAGCGCAACACAAAATTAAAAAAACTTTTGCAGTTCGGGCATGTTTACATCATGGCCATATTAAAAAACCAAAATAAAATTACCGATTTTTTGATGATTTCAGCCTGATTGTGTCGCTTCAAGTTATGTACCGTAGCCTTTCTTTCATTCAAAATTAACGAATCCTCAGACCTTAGTAATCTCTTATAGTCGGCGATCACATCTTGGCTGATTTGTTCTTTTGGCACCAAACAACTTTTTATTCTACCTCTAAAAATGAGGAATGCACCCACACTATGGAACTCGCTCCCTTCAGCAATCAGGACTGCTAAATTCATGACAACTACACTTATAGGGCAACAGCTCAAGCTACAACCACCCACCGTGGACCCCCCCCCCCCCCCCCCAGCATCTCACCCACACCAACTTTTTTTAAACCTTGATATGTCTAAAACATGGAATGAGATGTTAACAGCAAAAAAAAAAAGGATGAACTTTATATTTTCACCCCTTATAGGGCTGAATAAACTCTTGTCTTGTCTTATTGATTGCGATTTAAAACTTCCAGATTAAGTTATTTTCTCTGGTTTGCAGTTCCTGCTTCTACCATATCCACGATCTACGGCGCACTCCCAGACATCTTCCTCGTGATACTGCTGAGATGATTGCGGTTGCATTAAGATAACGTTTAAGTTATGTACTATAACCTTTCGTTCATTCACAATTAACGAACCCTCGGACCTTAGTAATCTCTTACTGTCACATCACATCATCACGATCACATCTTGGCTGATTCGTTCCACTGGCACAAAACAATTTTTTATTCTACCTCTAAAAATTAGGAATGCACCCACACTATGGAACTCGCTTCCGTTGGCAATCAGGACTGCTAAATTCATGACAACTAGACTCATCTATTCTGACCATCTCCTCGATGAACCGGTCACTTGTTGGTGACTATATGTTCTTAATCTGGACAATAGCATCAACATGTAAGCTCTGATCTTCAGATGAGTTTGGTGCCTTAGAAGGTTTTTGATTGATTGATTGATTGATTGATTGATTGATTGATTGATTAATTGATTGATTGATTGATTGATTGATTGATTGATTGATTGATTGATTGATTGATTGATTGATTGATTGATTGATTTATAGATTGATTGATTTATAGATTGATTGATTTATAGATTGATTGATTGATTGATTGATTGATTGATTGATTGATTGATTGATTGATTGATTGATTGATTGATTGATTGATTGATTGATTGATTGATTGATTGATGAATTGATTGATTGATTGATTGATTGATTGATTGATTGATTGATTGATTGATTGATTGATTGATTGATTGATTGATTGATTGATTGATTGATTGATTGATTGATAAATTGATGGATTGATGGATTGATAGATTGATGGATTGGTGGATTGATGGATTGATGAATTGATTGATTGATTGATTGATTGATTGATTGATTGATTGATTGATTGATTGATTGATTGATTGATTGATTGATTGATTGATTGATTGATTGATTGATTGATTGATTGATTGATTGATGAATTGATTGATTGATTGATTGATTGATTGATTGATTGATTGATTAATTGATTGATTGATTGATTGATTGATTGATTGATTGATTGATTGATTGATTGATTGATTGATTGATTGATTGATTGATTGATTGATTGATTGATTGATTGATTATTAGATTATTTGATTAAATATTTAAATGATTAATTGATTGATTGATTGATTGATTGATTGATTGATTGATTGATTGATTGATTGATTGATTGATTGATTGATTGATTGATTGATTGATTGATTGATTGATGGATGAATGGATTGATTGATTGATTGATTGATTGATTGATTGATTGATTGATTGATTAATTGATTGATTGATTGATTGATTGATTGATTGATTGATTGATTGATTGATTGATTGATTGATTGATTGATTGATTGATTGATTGATTGATTGTTTTCCAGTGCACATCAGATGTACCTCATTAGCAGTTGCGTAGATCAACATATCACGGCTCATACACCAATCTTTCATTAAAAGGACATGCCCGGGCTAAAATCATAAAAAAATCGGTGATTTTATATTGGCTTATTAATATGACCATATGATGTAAACATGTCCATAGACTAAAACTGCAAAAGTTTTTTATTGTTTGTGCTGCAAACTTGCCAGTTAGGCTAGATATAGAGACGAAATTCTCGTATTTCTTATTTTTGACATGGTTGTCAAGAATAAGAAATCAGGAATTTCGTCTCTATATCTAGCCTAACTGGTAAATTCGAAGCACAAAAAAAATTGTTCACATCATATAGGCTAGTCATATTAATAAGCCAAAATAAGATCACCGATTTTTTTATGATTTTAGCCTAAGCCAGTCCTTTAACATGTAAGGGCTTGTAAAATTTACATAGTAAATAATGAATAATATTACAAAATGATATTAGATAAATGAAATAAATTTATAATTCAACAAATTCAATACACATTTTCCCTTGTGCGAACCACAACTATTTTGATTTCCCTCGATTTCTAGGCCAGAATGTCAAAATTAAATTTGGTATACAGTATATTCGTATTGTATAAAAACCATTTGTTTAACTGTTTAACGAAATAGGAATCGAAATTGATTCAATTTGAGTGCCTGTTGTGGACCAGTGACTTAACATAATACTATAAAATATGCAACAGACATTCTCTAAAGAGGATTCCTTAATGAAAATGTCTTATCGTATTTATGGATCAGCAAAATTTGATAATAGCACTAGCAAAACTACTTAAAATTTGTGAAAAACATGTATCTTAAAAATGTGGGTTTAGATACTTTATGCATACTTTATTCATACTTAATTCATCATTAACGATTGCGTAGTTATAACAATATCGTCCCCTTGGATATAAAAGGGTATATCTGTCGCTCCACAAAGTGGCAGATACACCCTTTGATATCCAAGGGGACGATATATACAAATTCCGCTAATGGCGGCTAAAATTTGCATAAAGAGAAAATTAACATTATATTAAAACATACTTTTACTCACATGACGATCTTAGGGATACTACAAATGCGATGATATATAAAATAATTGCAAGTGAATGAAATACATTATTATTTTAGGAAATACGCAATTTTCATTTTGCAAATGGCGGCTATTTTGTTTTTCGTTCACGGCTCTAAAGAAAAATTCAGCTTGTTATGGAGCAGATTCGGATTCAGCAGGTCCGAATTGTGTAAAAAACCGCAGAATAATATAAGCTTCTAAAATGCCTTAACAAATTATATTTTGTGGAAATGAAACTATAGACTATGTAGGATAATATATAATAGTATATATAACACCGTAACACCTGATGGTTTTTTGTGCAGCAGATGTTCTACATTTATATGTATGCAGTTTATGTTTCTTTGTATATATTGTATATGTTTTGCCCATGATAGCTTCTCGTCAAATTAAAACTCAATAATAAGTTCACGATTAACAATCATATAATGGTCCATTTTCTACATTAGTTATTTTGACGAAAGCAGGACAGTCAAGAGAACACGAGACATCGACACAATGTTGGACCAATGTTGCTCCACCGTCTACGACGCTGGCCCAACATTGGCCCAACATTGTGGCAATGTCTCGTCTTTGTTGGGAGAGGAAATAAATAATTGGTAAAAAGTGTATTAGTTAGATTGATGTGGCCTTCTCGTGAAAGGATTAATTTCCACAACAGGATATTTGATCATCTGTGAACCCTCTGCGTTCTGAGCAGGCGTAGGGGAGAGGTGGGCAAAAAAATTTCCCACCTCTACCCCTTGGGCAAAATGAGCCAGGGCGAAGGGGGCCAGGCCATTTCAATACAAAGACCATACAGCATGGCCCCCTTTGCCCGCTAACTTTCAATGGGTAGGCCTACATGTTTCACAAACTAATCCCAGTGAACGGAAGTATTTAGTATATTACTTAGTATTATGTCCAACAAAGCATGTCTCCATATACATCAAATGAAAGGTTTTTTCATATCTGTTTTCTTAGGCTCACTTCGGTGTACACACTTGTATATCAAAATAAAAAAGTACCAAGGTGGGGGTGGCCCTCTTTGCCCAATGCGCTGGCCCCCTTTGCCCAAGCTATTGGGCAAAGGGGGGCACTTCAAGAGCAAATCTATTTGGCTTACAATTAAAATAAGGTATCCTTACCTTGAAACACTAAGTAAGTCTGTTATATGTATCTACATTGCAAGTACCTAACATAGAACAGTCATTGGTTTTAAAATAGTTCGAATATTCTCCTTAAATACCATTGAAACGTTAAGTGGTCCCCTTTGCCCGCCCTTCTCCTATTCAAGTACCCATCGCTGGATGTATGTAAACAAATAAAGGAAAATGTATGTTTTGCTCGGCAATCCCGATCGCTCCTCTTATTGTGTGTCCTATTTGATCACTTTGATCATTTTTATTTACGTCAATGCCAGAATCGCAACAAAGGTTATGGCTTAGACTGTACATGACATTCACCATACTATCTAACCAAGTAGCCTATAAGTTCAATTCAATCGTGTATAATAGCGACGATTGTTGAGATTAGACGCACATTTGGTTTATGACTTGGCACACTCTAAAAACGTACGTATTATTTCTATATGGTTGTATTTATTGTTTAATGTTGTAAAATCAAAGACAATTGCAATAAATATATATAAAATATTATCTTAAATTACAACTTTAATTGTTATGTAATAACTGAAGGAGAGACAACAGTGGCGGATCCAGAATGTGCAAGAGGAGGGAGCGTAAGCCACATTTTGGCTGAAAAAGGATTGTTAGCTTCACTTTATTCCAAAAAATGCATGAAAATACAATATTTTCACCAATAAAGTGGGGGGGGGGCGTACGCCGGGTACGCCCTATGCTGGATCCGCCACTGGACAAAAAATATTATGATATTACAATTAATATACTAGTGTTGAATTCCGTCACAGTAGGCCTACATATATGGTAGGCCCTACATATGGGTCCTAGGGTCCAAAACTAGAAAAGGATTTTTTGTCGAACATGCGTGTTCCCGGAAGTAGTGCACTACAAGTCAGCACGATACTAACCCAATACTGGGCCACCTTCGCTGGCCAACATCCATTCAGCACTGAGCAGTTAGCAGCCATCACGGTACATTGAACTAATGCTGGATTAATGTTGGTCCATCATTTGTAACGCCTGTACGACAAGTACTATATAATGTCTTTAGCTAGTGTAGGGATATTCTCAAAACAATGTTATGGGCAAAACAATAAAAGTGGTAACGATAGCCGCTAATACCGGCCGCTGTAGTCTAGTGGTTAGAGCTGTGGGCACAGAGTCGGGAGGCCGTGGGTTCGAATCCCACATCGGACATGATGGGGAATTTTCTGTGTCCAGCCCCAACCCAGGGTGAGTTCGACACAGGCTGAATGGGTAGGTCAAGCCACTGACCGAGATTCATCCACCAAAAGGTTGCAACATTGGGGTGGCCTAGGTAACTCTGGGATATATAGGGCCTAGGTCCGGTGGTCAGTCAGATTGAGGTCAGGCTGATTACATCGGGACCAAGTAAGAGGAAGTAGGTCCCACAGCCCTGTCACGGAGTCCCACGACCAATACGGACCTGCTGTGTCAACCCACATACACAGACTGCACATGACCAGACTGTCAGGACCACCACATACACAGACTGCACATGACCAGACTGTCAGGACCATTGCTACCTACATTATAGCGTTTCTATACCACTCGTGTTCGTATTCGCCTACAATCATGCGAACAATTGTCGACAAGCAAATATATAGGGGGGGACTCTGATCTTCAAAGCCACATGCCGTAGTTATTCCCCAGCTGCCCTATCTACCTCTGTAATACGCGCGGTGCTTTCTGGGTTCAGATTTGTGCCGAGGCTGATAGGCTACACAGTGGACTACGCCTTTAATCTCTGAAACCAAACACGGAACATTCCAACTGGTGAATATTAATACTTCCCACGCTTCCCATACTACGGCTAAAACAATATTCGTTTCTGATGATGATATAGACCGGAAGCTAATTTAAATTACAAAAATAAAATGTCTGTATTAACGTTGCATCTAGACATTCCCCCAAACGAGAGTACTATTACATTTAAAGTGATCATGCAAGCATGCAGACTCGATCATAATTTCCCACCTGGTCCAATTCATTGACACTACCTCGCCATCACGAACATTAAGATTACATTCTAACGTTACTAATTATAATAGCATATATTTGAACATTGACAATTCAATATTTAATCGTGAATGTCTAATTAGATTATAATAGAATTTAGTGGGGTCCACCTCGATGTAAATATTATGTTTCAGTCAAGCAAACGAACACAGCTGCTTTAGAGGACTTCGTCTTAGCTTCAATGTTGTGGTGATCTGCCTCGATAGCTCATTCGGTGCTGTTGTGGTTTGAAACTCAGAGGTGCTCAGAGGTCCTGAAGTGTAGGCCTATAGTGCTGTCTATCTATCTCGGGGTAGATCTAGAGCAAACAGCTATTGTTGAAAACATTTTGAAAAAGGGAAATTCGCGACTGAATATTTTGTACAGACAGGCAAAATATTTGAACACTAGATCTAGAAAATTGTTAACATCATCTGCAGCCCTATTCTTTTTACATTTCGACTATGCATGTTCAAGCTGGTACAGCGGCCTCCAAAAAACTATGAAACATAAACTCAATCAACTACAAAACAAAACAATACGGTCTGCTCTTAAAGGGACATGCCCAGGTCTAAAATCGGTGATTTTATTTTAGCTTAATAATATGACCATAGACTAGTCCATAGACTAGAACTGCAAAAGTTTTTTTTAATTTTTGTGCTGCGCATTCACCAGTTAGGCTAGATATATAGAGACGAAATTCCTGATTTCTAATTATTAACAACCATGTCAAAAACAAGAAATACGGGAATGTCGTCTTTATATCTAGCCTAACTGGTAAGTGCACAGGAAAAAAAATAAAAAAAATTGCAGTTCTAGTTAATGGACATGTTTACATCATATGGTCACATTAAGAAGACAAAATAAAATCACCGATTTTTTTATGATTTTAGACCTGGGCATGTCCCTTAAATTTATCTCCCCGGACACATTTAGACATCACACATTTCCTAAAAATGCAGTGGCTTTCAGTGGATGTCAGAGTAGAAAAATTAAATCTCAACATCATACACAGGATTGTCCATGGAGGAGCTACATGTTCAGTGGCGGATCCAGCATAAGGCGTAGGCCTACCCGGCGTACGCCCCCCCCCGTTATTGGTGAAAATATTGAATTTTCATGCATTTTTTTTAATATAGTGAAGCTAACACCCCTTTTTTCAGCCAAAATGTGGCTTACGCCTCCTCCTCTTGCACATTCTGGATCCGCCACTGATCTTATCTTACCGAGGCTTTTGAAATGGTTATTCAGGTGCATGATGTTGAGACGAGACATGGAACGTTGTCTGTCTCCTTGCCGTCCTCCGGGAGAAACGGATCTAAGGCTTTTAAATAGCATTAAATCATAAAATAAAAAGAAATTAAACTCATTATCATCTTTTAAACAAGCTGTAAGACGTCACCTTATATACAAACTAGTGAACGAATAAAACTCAGATTTTCTATATTACTAGTTTGCCTGAATTTTATTTAAATTACAAAAATGTATATAATAAAGCTTACAAAAATGTATATAATAAAGCCAGTCTAGTCATTATATGATAATGTTAGGATTTAAAGTGTATGTTGTAGTCATGGAATAGTTTTCTTATTTATAATTTTTTTTTTTTTTTTTACAAGAATTTGCAATGGAATTTTCCTGTAAAACCTTTTTAGTCGCCATCTGGTCTACATGTTGGAGACTACGATGGAAATAAGAGTCACCAGACCCTTTGTAGTGTTTGTATTCCTGGTGATCAGTATGATGGCCCTGATTTTTTAAAAATCATGCATGTACTGTTTTATTAAAACAAATCAAATATGATATCGTACACTATAAAGAACCCTCGATAAGAGTAAGGCATAGTCACAACTTCGGGCTTCCTTATGTCGCGATATTGCCATGATTGTGAAGAAAGCGACGTAAAGCAATATTGGTTTAACATGGAAAACATGTCAGATTCAGGAACGTATCGAGGGGGCAGTGGTACTCAGACACCCCTTTATTTTCTTCTCATTAATTCCCCGTAAATCAATCTTCAATGTTATGTATTTCAATAAAATAATAATATTTAATAATGAAAATAAAAATATGACGTGTTCTTAGGTTGTCACGAAATGAAATGGCATATACAATTCTAATTAACAAGAGGATACAATATAAATCCTGATTTCTGTTGTAATTGTAGGTCTACACCATAGTTTTTTTATTGTCGTATTATTTTGCTTCCTTTGCAGGCTGACGAGCAAATATTGGAAAATGTTTTTGTTTATATTTCTCACAACTTTACTGTTTCGAGCTGAAGCAGAAACAAGTATAGGTATGTGCCGCACAAATTATTATTGATTGATGCCTAGACTTTGCAGCTATACTCCACTCACAATATATACCCGGGTCTGATGTGGCTGAATTTACCTCGAGGGGGGGGGGGGAGATTCTAAAGCATTCCCCTGGGTATATTATACTTATATCTTTGCCTCCCATGAATCCAGCCTCCTCCAACAATATTATGCCATATAAAAAGGGGAAAAGGGGAAGGGGGTAATACCTTCCTTTTTTCCTCTTTTAAGATGGTCTTTTTTCTTCATTAAATCTTTTAGCGCGGGGATCGACTTTAGACGTCAGATTGTGATGTACATAAGTCGATCCCCGCGGAGTAAACATATTTATAATGATCGTTGACCCATAAAATAGGTAATTTAGGTATTTTAGGTAATTAGGCGGAAAGCGCTAACTAAGACATTCATGATTATTTGAAATTGTCAAAAACCTCAGGTCTCCATGTTTTAACCCTTTAACCACCAAATTATTCAATTTGAATTTTCACCCACTTGAAGTTGTGTCTCGCTGACGCGATCCACAACTTCAAGTGAGTGAAAATTAGTCAGATTTGACAAAATGGAGGACAACTCTTTTCAAATCTTGCTGGTTGATGTCACGTTTTATCTTTAACATATTTAAAATGTGGTACTTAATGTGCCAATAACAAATAAAAACCCGAATATATGCGGCACCGGCGGTTAAACAAATCTATTTCAGCGTTGTAAGATATAACGTTTACAGTCATAATTTTAGTTTGTCTTGCCTGTACATTCACATGGACCGCGGACTCTGGCAGCACCATAACCAATGCCTGTCTAGAAGGAGAGAGAAAGACCTTACATCACGTGTCATGCTCTCTGGGATGTTTGTTGGCTGTGTATTTTGTCGTGTCTGAGGAGTATAATGGTAAGCACCCGCGTTTCTAACAATGCCATCACATAGATTTTGTAATATATATATATAAAGTAATCATGTATAAGTTGATGACAAATATGAAAATATTATCTTCCGCGTAGTTTTTGTATGACTTGAGTGTAAATTTCAAATGCTACCTCAAAGTCAATAATTGTGACATAATATTAGACCCCATATTAGAAAATAGTCCGACTGAAGTGTAGTATATCCCATGAAAATCGTTTGGAAAAAACAAAAAAATTCTCTTGAGCAAATTGACTGACTTCCTTTGTTTCAGAGGAGCTTTTCATTGTAAAGCGTGGATGTAATCGCAACTGGACAAAGCCTAGAACAACTTGTGTTTCACACCAGAAAGTTATTCAAATGTATGCAGATCATCAAGAACTTGGTATATCTCTAAAAGATGTTCAAGGAACTATTTGCTACTGTCAAAAGCGAGTGTGCAACGACCCGCCGTGGAAGTACACTTCACGAATGACTTCGCGAGTGGTAGCAGAAAGATATAACAATCTCACATTAGGCCAAGGCGTATTTGATGAAGAGATCCTCACCATGACGACCATGAATTGGCCCTCGACGAAGTCAACAAAGGCATATTCTCATGAATCATCAATGGCTATGGACAAAAAAGATGGGAAGAAATCATCAAACAGTGGTGGGAATCGCTCTATTACAACACAAACACTGGAATTCACAGTGGTGGTCGTGGTCGTAGGTATTTGGGCTTTTATTGTTTTTTCTATTTAAAAAGCCTCCTCACGCTACACGTCGATGTTAGCTTACTGTGCAGGAACTGTTGCTGAACCCTAAACCACTGACTCCAGAGGCTACACAATGCACTCACTCAACTTGTTTAGCCAGATTGTCATACCTATAGGCATTTTTCATAATTTGCTCAAATCTAAGATAGTGAATTTTTTAATAAAAACAACATAATCGTGTTGTTATACACCCAATAATGTGTTTTTGTACGATAGTACTATTTTCATATTGTTCTAATGATGTGCAGAAAAAGTAAGGTGGGTATATAGATAGGCAGGTAGGTAGGTAGGTAGGTAGGTAGGTAGGTAGGCAGGTAGGTAGGTAGGTAGGTAGGTAGGTAGGTAGGTAGGTAGGTAGGTAGGTAGGTGGGCAGGCAGGCAGGCAGGCAGGCAGGCAGGCAGGCAGGCAGGCAGGCAGGCAGGCAGGCAGGCAGGCAGGCAGGCAGGCAGGCAGGCAGGCAGGCAGGCAGGCAGGCAGGCAGGTAGGTAGGTAGGTAGGTAGGTAGGTAGGTACGTAGGTACGTAGATACGTAGGTGCAACCATGCATTGACTCCAGACAGTCAACAATGCACTCACTCTAACTTGCTTAGCCAGATAAGGAATACTATAAGCGTTTTTTTATAATTGAAATTTGCCTAAATCCAAGATCTATGGTGACCTTATAAAAAAACTTATATAATGATATCCACCCCGCTAATGTGTTTTTGTACTAGTAAAGTATTTTCATATAGTTATAATGAAGTGCAGAAAAAGTAAAAGTCATATCTAGACCATGGTCAAATCAAATATAACAAAGGTCAATGTCGTATCTTTGGTATATTTTTTTTGTCGCAATACGTTGTTATTGCTATGTGTCATATCTCCATAGGCCTATGCACAGTGGACAAAAATGTATTCACCCCCAAAGTGATGCATATTACAACGATGCCTAATACCTAAATTGAATCACAGCATTATAAGCCCAAACCCGGATATTTTATTTCTTTTTCTTCACAGAAAATAAACGAAAATATAATTGTTTTGCAATATAAAACATAATTAGTGTCACAATAATATTTAGTATGGTAGCCGCGTGATCTTATAATGGCGGCTGTTTTGATCTTTCCAGGACGAAAGTCTGAATAATACTGCTTTAACCCTCTAACCGCCAAATTATTCAATTTGATTTTTCAACCACTTGAAGTTGTGTCTCGCTGACGCGATCCACAAGTGAGGGAAAAGTATTCAGATTTGACAAAATGGAGGTCAATCCTTTTAAAATTTTGCTGGTTGATGTCACATTTTATCTTTGCATATTTTAAATGTAGTACTTAATGTGCTAATAAAAAATGAAAACCCGGATATGCGGCAACGACGGTTAAGGGGTTATTTTTTTCACGCGTGGTTGGCTCTCTTTCGTCTTTTTTCACCCAACTCCAGATGTTTTCGATAAGATTTACATCTGGAGACCGCGGAGGACATAGCATCTTCAATCAATCAATCAATGTAGGCTATGTATGACTCAATCAATCAATCATTAAAAAATTCTATAGCGCCTATATCTTCAGTGGATCGAGCTCAAAGGCGCACAAATCCTTAGACTGATCATGTGTCATAGTCTAGGTCAAAGCAAGTTCATCAACATACAGGGAGCCGGACTACTGAGGAGCTAGAGTGGGAAAGCCAGATCAAATAGGGGAGATTTAAGTAATTTCCTGAATGTTAAAATTGTTTCGGCATTACGTACAGGCACAGTTCAATAAAACTGGGCCAGTTTCGTGGGACCTTGGACAAATACCACTCTTGCAAGGTAGTTCTGAACGCGTTGTAATCTAGCAATATTCTTTTCTGGCATATTGTGAAAAAGTGAGTTACAATAATGCACCTTGCTACTGACGAGTAAAGTAATTTCCAGTGTCAAAGTTTTGACAATGACATTATTTTATTAATAACAAAGCATGTTTCCAAAAATCCGTTGGGAAACCAGCGAACACAAAACATTTGTATTACATTTATACAACGTCGGCCCACCCTCCGACGCTGGTCCAACACTGTATAAATGTTATACAAATATACAATGTACAAATATTGCTGGGAAAAGAGGATCGGAGCCAGGTATCCCCCTCCCCTGAATATGTCAATGCAAAAATGTAATTTTCGGCTGATATGACTGAAAATGACCTTAACATTATCTCAACGTGACCTAGAGATCGTAGGCCTACCATAAGAAGGGTCAGCCCCGACCCATGCCAAACCTTGCACCAAGTTGATAGGGCTCGTCTCCTAGAATAGAATTATTAAGGCTATGTTCAAAATTGCTTCAATTTATCTGTTTTGCGGCCCAGTCAGGCCTGAATTTGGACGCCATAACTAATTTACCATGGGTATATTAACCCTACTCTTTTTATCACCCTTCTTTTACTTTGAATGTTTTCTGGGGTTACCCTGTCTTGATAAGCAGCTATACCACTATGCATCTCTGTAACTCTTATAGTCACTGGGATTCAACTGAAACATTACAAAAATGCAAAAATGTGATTTTCGACTCATTTGACTTTGAAATGACCTTGACATGACCTTGACATGAGCTTAAAATTGTACCCCATGAAGGGTCAACCCCAATCCATGTCAACCCTTGCACCCAGTTTAGGGTCCCTCTTTTGCAATAGAAGTCTAAGCCTATGTTCCAAATGTCTAGTAGGCCTACTACAGGCTATGTTCCCAATTTCCAGTACTACAGGGTATTTACTGGCAGTAGTGATAGGGTTACCCGCCGTTCTAGATTGTAACTACAAAGTGATGTCGAAAGTGTATAAAATCCGCCATCATGAATTCTATGCACTATGAACAGTTTAAAAGTCTTTCTGGTTACACACGGTGTACGGACATCTCTGGTACCACTTTGTCAGGCTCCTGAAAACATGTAGACACCACAATCATGGATCTGTTCTCATGGAGAGGAAAATGATCTAATTTTGTTATTTTAGTTTAGAAAAATAGTGTTCATGTTGGAGTTTATCCATAATGGCATGGCTGAAATTCGTGTTTTCTGGCTACATAACTATGTCAGGTATACTTGAAAACCATATCGAATACACCATAAGCATGAATTTGCTTCCTTTATGCTGAAAATTACCGGTATATCGATTTTTTTGCTGCAATTTTGAATTTTAATAGTCATTTCTGTAACCCCGTAGCTCTGCCTATATAGCCTACTACTGCTGGACGTGGTTGTTCTCACCTCTTATATGTATCTCCATCTTTTCTTTGTTTCACTTTCTCCCAATGTGTATTATGATTTTCTCGCGCCAAAAATAGTTTCGGACAAAGTCTATGTGCTTACAATTTTATACCTGTATTCTGATGCCTAACAGGTCAATACGAGACGTTGACCCAATGTTAGTCCACCTTTCTACGACGACGGGTCGACATTTAAAGTTCAGCGTTCCCTGTTTACTGTGTATGTCCAGGGGACAGGGGTATGTATGATCGTCATGTCTTGGTAGCGTTTTTTAAGAACATCTTACAAATGTCCGTTTGAATAACTTTCTTACAAACGATATAAGAGAACCCCAATACCAGATTTCACCTATCACTCCAACATCCTTAGACTAGCGTACGAATACCATAATGGTCATATTGTCCTAATGCAAAATAATTCGATGTAGGCCTATATCGTGCGGAGTTCATCTGTGATCCTTTTCGTACAAACTCGTCTATGGAGGGAGATATATATGGGTGTCAATATTTTGAATAATGGCACAAATGGTACAAATTTAAATTTAAGACAACGACAAATGAACTAAATTATCTCCAATCATTTGGTGCATCAAATATATATATGTATTGTTCTGTTTGTATTTTCAAAAGAAAAAAATTCCCAGGCTATTACAATAGAATCGGTTTTCTTTACAAGTAGAAGAGGCAAAACTTTAAACTGTGGAGCTGTAGAGATTAAAGATTTAAAATCCTAAACAACCCCACTTAATAGGCACTTTTAGCACACTTTTTATGTTAGCATTTACATTTCACGTTACCTAAGACGAATACACATCATTTTCTAATGAAATCAAATCCATTGTCAGGCCTTAATGTATATAAGTGAAAGACAGGATTGATTATAGTCATATAGTAGTTATTAGTGGTTAATGAATGCAATCCCTAGCAATTAAAACATAACTTTGAATCAGAGAATTACTGTTGATAGATCTTATCAGATCGGATCAAATCAGATCAGATCGGATCGGTTTAGATCAGATTGGGTTGGATTAGATCCGATCTGACCGGATCAGACTAGAACAGATCAGATCAGAACAAATATGATATGATCAGATGAGTACATATATGTTAGGATATCACATTAGAACAGATCATAACGGATCAGGTCTGAGCAGATCAGATCAAAACAAGACGGATTACAAAAGATGAGTTTTCGCCAATGTAATATAGTTAAATCTATGTGGCCTTCTAGTGAAAGGATTAATAGACACAATAAGAAATATGATACATGTAATCATAAGTGAGTTATTTGATAGGATTTCCTTACATAAAGGCCAGAATCACAACGCATGGTCAGGCCTTACTTTATGTGAACGTTTGATAGTATATAAAGCAATTAATATATCACCCAGAATTAAATTACATGTAATGGAATCGTTTATAATAAAATATATTTGTTGAGTTTAGTCGCAGATTTGATTCATCACTGAGCATAGGCCTGTAACACGTCTTTATTTTGCAACTCTAAGAGATGTAAGTATTGCTCATATATATGTTCAAATTATTTTTAAAATAATAAATATATCGAGAACTTTCAAAAGTTTTATTTTTAAAATAACTTGGAAAACTGAAAAATAAACTTTAAAAATGCATAATTAATAAAATAAAAAAAGATATCATGATATTGATTAACTGAAAGATAGATAAAGATTTTTTTTAAGTTTTTCATCCAAACATGCGAACTGTCCTCTAATATCTGCACATTTGCCGACAGATTATCGCAGTACATGTATATTCATTATTTCTAGTTATGATGTATTTATTATACAGTTATTTTGCCGTGCAAAGCCAAAATGTAGTAACTGCTTACAAAGTCTATTTGCTTAGCAGAGCAGCATAGGTCAAATGATTGTGAAAATTCTGAAACAAAACACGGCAACTTACCATGAAAGTTTACAACCTAAATAATATATAAATCATCTGTTTTGATGATAATGAGAACTGGAAAAATTATTTTAAAAAAAAATTATTAGCTCGTATTAGACCTGCAACGACTGGATAGATAGAAAACTATGTAATAAAGCATCCAAGCCGGTTACATGGCTCTAATCCTTACCATGTCGCTGATAGCTTCTCTATCTCGACACATTTCTCGAACAAAGCGCACATATAAACAATACCAAAAAGTATTCAGTCACTTGTAAAGTATTATCTCTGGAGTATCAATTTAATAGTAAATTATTATTATTTGTATTATTATTGAAAGAACAGAAGGTAGCTGCCACCAACCACACACAATTTGTCAATTATCGAACATTCAAACAAAGCCACATCTGAATTGTTTAGAATCATATTATTGTTTTTAATCTAAACGTTGTCATCATGTTACTTCAATGTTGGACAAGCTAAAAAAAAAATTGGGGAACCACATACTGGAAATAAAACAACAGTTTCTAGCTCTCCACAAAGGGGTACAACAACAAACCAAAGCAGCCTATCAGAAATGTATGTGAGTTGTCACAGCTACAAGATAATTTAATATTTATGAGCTACCACTTTAAGACAGAGGAACCCGGCACATTACATGTGGACAGGCAGTTTGGGCGTGGTATCTGATGGATATTACCATCCTACAACTACGATATAATATTTAAAATTGTATTAACAATGCCAATTTCAACATTAAAGATACATGATCGCTCTTTCTGACGACACCAGAACCAAGTTCATAGGTAAAATAGTTTTTGAGTTATATGCAATTTGGTGAACACACTGTCTAAAATCAAAAGGCCGGAGTTATACATTTCTTGTTATGCATTTCTGATATACATGATAAGTAATAAATCCTAATAAAATTAAAATAAATTCACATAGTGAACATTTAGGTAACCTAATTCGCATATTTTGAAATGTCTGCATTGAATATGCGGGACATTTTAAATGAGAAGTTTAGGACCCGAATGTCTTGGCTAGTTCAAATAAAAACATAAACGTTTATTATCTAGCCCACCACACCAATCTTCGCCATTTGTTTCACTTAATATACTAACCATGAGTAGCACTTCATCTTCTACTTTCTCATCAATTGATTTGTATCATTATGAAGTGTACTAAAGTTGTAAGTGGATGTTCGATATTTACCTTTCGTCCTATCTGCATTAGTACAGCTGATTCCAACACAATCTGCACACACAACATATAATTTTTTTCGGTTTTTCTACAGCTACTGCTATAGGCCCTCCCACCGCCCGTTGACCATCCACAAGATGTCTGGAGTCTAGAGCAGAAGGCTTAAGAAATCTAACAGGAAACTAGAGGCCATTTTCTTTTCTTCCTCCACCACTACCTTTAACAGTGATCATCTAGTGTTTCTGTTGCTCCATAAGTGCGAGGATATATTTTCCCCCGTTTAAAGATAATGGCCCCAGAGTCATAATATGTATCCACATGGGTAATATTTGCGCTCTTTTCTCATGCATTGTGGCTGCTTTCTTCTTCCGTTGTATGCAAAAACAATATATTTCTCAACAGTTGCATTCATTTTTCTAGACATTTTTATGCAGATAGTTTCCTCGCAAATTTTTGCGGTGTCAGTCCTGTGAACAAAACATTTCCAGCTTGCAATGGTGGATTAAAGGTGCTACAATTACCACTATGAGTTCCTGCAACGACAATGCTGGAGTGAGTTTGTGCCAGCTCAACAGCTGTATTCACAATCAGAGTATTAGCATCTCTGGGTGCTTGGAGAACGTCCATTAAGTAATTTCTACCAAGCATTTTGTTAAACCTTCGTGTTTGTATTTTCAACTAGGAAGGTGCACTATGCTGTGTAATTGTGAAGCTGATATAAGCTAACTGGGTGAGCAAAGCAAAACAACTTAAGTATTTTTTTCTTCACAATACCCATCAAACACAACAACCACTTTGCTGCCATAGTGTCGTTTGACATATGATATGGTGTTCATAACGTTCGTAGTATGTTGATGCATTTGTTGGCCATACACCAGTAGGAGATAGGAATTATCCATCAAACACAACTAAAATAATTTTCTGGTAATTCTGGCACCTCATTTATTTGTGGACGCGAAGGATGATGGGTACACAGCCCATTCATATGTACAAAGACAAATAATTTCCATTCTTTATCATGCACATGGTCCGATTGATCAGCTAGTTTGAATTAATCAGAAGCATGTACTTATATATTTGTATTGCTGCATATATGATGGACCACACAGCTCCCATAAATGACATGATAAGATGGAAGCACAGGCACCTGAAATAGACGATTGATGAATTTCATCTCACTCTAAGAAGAATTTTTTTCTTAGAGTGAGATGAAATTCATCACGCATCCATTTTAGATGCGGCCTGCCTGTGGATAAAAGCCACCTAACCTAAGCACAACTGTTGATAGCTCACTGCTCGTATCAGAAGAAGCAACCATTTGGACAGCCTTTGCATACAGTAGAATGGTGTTGTGTGTGAACAACAAGACCCACTTGGATCACAGAAGTACTAGGCGATGGGCTACATATAGCCTACCATGCACCCCCCCCCCACATCTTAACGAAACTAAGTTTTTTTGGAGCCCCAGGATATACTGAACACGAAATAGAATGTTAACATTGAAAATATACCACTATGAGTTCCTGCAACGACAATGCTGGAGTGAGTTTGTGCCAGCTCAACAGCTGTATTCACAATCAGAGTATTAGCATCTCTGGGTGCTTGGAGAACGTCCATTAAGTAATTTCTACCAAGCATTTTGTTAAACCTTCGTGTTTGTATTTTCAACTAGGAAGGTGCACTATGCTGTGTAATTGTGAAGCTGATATAAGCTAACTGGGTGAGCAAAGCAAAACAACTTAAGTATTTTTTTCTTCACAATACCCATCAAACACAACAACCACTTTGCTGCCATAGTGTCGTTTGACATATGATATGGTGTTCATAACGTTCGTAGTATGTTGATGCATTTGTTGGCCATACACCAGTAGGAGATAGGAATTATCCATCAAACACAACTAAAATAATTTTCTGGTAATTCTGGCACCTCATTTATTTGTGGACGCGAAGGATGATGAGTACACAGCCCATTCATATGTACAAAGACAAATAATTTCCATTCTTTATCATGCACATGGTCCGATTGATCAGCTAGTTTGAATTAATCAGAAGCATGTACTTATATATTTGTATTGCTGCATATATGATGGACCACACAGCTCCCATAAATGACATGATAAGATGGAAGCACAGGCACCTGAAATAGACGATTGATGAATTTCATCTCACTCTAAGAAGAATTTTTTTCTTAGAGTGAGATGAAATTCATCACGCATCCATTTTAGATGCGGCCTGCCTGTGGATAAAAGCCACCTAACCTAAGCACAACTGTTGATAGCTCACTGCTCGTATCAGAAGAAGCAACCATTTGGACAGCCTTTGCATACAGTAGAATGGTGTTGTGTGTGAACAACAAGACCCACTTGGATCACAGAAGTACTAGGCGATGGGCTACATATAGCCTACCATGCACCCCCCCCCCACATCTTAACGAAACTAAGTTTTTTTGGAGCCCCAGGATATACTGAACACGAAATAGAATGTTAACATTGAAAATATAGGGATGCAAACCTTATTTTGACGACTTATATAGAGGTACCCTAAATATGTTATTAACAACGTCGCGCAGTTTCAAAGGGGGTAGGGTTACCGATCTGCATATGGCTATAATAAATAAATACAATACAATATAGCTGTAATTATTACAGCGCATCAAAAGAAAGGGAGATATACTGTCACATATTATACATCATACAAGTAAGTCCAACAGGCCCTTTACTAAGCTAAAAAGGCTCAGATGGCGGCCCAGTTTTCTCAATAAATACTTTTCATAGTTGTATTTATTTTCAGACAAAGAGAAAATATTGGAGAATGATGCTGTTTTTAATTCTCACAGTTTCTTTGTTTCAAACACAAGCAGTAACAAAAAGCGGTACGTAAACGACAAGTTATAATAAACCCTCAAAGCTCTGAAATATTTTTGTCTAAGCCATTTATACCAAACGGTCTCTTCAATTTGAAATCATCATAAGTGTTTTAGTTAGCTCTTTTTGCTTCATTTGATCACCTGGGTTATGGAATGACGTCCATTATATATTTTTTATTCTTTCAGTGCGGGGATCGTTTTTAGACGTCAGATTCTGTATAAAGGTCTCTGCACTGAGAGGGGCTATAGTCTATTCCGATGATATACGATATATGGTGTAATTTGAAATCTTATTTTAGGATTTTTCGAGGAAATTAAATTAAAGGCCCCAGGAATACTCCCAAAATTTAAGAGACATGTAATTAGTAGGGATCATACATGAATGGTTTATGTTTATGGATTGGTATTATTTTGTCCCACGATGCAAGTGTACATGTATTATTAGTTTACAAATACAATAAAATACTCTACTACTGATATTGTCAGCGGTAGTAATGGAGGTGCGGCAATAAACCAGTTTTAAAATATTCGATATATTATACTGCATCGAGTTATAGTATATATTGACACTGGTCACACGACTTTATTACGACGCAACGTCATTTACGTTGATTCAACGTCGCAATAACGTCGTGTGCCCAGTGCGAAACCTCTGCGAATATAATGTAGCTATTATAATATTATATATGTATCGTCATGTGTGTAGTGCATGTCCACTCATCATGAATTATACTAAATACATCTATTTCACCAAAAATTATCAACTAAGAGTAACTCTTCTCACGAATGGCATTTCGCTATGGGTCGGCTGTTTTAACCCTTGTCCTGCTATGCCCGGATATATACGGGGTTAAGATCAATAAAAATATCCCTTAATTTTGATAAAATAGTTTTTAATAGACGCTTTGTTGATCCAATAATTTAATTTCAGACATGTCTATTTTTCATAAATAGTAATATTTTTCGTCTTTTGAAGCTGGAAATTGCGTTAGCAATTCCAGCTTCAAATGACGAAAAATACAATTGAAGCAATTCAGCAGGACAAGAGTTAAGAACCCACCTCTGACAATGGAGCGAATGCGGAGCATATGGCTTAAGAGCACCTTACTGTCGCTCCCCCTTTTCCATTACTCACACCTGGAGGGATTGATATGATCGTTGTACAAATGCTCCAATAACTATGTAAGAACAATTTGATTAGTCACTTCGACATGCTTCACGGCTATTGTTACACAGACAAATCTGCAAACATCGTACGCACTTCTTATGTTATTCCTAAGGTTGTCGTGCGTCCACCCTACGATATGAGTTTGGGCCCGTATTCCCGTACAATTTACGATATATCGTATGTTTCAGATTGGTCGAGATGGCCATCTCGACCAATCTGAAGCCTACGCTATATCGTAACTTGTACGAGAATATGGGCCCTGGTTCGCAAGGTTATTAGATATGCTCAAGACTGGCCACGAGTTTAAGAACGGATACATTTTTTTTACAACCGTCGTGCGAAAACAGCATGAAATGGTGCTAAATCGTTGGAACGGCGTTCGTATGGATCGCTGTGACAAGATTTATATGATAGAGCTAAACTACACTGCTGGATAATAGCACTATTATTCCTACGGTGATCGTAAGCATGCCGCAAAGATTCATCAAGTATATAACAGGCTTCATCCAGCGCTTGTGCGAACTACGTAGGGAGGTCTACATTCGTACGACTAAGGTAGACTAACTTTACCAATTCCGTAAGAAAGTTTGGAGAAACTTTGTGACACCGCACAAATATGTGACTCCGCACGAATATTGGAAAACGCTACCAGCTGTATCTATTGGTCGGAGGAACCTTCGTGGCAGAGGCTTTATTTGTTTGTGTCTTTTTTCTTTATTAACGTTTACAGTCATATTTTAGGTTGTCTTGCCTGTCTATACACATGGAAGGCGGATTCCAACAGCACCATAACCAATGCCTGTCTAGAGGGAGAGAGTCAGGACTTACATCGCATGACATGCCTCAAAGGCTGTTTGGTGGCGGTGTATTTTGTAGTGCCTGAGGAAGATAATGGTAAACATTTATTAAATGTGTTACATTTTTTAATGACTTCATATCAATTTTAATTGTTACATAAGTACAATTTAAAAGTTGAAAATCTCATAAAATCAAAGGTTTTAAAAAATTAGCAAAAAGTATTTAAGTTAATGAAACAGGAGTTCACGACTACTAAATCTGCTAAAAAAATCATTAAAAAAAGGTGGACTCCGCAGCCCTTTTTGTGCGGTCACATAATCTAGTATTTTTGGTTTCAGAGGAGCTTTTTATTGTAGAGCGTGGTTGTAATCGTATCTGGTCAAAGCCAAAAGAAGGTTGTGTGTCGCGCCAGAATATTATTAAACATTTTGCAGGTAAGCAAGAACTGGGTACATCAACTGTAAAAGATGCCCAAGGAACTTTGTGTTTCTGTCTTCAGCCAAATATCTGCAACGACGTGCCGTGGGAATACACATCACAAGTGGTCAGAGATCGATATAATAACCTCATATTAGCATTCAAAGATGCCCAAGACGTAGACGATCAGGACAACATTACCATGACTGATTGGGCTACGATGAACCCAACTACGGCATACTATCATCATGCATCATCAATGGATATGGACAATAGCGCCAGGAATCGCTCTGCTACAACAGAAACACTAGAATTCACAATGCTTGGCATCGTGGCTATTTTTGCTTTAATCATCCAATTTATATAATACCTCAGCAAGTCTGACAGAATAAAGCTGGCATTGTAAAACCAATCAAGGAGTGTATGTGCCGACCACGTGGAAAATTCAGTTAATCACCATGCAGGCGCAATTTATTTGTATTGCGTATCAAGTAGACTCATCTCATGGACCGAAAGCTTCAATGATGAATTAACTCAAGCACCAAAGACAGATAATTCATCATCTCCTGTTTCACATTATGTAGATCTCCCAACAAGCAAAACTCATTTGTATAACATTTATACAATGTTGGACCAACGTTGAAGACGTTGGACCGACGTTGTATAAATGTTATACAAATGTTTTGTGTTTGCTGGGCAATATCTCTTTCGACGAGCGAAACTGATGGTGGATTTACTTCACTGATTTAGACACTCTATAATTTGTATCCCCTCCAAGCACTTTCGGACAAAAACAAAAATGATAAATATCCTTATCTACTACTTTTGGTGTGCATTCGTTCAATTATTGAAGTTTATTTGATTTATGTTATTAAAAATGCAAATAAAGATACATCGTATATAATTTGTTACTGTTTCTTAAAGCGACACAATTAGGCCAAAATAATACAAAAAATCATAATTTTTTTATTTTGGCTCCAAAATAATTTTTCGAACTTACGTTATTTTAGTCTATGGACATGTTGACACATTATGGACATATCAAGGAGCCAAAACAAAAATGATGATTTTTGCCTAATTGTGTCGCTTTAATACCAGCCCTTAGAATTTAGTAACTAAGCGATGTCTAAACCGAGTTCTGGTATACAGGAAAAAATCATTTATCTAATATATTTTACACTATTTTATATACAGTTTTCGAAAAAACGTGGCCCTAATCTTGGATCTAAAGCAAAATGCAATGTTTAAAATGCTTTCTGGCTACACTAATAACTCTGATATACATGTATTAAAAAATACCCCCCCCCCTCCGGCATGACCCCATGGCAGGTATTTTGAGTTCTTCTTAACCGCCGTTCTAGATTTTAACTAGAACGTGATATCGAAAGTGTATGAAAGCCGTCATCATGGACAGTCAGTCTTTCTGGATACACGGTGTACGCCCATGCAAATTCTCAGACGTTACAGGCCCTACCACTCTGTCAGGCTCTTGAAAACTGTTATTTTAGTTTTAAAAAAATAGTGTTTTTGTTGGAGTTTATCCACATGGCGGAAATTCATGTTTTCTGGCTACATAACTACGTCAAGCATACAAGTCGGTGGGCTATATTTCAAAAGGGGCCTAAATAACAAAGTTTGACTAACTCTCATGACAATTATGTTTCTTGGTCTCATTTTAAAGATAAATTTATTACCTTTCATTTGAGACCGGGTAACCCTCTGAAAAGTTCTCCGAAAGAAGTATTTTAGAGCCAAATAGGTACCTACCCTCTGTATTTTTTACACCCTTACACGTCTAGAAGTTTGATATTTTTGATTACCTTAAAATAGCAGTTTTACCATAGCACATCAAATAGAAGGGATCGTTCAGATAACACCGTGTAATGTCATACCTTCTCATTTATGCCTTGTCAAATATATTTTGCATAGTTAGACTAGGTGACATTGAAAAAAAATGCTCGAAAAGGTTAATATGGAACAAAATATCATTGTAGGACAAAAATGAGTTGGGGTAAAATAGCCTAACTTTTACTGTATATTTTGAAACTGCTAATACTGCAAATGCCAGTATTGTGTTATATTATAATTATGTTGTGCTGCACATATGAGTTCCTAGGTGTTGATAAAAGTACATTTTGTATATTTATATATAATTATATATAATTATAAATATATATAACACACTGTAAATTAACCCTTTAAGCACAAAGTCTAATTTAAACTTGGACCTGCTTTAAGTTATTTCCAGTTACTTCAAAACACATCATTAATTGTGTTCTTATTTTTTTACTTTTATGTGTGCTGATCAAAATTAAAAACGAATAAATAGATTGGCGACCAAAGGGTTAAATTATTGTGAAAAAAATGTCTTAAAAAAGTTACTTTGAGCCAAATAGATCCCATCGACCCTCTGGTATCTGAATCAAAAGATAATATTTAAATTTAATTCAAAAAGAGTTTTTTAATTGTAACATAATTATTAATGCTGATTCGAAGAAAAAGTGTCATTTTTTAAAAAGGATTTAATTTTATCTAGACCCTTTTAAATCTAGGGGTATGATAATATGTTCTTTTTTCTAGCTGGAACCACTTGTAATGACTACTTTAACGATCATCACTCAAACCATGCATGTGCACATAAATCGGTGTATGTTATGCCATTTAGTCTGCTGGTGCCCACTTTGCTCAAGAATAACATTAAAATAAGTTTGAATGGTGGTACGTACAACCCAAAGTGTTAATCCACATGAGGGTTGCCGGAACTAAGTGTGAGGGTTAGAGAACTCTACCCCTTCGTGCGCTTCGTCGCTAGTTTGAAAGGATATACAATATTCTCTGGTATAGCTCTAAAAATCGTGCACCGGCCTGGAGAAAATAAAAGAAACGGGGCAATAATAAGGTAATCGTTTGTTTTCTTAGAAAAACACTCATCTTCACAAATACCGCTCCTGATGCGAAAAAAGAAGGATAGCTTGTAATTTGTGCAAAACAATGAATTATATTGGAGTGAAAAGGGTAATCTAGGATGTAAAATAGCTCATCAGCGGGATATAATGATTGGGCATACCCACGAATTGCCTTTCCCGTTAAAAACCATAGTCGCTGAACTGCAACACGGAGATACGTAGTATTTAAAGGGTGTGCGTAATGTATTTCTCAAGCATATAGTAAAGACTATTTCGGATTAACAGAATCTACATGGCAGATCACGACATATTCCCACACTGACTGTAGGACAACATCTTGACATATTGTGCTGCTATTATGATATATCCCAACAATACAAAATGTTATCTTGACAAAATAATGTCATATCCTGAAATTATATCGCCTATGCATGGTATACTGTCATATGGTGCGATGTATGGATATCATAATACATACTTGTAATTTTAGATTTTTACATTGCGCTGTCATATCTAAATATTATAATGTCGTGTTTTGGGATTATACTTCCATATTTTGAAAATATGCTCACAAATGCCAAAAACACATGCTGAAATTAAAATATCGCATCTTGACATTAAATGACAGATAAAAAAGTTTCATGTGATAAACTGTCGTTATCTCAACACCTAACTGCACTAAAAAGTCATATCCTGACAATGAAGATAATCTTGACAACATGATGTTATCCATTCTGATATTATTGTGTAATATCCGCTCATTTAATGCTTTGATTATTATAATTGAATTATAAAACATTTATTTTATATTATACTCTCATGACCATATATAAAAATGTCATATCCTGACTTACGAGTTTGATAGCATATAATTATTATAATATTGTGCCGCATCCTGACATTAAAATGAAACATCCTGAAAAGTCAATTTTATTTCCTGACATTGTAATGTCATATATCTTATTATCATAATGTCATACCCTAACATTGTAATTGCACATTTTGACATTATATTGTATTATGCCGACAGCATATTGTCATATTCCTGGTATTATAATGCAATATATTGACACTATATTGTCATAGCTGAACACTATGGCGATATAACTTGACATTATAGGGCTTTATTTATTCTAGCCCTAATATGCCATATCTCAAAATTGTAATGCCAAATCCTGACATACCAATCCATTTGGCACACTATAGAGAGTACTCTTATGTCTTAGCAGTATGATCCTATATGCTGTCATCATAATATAATCTTTTGAAAATATGAAATTATATCCTTACATTATTATTGTCATATTCCGCAATTATTATGCATTATTTAAACGATAATATTATTTTCTGACGATTTAATGCCATTACCTAACATTGTAAAACAAAATATTGTTGGTAAAAAGACATAATTGTTCTCACTTAAACATAGGTAGTAGTAAATTATTGCTTTCCGTCATTTTTCGGCACAACTGGTAATTTAAGTGGCATTGTAATACGATAAAAAAATTGCGGTCAATTGTATGCAATTTAATGCTTAAACTCTGTGGCATTTTGCACAGCTTCGCTATCCTCGGGTCAGATAGTCCCCAGAGTAACAATACCTAAGGGTTGTTAACTCCATGCATCCCACGTAAGACATATGTCTAATGTCTAATACTCATTGTCGGTTGTTTCAAGGCTATAACGGCTAACATCAGTGCCTGTACTGCTGACAGCGCCTGCAATGATACGGAAGCTGCATTAGTACCTTTGTCGAACGGAGGAACCAGGGTACACCACTGGCAATCCACCCGAAGATTATGGCCAAACTCGTGTAGGCATGCTGTAAAGCATGCGACAGACAAAACAGATCCCTGTGACCCTCCCCGGATGGGGGCGAAATGTACTACTATTAGCAATCATCCCAATACCCCACTTAAGCATAGGGTGTCATGTTCTCACAAAACACTCCATATTCTCACATTAAATCATGATACCTAAAATTTCAAATGTCGTTAGTTGTTTTTTACAAATTACTTTTAAAAATATTTTTTTTTTTATCAACGCACATTATTTGAAAATAAAAATAAAAAACACCTAATGTTGAGTTTTGAGATGGCGGGACATAACTTCAAGTGGGTACAAATTTCCATCCGACTTGGCGCTTAAAGGGTTAATGTTTATTTAATAATATAAATGTATACAGACAGACAGATATTTTATTGACAGAAAGAAAGTCAATCCAGACTTATTTGTCATAGAACTAGAGATATGTACATGTATATACAACATTGTTAATTTGTTAAAATCATATGACAATATACATAGTATGACATACACAACTAAAATCATGTTAACTGGCATTGCCATAAGAAACACTGGGTATGTACTTTAAATAAGATTGAAAGGCATTGCCAGGGTAACATAAGGTCTATCATTTTGTTTCCCGCACCAAAACCAGAGATAAAATAGCTACTATGTATGACATGCTAATTATATATATAGTAGCAAAAAATACACTCTGGAAAGCGTAGAAACCTAGAAGTGCATAATTATGCTACAGTAATTTGAGAATGTATTAGGACAATGTTAAAAATTGCACGATATTTTTAAAAATCAAATATTATATCATGCAAGTACAATCAATGTGACAATCTGCGACACAGGTAGCTCCGAGCCATGTGACCATGCAAGGACAGTCGCTATGAACTCGGCGATTCCCTGATATAGACTAGTGATGTAAATTTAACAACGTAATAACAGTAATACCACCGAAACACAATATATACACACTAATAAAAGTCGGACATGGTGGTTCGTCGACTGCCAACAAAGTATAGCATCAGAACCATCCATATTATCGAGTGTTGGAGACTTAGTGATGTAATAAGAATAAAAATTACGGATAATAATTATGCGTGCCATTCACGCAGGACATGGCACTCACACAATAGCAATACAGTTTGTTTAATCAACTAGTGATTTATTATCTTTATGGCCCTCGCACAAAAACATTACAGCTTATTTCAATTCACTATATTGTTTAGTTCATACCATTTCACTCACGACCTAGTTAGTACCACATACTTAGGAGTTACAGTCGAAGAAAAACATTCCCGACCTCATAGAGAAAATCAGTTGACTTAGCAACTCTGAAATCCTCCATAAGGCCCCACCTCGTCTGATAACAAAGGCGACGGAAACGTCCCTAACCGGCCCTAAAAAGCCAAATAATAAGATCCGAGAGCAACAGCCGTCCTGATATGTGGTAATACCCAAGTCAGATCATGAAGGCATGATAATATGGATAATATAACGACAGGTGACTTGTGATTGTTCTACATAAAAATGTAACGTTAAAACGATAATAATGATAATAATTAATCATGCTAGTCACGACACACATACAAAATATTTCAGCTTGAAGATGAATTTACATTTATCATACTCAATATTTTTAACCCTTAATTTGTTTAAAACAACCATAGATAAATTTTGCTAGCGACTTCACCACTGTTATGTCTCTAGATGTCATAATTCGTAGAAAAATATCATTTGCTGGTTGCATATTGATAATTCCGGCTATAGAATTAAGCAAGATTTCGCGTTCATTGTTCATGGCATTACAGTGTAGAAGAAGGTGTATTTCGTCGTCAATTTCGTTTGATTCACACCTTGTGCATATTCGTTAATTTATTGGAGTTTTTGGATTATTGAATCGTCCTCTCTCTATTTTTAAATCATGTGAGCTCATTCTATATCTCGCCATTGCTGTTATGAGGTGGTTCCCCTTTATGTTTAAGATGTATGGTTCCACACACAAAGATTTTTTCACTAATGAATATGTGCGCAGCTTACTTGAACTCTCAATATCTTGTCTCCACCGCTGTGTAAATATTTTAACAATTGAATCTTTAAGGGAAAGCATGAATTTATTTGTATTGCCAATGTGCTGCGTCTCCCAAGCTTGGTCTAGCCCGGTTAGTTCAAGGACAGACCGAATACGCGAGCATCAGTTTGTGAATCCAGTGCCATCTAGCTCTAGTAGCATATTGTAGGCATTTCTGACAGGGTGGTTCTGAGATAGGTCTAGAATTCTACACCAATATTTTACAGCTTTAATATGTTGCCTGATAATCAATGGAAACCGTCCTGTGTCACCATAAATTGCAGGAGTGGGTGTTTGCTTTCTAACACCCAGCGTTGATTTAATAAATTTTAGATGTATTTTTTCCAAATCGTTAACACTATCACCGGTATACCATATATCACTTGCATACTCTAATATGGGCAGTATTTGACAATCAAAAACCTTGAATGCAATAACAGGTGACAATTTACCTACTACGGGACGAGATTGCTTGTGTAGAGAAAAAACTGCTTCACCAGCTTGGGAAGCGAGATGGAGAAACGTTTCTTTCAATACATTCTTAGGATATTTAGTGCTATATACAACCCCAAGGTATTTATATTTTTCATTTTTTTCTATTATGTCATCACCATAGTAGAAGCTGTCACATTCTGACGTATGACGTTTGTTAAATATGAGAACTTTTGTTTTAGAATGCTGACTATTATATGCCACAGAGAAGCATACTTATACAGGGCAGTTAATTGCTTTTGCAATCCATTTGCAGAATCTGAAAAAAGGACGAGGTCGTCTGCAAATAACAAGTATACAATTAATAAGGTGTCTACGGGGATACCCTCACCTTGATCAAATGATTTGGATATATCCTGCAGAAATTCTGTAAATAATTTGGGGCTGAGCATACCACCTTGCAGGACACCAAATTCGCTTTTTAATATCTCGCTGATGCATGAATCCCATTTTACACGGCACTCAGCTTTAGAGAACATACTCTTTACTACATTTAAAAAATTGCCGTCTATTCCTCTGCTCAGTAATTTATAGTACAGAGCTGATCTGTCAATATAGTCAAATGCTTTTGTAAAATCAACAAAACATGTATACAGGGGCTTTGAAAGACACCTTTGCTTATCTATAATGGCACATAGTATAAATATATTATCAGTCGTCCGGGAGTTACTTCTAAAGCCGGCTTGAAAGGGATCATTATCATAGCATACATCATTTTTAAAAGACAGTCTGTTATTAAGTACAGATTCAAATAATTTCCCAATGCATGGCATTACTGTAACTTTCCTGTAGTTATCGGGCACGTTATGGGCAGCTTTTTTGTGAACAGGATGAATTATACCAGTGGCCCAACTTGATGGATATTCTCCATTGGCTATAATGGTATTAAACAGTAGAACTAGTGCTGGTAAGAGTTCATTACTACCATGCTTGTAAAATTCCGCAGGAATACCATCTATGCCTGCCGCTTTTTTGCATTTTAACTTTCTAATTGCTTTTTGAATTTCGTCTATAGTTATGGAGCTGTTTAAGAACTGTAACAAATCGGATTGTCCATTTTCTACCTTCTCATTAATATCATTTGGGGATGATTTAACTAGCTTCATTATATTATTCATGTGATCGTAGTCAAAATAGTCAACATGAGGAGGGTAGACTTGTTCATCAAAATATTTCACAAATTGTGACAGGGTAGGACCTTTGGTTGAATTTCTAGGTTTTAAAGATTTCCAAAATTTCCAGTAGGAATTTGGATCTTCTGTTCTCATATTTTCAAGCTGACTAAGCTTGACTTCTTGGTAATGTCTTTTCTTTTTCTGGATTAATTGTTTATATTGGCGTAATATTATATTATATTCACTTTGACGTGTGTTAAACTTCTTAACTTTAGCAATATTATTTAAAACTTGTTTTAGAGATTTACATTCTTTATCATACCAAGGGTTTGAAGGAAAGTTATTTTTTATGTTTTTCCTACACTTTGATTTATGCTGCTTCTTTAGAAATAACGGGGATAATGCATTTTCTAGCATACCATTGAAAATATCACATAGATTATCGCTACTACAACCTTCAGCTGCGGCACACAGCATTTCTTCAAACGCAATACATGTCTGTTCATTTCGAAGAGATGCTTGGTACTCTATCTTTTTTTCATCTTGCCATATATAAACATCGGAACATGGTGATGAGGCATTAATATGTATGTTCATTTCTGCAGAGCTTAACTCTTTCAATTTTGAATTGAGAATATGGAATTTTATAGGACAATGATCCGATTCTACTAATTTCGGTAGAACTTTTTTACTGATCATATAATCTTCTCTTAGTATCATATAATCAATAGTACTTGCTCCCATGGGCGAGTAGTATGTATAGCAGCCGATACCTTTATCATCAAACATTCGACCATTGGCTATTTTAAGCTCTGTGTTTATACAAAAATTTAGCAGAGATCGTCCATATTTGTTAATGACTCCGTCCTCATTACAGCGTTCATTTAAAACATTGATATTATTATCGTAATCTGGAGCGCGGCCAGTTCTTCTTCTTCTTCTTATTATTATTATTATTATTATTATTATTATTATTATTATTATTATTATTATTATTATTATTATTATTATTATTATTATTATTATTATTATTATTATTATTATTATTATTATTATTATTATTATTATTATTATTATTATTATTATTATCGTTATTATTATTATTAATTTTATTAATTTTATTAATTTTATTAATTTTATTAATTTTATTAATTTTATTAATTTATTAATTTTATTAATTTTAATAATTTTATTATTATAGTCATGATAAATGAATACTAGGATGTAGTAAAACGTCAACAATTTCAGGTAAAGCATTCAAGATGATCGGAGACAGGGACTGAATAATTTGTTGGAGGTTGGTGCCCTTGTGCTTAATGTCAACGTCCACTGTTTCCATTGCTGTTGCGCCTGGTTATTCATATGGTATCACTCTAACCCTAGGGGTCCCGTATTCGCCCCCCACTTCGCTGCACACATACAGTGTATTTAACTGCTCAAATGAACATAGAAATAGAAACATTAATAACGTTAGCTATAATTTATGAGCATGAGTTATAGAGTAATATATAAATGCATGCAAAGGAACAACATTTCAAACCTTAGATATATACACCATTTATTTCACTTCCATCCTGTGTAACATCGATCATCACACAGCCAACAACAAACGTCCACCCGGTGCTGGTTTAATGCTGGGCCAGTGTTAGCTGGGCGAGCTTTATAAAGTCCGCCCAGCTAAGACGTTGAATGCATCCGATGTATGTTGATTTAAAGCTGGGCCACAGTCGGCGACACTGGCCCAGCATTAAACCAGCACCGGATGGACGTTTGTTGTTGGCTGTGTGATGATCGATGTTACATAGGATGGAAGTGAAATAAATGGGGTTTTAGGCCACCTCTGTGCACACATAGGCTAAACTGGGCCAGGAAAACTTTCGCTGAAACTTGAAGGCCAGAGTGGGGTTCGAGCCCGCGATTGCCGACTTTCCAAGCAGGCAGCTTCAACCACTGCACCAGGGCCCCCGCACGGTTACACAGATTATCCTGTGTAACAGGAATTCTGTGTCCTGTTACCATGGTTACACAGGGTAGCCGATCAGATCACACTTCATGGCAGGTTTCACATTATAAGCCATCACGTAGATCCTCCAGTAGCGATTAATAACCGCCCCAGAGAACCAGACTGTGGCCGCGGCAGCGTAAGATGAAGGTCTGTAAAGCGACACTATGTCTTGGTCTGTTATTATAGAGTACCAATTATTACCATCACTCGAACTCTTCACCGTTATGGCCTCGGTACGTTGTGGCCCCTCAAGCCTTTCCTTGATAAGCACACCTCTAACCACATAGTTGCTTAACAAGTCTATATGTAACCATTCACCTGGTGAGTCCACGGGAGTGCACCATGCAGTCGGATAGTTGTTGTACGCATCGATCCGAGATCTAGCAGGCACACAGGAGGAATGGTGTGATGATGCTGTGAACACAGAGTCGTCCAGATCGTAGTGGGAAACGATGAATCTCAAGGGTTTCTGAGTGTACTCCGTAGCGGGATTGCTATCTGATATCCGCCTGCTGTATGTGAACTCCCTCAGAGGTGGTGATATGGCCAGCCAGGGCATCAGATTAGCGTTAGACACCTCTCTGTCGTCGGCAGAGAGTGATCGACGGAAACTTTTGTACAACACCGAGTTCACCTTCACCACGGGCTGACATGTCTTCACTTCACTTTCACTGCAAGACACATCACTAGGATAGCAGCCGATCTTTAAGTAAGCCTGTATCTTCATCTCATCTTCGTCGCTGATGATCTCACACGTCAGATATTCTCTGTGTCGACATGGCATATGCCTTTGTCCTGCTTGGATATCTCTAAAAATACGATCATCATCAGCTACCACAACATAAAACAGAGAACAAAGCAGAATATGCGTAAAATAACCCGACATGCTGCAATCGTGTGGTTTTAAAAATAGTTTTCTACCAAAAGCAAAATTACACATTGTGGACATGTAGTCAGGCGGCAGAATATTGCAAATATGCCCTTAACTTCCAAATACATGTACTTCACTTCCACATAAATATGCGTGGCAATACTGTATCTGTTATTGACACAAAGACTACCTTGTCCTAGTCATTTATCAGATCTGTTCCTGCACATATTCTTTATTTACCGTCACCTGGTTACTGAATCAATACATGTGTGAAACAAGGTATAATTCCCAGTAAACACGATAGACTGAACCAATGTTGTTTTAATGTTGGGCCACCGTCGCAGACGATGGACCAACTTTTCATCATAACAACATCGGCTCAGTGTCTCGTGTTTGTTGTGCTGCTACCATTCCATTCTTAGACGTTATATGTTTTATATCTCTCTAATTTTCAAACAATTAATATTTCATCTAATTTTCTCCATTATGAATTTAATTTACGGCAGTACCTTTTGACTGGGTGATATACATTGTATACTGAAATAAAATGCATCGCTTTTTGTTGTTGTTGTTGTATCTCACATTCTGAAGATATTACTGCACTTGCACACACAAACAAAATGTTTACATAATTAGAGGAAATATAAGCCACGCGGCTTCACTCCTCACTTTCTGTTATATACTATTATGTATGTAATATGTATATGTATGTTTCAGATAATAAACATTATTATTATTATTATTATTATTTTTTTTTTTTTTTATTATTATTATTATTATTATTATGATTATTATTATTATTATGATTATGATTATTATTATTATTATTATTATTATTATTATTATTATTATTATTATTATTATTATTAATATTATTATTATTATTATTATTATTATTATTATTATTATTATTTTTATTATTATTCTTAATATCCATTCAACGAATAACCTGAATAGGTTGTACTTATTTATTGTTATAGAAACTATTTTATACATGACACTATTATTTAAGTTATAGTAATGAATTTATTATATTCATAACTCTCAGATAAGTAAATAGTCATCAGAGGGTCTCGCGAGCAACTGCCTCTACTCAGCTTCGGCCTGACAAACAGTCCCTCCCTGGCTATTCACTCCCTGCATTCACTAAAACACATGAGGATTATATAAACAGTTCATGCGTACAGACAGACAGGCGTACATTAAAATCACCTGATCACCAGGTTAACAAAATATTTCTTTGTATTTGATATAGGCGCCTAAAATTGAGTCACACACAAGGCAACAGTCAAGATTAATAAAAGGACAGATATTAGATTTAACAGACATCCCGTCCAAGATGCTCTCATCTCCCAACGATGCCGTACATATATGCATAACGTGAACTGATTGTGCATTCTCTGTGCAGTGTTGTCCTACACAACAAGCACGCGACCTCAGCCGATGCGGCACAATGTTGGGCCAGCGTCGAACACAATGGGTCAACACTGCACCAGCACCGACAGAACGCCCCACGTTTGCTGGGCTACTTCTTGGAGGCTGGTCCAGCATTAAAACAATACAGCGACAAAGCCTGTTTGCCGGATTGGCGGGGGGGGAGTGTCGTCCCCGTGAGGGGGGCACTACCAGCATAACGGCGCATGGAGCCAATTCCAAGCAAGGGCCAAGCGTTGATCTGTTACTGGTACACAGTCCACGGCGCTGGCCCAGCATTAAAACAATATTGTTTCAATGTAGGCCGAAGTTAGTAGTGTGCATGAAGTGATCAGTAAACATGATACATTGGGGCGATGTTGGGCCGACGTCCTAGATTGTGAATCAACCTTAGCCCACCACCGGGTCAATGTATCACGTTTACTGGCAATTCAAAGGTAGGCTAGGCCTAGGTCAGATAATCCCCTATTATGCTGGTAGCAGATTGGAATGGTTGTTTGAATTATGACCCAATATTGTACAGTGTGGGCCAACCATAATAAGTAACGGGGAGGATCTTTCAAAAGGTGGTAAGTGGTCTCGTATATTAGACATAGTTACCGTGTTTAACGTTTTCATTCATAACTTTGTGCCAAGATATTCAAAACCTTAGCAAAAATATAATTTTAAGTGATTTTTTAAGTGCGCTCAGGTAGGAGTGAAAATGAAAATATAACTCTTATTACTGTTGTAGTTATGATTATTATAATATTAAGGGGAAATTATTTTTATTTTTATTATTATTATTATTGATGGTTATTGTATCTTCAAAACAAGGACGGATGAAAAGAGATGAAGTGCGCGCCAATAAAAGGTAATCAAAATTAAATCCATGTGGCCTTCTCGTGAAAGGATTAATATCCACAATAAGAAATATAATCATATGTAAGTTACTTGATAGGTTTTCCCTGCATCAAGGCCAAAATCACAGCACAGGGTCACAACTTACTTTATATGGACATTTGATAGTTTATATAGCAATTAATTTGTCACCCAGATTTAAATTACCTGTAATGAAATCGTTTATAATGAAATATGCTTGTTGGGCTTAGTTGCAGATTTGACTTATCACTGAGTATAGTTAGACGTCTTTACTTCATAACGCTAAGATATGTACGTATTGCCCATACTTATGTTCAAATTATTATTAAAATAATGAATATATCGAAAACTTTAAGATCTTGATTTTTTTTAAATAAACTGGTAAACTGGAAAATAAACTGTAAAACTGCAAAATTATTTTTAAGGTAATATGTTATGGATTAGCTGAAAGAGAGATAAATATTTTTTTATTAAATTATTCATCTAAACATGCGACCTATATAATAGTCCTAATCTATACAAATTTAGTAACAGATTATCACGATTTATTTGTTAAATCAAGAATACATAAGAAATGTATTTTTGATTAAATCTAGTTGCTGACAGATTATCGCGATATATTCATAAAAAATAGTTCTAGTTATACTGCGGTACATAGCCAATATACAGTAAATGCTTACAAAGCATTTGCCGAGCAGTATTGTCCAAATGATCTTTAAATCCTGAAACAAAACGTTAAAAATACTTCAAACGTTTACAATTAAAAAAAAAATTGCATTTGATGTTAATGAAAACTGAGAAATGTATTAAAATATGTTTTAAATATATTGTATTGGACCTGCATCGATAGATAGAGAAATTAGTATTAAATCATCCAAGCCGGTGACATCCCAGCAAACACAAAACATTTATATAACATTTGCACAACGTCGTTCCAACGTCTTTGACGTTGGTCCACCAATGTACAAATGTTATACAAATATTTTGTATTTGCTGACATAGCTGTCATTCTTACCATGTCGCTGATAGCTGCTCTATCTCGACATATTTCTCGAACAAAGCTCACGTAAAAGCAATGCCAAATGTATTCAGTTACTTGTAAAGTATTATCTCTGTAGTATCAATTTTATAGTAAGTTGTGATAATTATTATTTGTAATATTATTGAGAGCACATAGCTAGCTACGACAAACCACACAAACCCTTACAACGCTGAGATATTTTTGTACAAACCATGGATACCAAAAGGTTTTTTCATCATAAATATTTTCGTTAGCTTTTTCTGCTCCATACCTATGTTATGGGGCTACGGCGATTATAAATATTTTAATTATTTCAGTGCCTGGATCGGAGTCAGAATCTGCCGCCGTCTACAGACGTCAGAATCTGACGTCTAAAAACGGTCCCCGTACAGGAAGGGTTAAGCATATAAATTTAACTACGTCGTAGAAATGCTGCTATTTGCTATTTGAATTTATGTATAGGCCTATATATATTATTCTTATTAATATTATTATTGAGTATTTTATTTCTTTTACAGACTGACTATCAAATACTGGAGAATGCTGTTGCTTTTAATTACAACTTTTTTGTTTCGAGCACAAGCAGTGACAAAAATAGGTACGTTTATTAATTATTAATATGTGCTGGTGATATAAAGTACATGTAGCAGTACGTGCTCGTCCTGTTCTTCTATTGTGCCACAATTTTGTTTTCAGAATGTCTTAGCTGTTTATTCACATTTAAGGCAGATCCAGACAGTAACATAACCAATGCCTGTTTGGAGGGAGACAGTCAGGAGTTGAATCAAATGTCATGCATTGACGGTTGTTTGCTGGCTGTGTATTTCGTAGTGCTTGAAGAAGATAACGGTAATGTCCCGACTCTTTAACCCTAGAACCGTCGGTACAGATTATATTCGTTTTTTTTACATTTTTCATCAACACATTGCATATCAGCTTTTAAGCATGTTGAAAATATAACGTGACATCAATCAGCAATATTTGAAAATAGGTGACCTCCATTTTGTCAAATCTGCGTAATTTTTACCCACTTGAAGTTGTGGATCGCGTCAGCGAGACACAACTTCAAGTGGGTAAAAATTCAAATTGAATAATTTGGCGGTTAAAGGGTTAATAAAGATATAGTTTACATATAATTCGTTAAAAATATGCTTATCACTATGGATAACCTAATCAATATATCGGCTTAACCCTTAAATCAGAAACCGGAAATCTCTTCTGATATTACATAGACTTTGAGACGTGAATTGAAGTCACTACGGTCATCTGTAAACAAATATGGCCTGACACACGAAAAATGTAGTGGGGAGGGGGCAAATTTTTTTGTAAAATCTTTATTAGGCCTACGTTTGATTTTAGTGGATTTCAAACGTCTTGATTTTAATTATGAAATAAATAAAATTTATATGACGTCATATATGTTTTTAACAATGACTCCTGAATACCTAAGTTGCTGCTGTCTGCCTGGTCACAAATGTTGCATAATTTTGGAAAATACTGGGTGTGTAATAATTATACGAAAGAAAAGTTCAAAATGACCATAGACCCATATGTAACATTTTCTCTTGGGTGATTTTTTTTCAGATGAGCTTTTTATTGTACAACGTGGATGTAATCGCGTCTGGTCAAAGACTGTGACAGTTTGTGTCTCACGCCAGGATATTATTCAGCGTTACGCAGATCATCAAGAACTGGGCCCGCCCACTCTGGGTGATGCTCAAGGAACTCTGTGCTTCTGTCACGAACATATGTGCAACGACCTGTCGTGGAAATACACATCGCCATTGGTTACTGGCAGGTACAACAGTCTCAGATTACCCGCCAAAAATGTCCAAGGCGTATTCGATCAGGACAACATTACCATGACTGACCTGCTTTATGATTGGCCCACGATGAAGTCAACCACGCCATATCAGGAGGAATCATCCTCTATTGCTATGGCCGATAAAGATGTAGAGAAACCATCGGACAATAGCAAAAATCGTTCCATCACAGCACAAACAGAAAACTTCATAATGGTGGTCGCTATGGCTGTTTTGACTTTTATTGTTCAATTCATTTAAAATCTCTTCTCACCACAGTGCGACAGAAGAGAATAAATTTGACATAATTAAGAGCCAATGCTATAGACTCAATCAACAATTCTACTCGCTCTAAGATGAGAGTCCCAACTTTTCGTATATTGTAGCCTATATTTACCACTTTTGAAATTTGTTTGCATCTAGCTACATTTTTGGGAGAGTAAACACACATAATAACCTGATAACATTTATATCGTTTTCATTTATTAGGATCTATTCAATTATATCGTTTTCATTTCTTAGGATCTATTCTACCATGTACTTCGTACAGTTAGCCACACCGACGCTGTCAGCACTGATCATCATCTTATCCACCATTGAAATAAAATCACATACCCTTTCGACGACTTTAATAATAATAATAATAATAATAATAATAATAATAATAATAATAATAATAATAATAATAATAATAATAATAATAATAATAATAATAATAATAATAATAATAATAATAATAATAATAATAATAATAATAATAATAATAATAATAATAATAATAATAATAATAATAATAATAATAATAATAATAATAATAATAATAATAATAATAATAATAATAATAATAATAATAATAATAATAATAATAATAATAATAATAATAATAATAATAATAATAATAATAATAATAATAATAATAATAATAATAATAATAATAATAATAATAATAATAATAATAATAATAATAATAATAATAATAATAATAATAATAATAATAATAATAATAATAATAATAATAATAATAATAATAACAATGACAATAATAATAATAATAATAATAATAAAAGGCATTTCATATCATATACATCAGCCTTTTCAGCCGTTCGCAGGCGCCCTAAATAGTTACACTCAACAAAAATGCATCAGCAATAGGCTCGACTAAAAAAGATAAGATTCACTGCAAGGCACATCTTTATCCAGTACAAGCCGCGAATTGCTGTCGCAATTCTCGACTTGTACTGGATGAAGATGACTATTAAATCTTTTCCGGCCAAGTCATCTCATTTAAATTTTCACCCACTTGATGGTACGTGTCTCGCTACCGCGACCCACAATTTTAAGAAATTATCCCCCACAAGGGGATTTAAACTGTGAATTGTCACTACTAATCGCCAAACGATGAGCTTCACATTTCATTTGATGTGGGCTTTTTTGTTGAAAATATAGCGTAATGAGTTATTATGGCCATGTTCAATAAAACATCCATACGATTATATATTCACGTGAACCACCATATGACATATTTTCGATATCTATAACTACTTCCATAAAAGCGGTACTGGGTCAACGCGTCATGTTTGCATCAGGGCCGTATCCAGGGGGAGGGGGGTATTTGGTTTCTGTCAACCCCCTTGCTAAAAAAAAAACACTTCTGGACTAATAGGTTTGTTCTACATTGGGATCTATGATGTATTGACTTTGTGACACCAAGTGCGTATTGAAAATAGTAATAAAACATTGAGGCTTCATGAGGGTTTATGGTAAATTAAATGAAGGCTATAGATTTATATCTGATGCGCCTACCACGAGCGTTTTTTATTTGCAAGGCCTTTTGGAGGCACTTTTGGACACATGTATGTCCGAAATAACAAATCGAGAATTTCGTCTCTATATCTCGCCTAACTGGTGAATGTGCAGCACAAAAATTAAAAAAAAAATTCAGTTTTAGTCCATCGACATTTTTACATTATATGGTCATATTATGAAGCCAAAATAAAATTACAGATTTTTTATAATTTTAGCCTGATTGTGTCGCTTTAATATATAAGATTCTTTGGCATCAACAATATTTACTTCGGGGACGGTTAACGACTGATCATACCAACCAAACCTATTTTCGTCCCATTGTCAATTCGCCCCCCTTAAATTTAAAGGGTGTATCTGACACTTTACAAGTCTACCTTTCAATTTAAATTGCACAATTTTGTGGCCTGTGTCACGAACCATGCGTCATTTAAAAAAATGTATTATTCATCATCATTACGTACAGGAAAACGAAGGATCAAGACCGTAAAAAAATCACCCTGAATAAGGTCAACCCTTTCAGTGCGGGGATCGACTTTAGACATCAGCATTATAATTTGACATCTGCAGACGTCAGATTCTGACGTCTAAATCTCCGCACTGAAAGAGTGAAATATTTATATTGGCTGTAGACCCATAACATAGGTAGGTCTATTCAAAAAAAGCGGAATGAGCTAACATTTATGATGATTTCAAATTGAAAACGCCCTTTGATCTCTTGGCTTATATACAAATATTTCAGCGCTTCAAGGGTTAACCTCAAGTATTAAGTTATAAGAATCGCTTTATTCTTTGACATGTTTGATTTATTTAAAAATGGGTACGTTGTCGACGCATTTGCCAGCTTCAAATGAATTGATTTGTCGAGAACAAATATAGTCTAGTCAATATAGTGACAGACCCGGCACAAATTGCAACAGCATTTTTTTCAGCAAGGCATTTCGGAAAGGTCTCTAGATTAACATACTAAAAATGCCCCGAAATGCCTCTTGTGGAAATATGCCAAAATTGCATAAATCCAATATGGCCGCCAAATTTCCAAAAGATTAGGGATTTGTTGATATAACTAATTTTAAGCGAGCTATTTTTATAATTTCAAAGTTTGATATGACTAGGTGGACGTTTAGAGGATACAAAGGCCGACTTAGGCATTATTTCGAATTTGCATATATCCAATATGGCCGCCCAAATCCCTCAAAATGTGTTTTTTTTCAAACAAGATTAACATTTATTTTGATAGTTGGCAGTTTATAAGATGTGATTCATGTATTATATCACCTTCTATATCAATACTATCATACAGGTTTAATAAGGTTATGTTTTGGTCGTTTCGATTTGTTTGTCTGTCCGTCAGCAGAATTACTTACAAAGTAGTGAACGGGTTTGCATGCATGACACTTTTATCAGAGGTGTATCTCGGGGCAAGAAACAATCTAATACATTTTGGGGATGATCCGGATTACGATCCAAATCCAGGATCCGGATTGCGATCTGTATCATGCAGCAGAGGTTTGCAGTCTCTGACAGATTGTCTATTAATATAATATTCGTTTTCCATTACCATTTTGCTTGAAAAAATATCTAATTGATGATTCGACTTTAAAACGCAATGGATTTTGTCTACGAACGAAGTGTATCAGGATACAGACATTTCAAACCGTATACCAGAGTTTTTATCAGTATGAGACAGATAATGTTCAGTAACACATCATCACCACAAAGGTGAAAAAAGGTAAAGGTTGCAGGTTTATAATCTGATATAAAGTATTTCATCCAACTTTTACATTCCCCCTGAACACAGGACCTGTTCATTCGTGTGCCATCTCAACTCCACAGAGAGCATACAGTCCTGCAGCCATTTCGGCGCATTAAGCTTATCATACACATTGCCATCTCTGTCCTACCAGGTACTCATTTTCACCTCAAGTGAAGCATTTGAGGGTTAAGTGCCTTGCCCAAGGACACAACATCAAAGCAATGTCCCAATATTGATTATTGTAAGTGTGTAACACATTCCATGATATGGTCAGATAGTCATTAAATAAAGGAACTAAAATAACTCATCTTTATCTCTTGATGCCCTGTGTGAATCATCATATGGCTCCAAAATAGACCAGGATGGTCTGGTTTAATGCAAATAGCGCAGAAAGGCAGCCACCCTGGATAATCTTCAATATTATATCTAAGCTGCTTAATCTAAATGTGTCCTCCCATGCCCAGTGATATACCTATTATAACATTTGACCAATCGCTATGGTGAAAAGCAGCTCAGATACATGAAAGTTAGTCAGAATATGTATAGGGAACTCCGTTCATTTGTATTACTCCTTGTCTTCGTAACTGTAATGAGCTTTCTTGAATCCATTGGCCACATAATGACAGGATGCAAATTTATGCCAGCGATGCAGTCAGTCATATTTTGTCTTGAAAAGCTGATGAAAAGCCATCAGACGACCCTTTTTAGTTGATGATTCACTTTAGTGCCATGGCAGGCCCTAATGTCCAAAATTGTACAAATTAACACCGCACAGCATTCAGAACAGACACCTTGAGATTAAAACAGTGATAATCAAACTGAAATAGACACTCAATACAACATTATACGAGACAGAAGCTGAACCACAAAAACAGCATTTTCTGGAGCAACTTGTCGAGTTCCACTCACATCAGGTACCCCTTCATTAACTCAGATCATCACCTCTTAGTTCAGTTTATATATATATATTGTCCTGGATATGAATGATATTTTGCAGACATCCCAAAATTCCCCATTGTGGCTTCAGTACACGGACATGTGATGGATATACTCAGACAACTCCTTAATTGCTTTTAAAGCAGAGAGAACAGGCAATTGGAAAATGCATTTATGACAGTAATTATGACAGTAATGACAGTAATTATGTTCTAGGTCCTGTGTTCAGTTAAATATTAATGTTTACTGGTAAAATAGATTATTGATTAATTATTTGGGCGGCCATATTGGATTTATGCGAATTCTGAAAGTACTTCTTTTGAGCTTTTTATTATATAACAAAACTAGATTCAAAAGTACTAAATAAATTTAGTATATGTACTAAATAAATACGTATAATGGCTTGTGCCGAGTTAATTATATGAAATAACGGGTAGTTTTGAGATTATTGGCGGCCATTTTTGATGCATGCAAATTCTGATATACATTTTTGAAGCTTTTATCATCTACACGATTCAAAAGTTTACTTTAAATGTCATTAAAATGTTCAAAATAGCTTGCTTAGCACTAGTTATAGGGAGAAACGGGTCATATTCTGAACATTTGGCGGCCATATTGGATTTATGCAAATTTGACATATTTCCCCAAGACGCATTTCAGGGGCATTTGTAGTATGTTGTTCTAGAGACCTTTCTGAAATTCATCCCACAAAAAAATATTATGTTGCGATTTGTGCTGGGTCAGGCCCTCAAATGACGTAGATTGACTAGACTAATAGATTACAGCTAATGATTTACAATCGAGGCTTTACTTTTTGCAACACAGAGGATTCTGCCAAACACTGACAAAATTGACTAGCACCCCCCTCCCCCCCCCCCCCCCGAAAACCCCTTATTTATAAAGAAGAGAAATTGAGCTATTTTATCAACTGAGCATAAACCACAACATTATTATCAATTTAAGCGGCACTTTATTCGGCTTAGAGAAGAATGCCCTGAGCTGTACGGCACTAGCAGGACAAGTGTTAGCACGCAGTAAGTTGTTATGCAGAGTGATGATCAGATGATGGGTTTCGGCATGATCAGGTAGTCTCAACTGTGCAGCCGTGCAAAGGCAAGCAGCAGTAACTGCTCACTTGAAAAGTGAGCAGTTACTGCTGTTTGCCTTCGTGCGGTCTACTGGGTGGTGCTGCATTCCTCGGGGACCGGGCGACGTGTCCCGGGAGATCCCCACAAAGCTTGTTATGATCGCCGGAGTGCGCGTGACTGTGCACCTACCAGCTGTAAACACTACGCCAGCAAGAGCGAGTCGCTAACCCGATGTTTGTGTAAGTAATTTAAAATGTAAAATCAGTATTATTACCCATTCACATATTATATGGGATAAAAACAATTTCAACGGTTGTGATCTTCTAATATCGTTGGAAATTCTTGTAATTTGTTTACCTAGAATAAATCTTCTTTTGATCTCATGATTATATTTTAGCTTATCTTCTCTACCCCACTTGCCTCTACGATCCACCACCTTCAGCTGACGACATGAAATCTCCACTCTTCGCATTGAACATAATGCGACTTGCCATCTGCTAATCTAAGTTTGATTGATTGATTGATTGACAGACTTGATTGATTAATTGATTGATTGATTGATTGATTGATTGATTGATTGATTGATTGATTGATTGATTGATTAATTGATTAATTGATTGATTGATTGATTGATTGATTGATTGATTGATTGATTGATTGATTGTTTGATTGATTGATTGATTGATTGATTGATTGATTGATTGATTGATTGATTGATTGATTGATTGATTGTTTTATTGATTGATTGATTGATTGATTGATTGATTGATTGATTGATTGATTGATTGATTGATTGATTGATTGATTGATTGATTGATTGATTGATTGATTGATTGATTGATTGATTGATTGATTGATTGATTGATTGATTGATTGATTGATTGATTGATTGATTGATCGATTGATTGATTGATTGATTGATTGATTGATTGATTGATTGATTGATTGATTGATTGATTGATTGATTGATTGATTGATCGATCGATCGATTGATCGATCGATTGATTGATTAAATGATTGATTGATTCATTCATTCATTCATTCATTTATTCATTCATTCATTCATCTATTCATTCATTTACTCAGTCATTCATTCATTCATTCATTTTTTTTCATTCTAGACATACATTTGTATAATGAGTGTCGTATTTTCTTCTAAATTTTTAATTTTATAATCTCCGTTATCATTGTTATCAAGGATTCGGAAATGTTCACTATTCGTAGGTCTAATCTCGAGTTATTCCGTTCTCAACTACATTTCCATCGTAAATAGCTCGATTACCTATGGTCTGCTACAATATGTTATAGTAAAAAAATTTACTTAGGCCTATTAGAAAAATATATTAGTGGTGAACAGTTATCTTATACACAATATTTAAGTTCAATCGCACATTGAGCCACAATATGCATAGTGAGTTGACGTTGGTCACTATTAAATCAACGTTCCGCCAAAGTATTGTGATAAATGATCAATAGTTACGATGACATGAATAACCGCTGGCTATTGTCATGATAAATACTCCATAAAGTATTGGCTATCCTTAACACCTGAAGTACAGATATTTTTCATTCAATCGAATTTGTCATTACTGACAGTTTGTCAGTTCTAAATAAATACACACACAAATTTTTACATGCTTAAAAACTAGTCTGATATTATATAGAATGGCTGATTTATATGAGTAGGCCTATTGCACTTGCACATTAATTTTGATAAATTGAATGCGCTTTGAAGCGTCTTCGGTACTGAAAAGGTTAGAGTCTCAAAGAAAGGAAAGCTGACGCAGGATGCATAATGTGGTTCAACACCCCAGCAGACATAAAACATTTGCATAACATTTGTACAACGTCGGCCCAACGTCTTCGACGTTGGTCCAACATTGTACAAATGTTATGCAAATGTTTTGTGTTGCTGGGACTGGAAGAATTGCTATGTGAACGACAACCAAACAGTGACTGTGTATCAGGACGTATTATGACAAGAGGAACCGTCAGAAATCAGTAACTCAAGAGTTTTCACGCAGTTCATGTAGTCTGATATATATCGCCAGAACAGCTGACATAAACTGGATATTTTGTTTTTGATAAAAATCACGTGTGCATATCAGCTGGTATTTTTTTTTTAGAGATTAGGACCTATACTGCATTATTTGTGTCGGAAATGGACAAATATGCTAAGACAACAATGGCAGTGATTAAAAGTGTAGCGTTGCTGACCAGTATACTTACATTAACGCTCGCACAAAACATAAGTGAGTACATTAATTACTAGTGAAACATTAACCCTTACAGCGCTAAGAACGACTATAGTCGTTTTAAAATGTTTAACCCTTTAACCGCCGGTGTCGCATATATTCGGGTTTTCATTTTTTATTAGCACATTAAGTACCACCTATTAAACATGTTAAAGATAAAATATGACATCAATCAGCAATATTTGAAAACAGTTGACCTTCATTTTGTGAAATCTGAATAATTTTCACTCACTTGAAGTTGTGGATCGCGTCAGCGAGACACAACTTCAAGTGGGTGAAAATTCAGATTGAATAATTTGGCGGTCAAAGGGTTAATCTGTTCTTTTTTAACAGGTTAAATCACAGTTATTGGGAATTAAATGAGCGTTTAACCTTCAAGATTGCAAATGTTTGGTCTCAAAATAAACAAATATGGGTAATTTTCACCCGCTTGAAATTGTGGGTCGCGATAGCGAGACACAAGTTTGATTGGGTGAAAAGGCAATTAAACCAACTTAGCGGATAAAGGGTTAGAGTGTTGTTTTTAATATATGATCCTTTTTTTTATAAAATTCCTTGATATGGAAATGATTCAGAATTAAATAACCAGATTGAGATATATTATACAACGCAATGAAAAAGTATACAGCAGTTTATCTCATACTGGGACTGTAAGCTGTTCTAAGATGATTGCTCAATTTATTTACACTACTTTCACCCTATATCCAGTTTTGTGGAATATCCCTTTGCAACTGGTAAGTTGAATATTGTGAAGATATACTGCAGTTATAATGCATTCTTAAGATAAAATTATGTTAATAAACTTTCTTTTCTTTTAGCTGTGCACAATTTAGACGACAGTGTCACAGTACTCGAGGACATCACAGTTGGTGACGCCATTTTTACAGTGAACGCCACAGAGGCGAACTCAGGGAGTATAACATACACGATGCCCACGACTTATCCCAGCGGCGCACCTTTCTCTGTGGATTCAGCAAGTGAGCCTTAGTCGTCCTTTAAGAGCTAATTGGTCATATATGCCATTTTGATAAGTGGCAGATATAGCACCCTTTAACTCAGAGGAGAAATTTTCATTTTCATTAGCATAGAATAAATTGATTATTAAATTGATTATTAGCTAAACTGAGTGTTGTAATAATATATACAAAATGTCTTTAATTTTAAGATGTCTTTGAACCTAATATAATCGAATATTTTTTTTAAATTCAATATCACCACTGAAACTACATCCTTTCAAGGGCTAGTCTATATGGGTTATCAAAAAATAAAAACAAAATTGTCTACACCTATTCTGTGAAACGCAGGGACGTGACCGGAAACCGTTTTGAATGGGAACTCGCCGAAAATAAAGTTATATAGCACCCCCTCCCCCATACTTCATTGTATTAGCCAGCTCGGTGAAAATATTGGAGGTCAAGGCTATTGAGTTTCACAGAATATCTTTGAAGCTGCTGGTCTATAGCTGAAAGATTGATTGATATTTCCCCTTATATTTGCGTTTTTTTTATATACTCCAGCAAATCACAATCTACCATGACGTTTTTATTGTTCATTTTTCGTGCATACACCAGAACAGCATCATTTACCATGGTAGATTTAATCTGTCATGGGAATAGTCCTTTATTACCCATGAAATAACACTCACAAAATCCAGCAATCATTCCTTTGTCAATTCAGTCAGCTAGAATATCGGTTATTTTTAAACATGTTAAGGTAGTGGTCATAAAGAAACGATTATATTATTGTTATTAAACATTTTACATGAAATGAAAAACAATAATGGACAACCCATGTTTTTCATAACATGGGCTATTCTCAAAATGTGATGTTTGGTTTAAATAGACAAAAACGATATTTCTCCGTACAAACTCAGGAATATTTTTATACTTTTCAATACTAAGCAAACTAAGGAAGCTGGGAGAGCTTTTAATTCTAAATATGATCATTTGATCTATTAGTTGTGACAAATTTTACTGTGTTTTTATGCATTATTTGATGCAAATAAATGGGACATTTCAAACCGTACCCAGAACAATTGTTTATCACAGGACACCAAATATTTTTCCAAGCAATTTATTGAAAAATCTGTAGAAGAAGAACTAATTTTATATAAAAAAACATAGCATTAGCAGCTAAATTATAATAATTCGAGCCTTTTTTTTATGAAATACAGTAAAATCCCGTTGTAGCGCGAATCGGTACACCGCGATATCGGTTATAACGTGGTCCGCGCATGGACCTTGTTTTTTTCAGGGTGAAATTTGACTAATAGTGCGTATTTTTTATTCTTGATCACGCCAGTCTGGTTAAAACAGCGCCCATTCACGTTCACGTGACGCTGTGCTAACCAGGCATGTATGCATTCAGTAATCAACGCGGTATAAATTTAAAAGAGGTGAATAAATGATTCTGAGTTCTGATGATACTGTTAGGCCTATACCGCAGTATAAGGTGATTCAGTTACCGCGGTATGGAAGAGGCGAATAAATGATTCTGAGTTCTGAGCGATGATACTGTTATGGACCATCGTGAAATAGTAACGTCTGGTATATATGCTCATTTAAACAAAGGGGACTGTTTAGCGCCATTAGCCTGATTTAGAAATTACACGTAGATCTTCTAATCAGTGTTGATGATTGTTCCTGTCCAACAACTCACCTGTGCGATGTTATGCTTGTGCAAGATCACAGCAATACCAATTAGTTGCGTGTATGGCCCACATTTAATAAGTACACCTTACTCTCATTAATCACCACAGGCACATTAACTGTCTGGCCCTCTGTGTACATTAACAGTACTGGAGCTTAACAAGTCTCTAATTGTGACGGCACGTTACGCAACATTTACAGCCCATTCTTCACTCTGTATACAAAAGGCAGGTGATGAGGCACAATGCCGGGTCAACCTCTCAAATAAAATAAACTTTATTCCGAGAGGGTTTACGATTTAGCGCTAGAGTAGTGGTTAGCAATGGGCAATCACGATGTTGATCCAGCATTGAAACAGCGTTGTGCTATAGTCACGCTATGACGCTATACTATACCTATATTTATTGTGACCTCAAGAAAGATGTACAGTATGGGAAACAATAATAATAATTCAAGCAAATATCGTCGAATCTCAAGGCCTCGTGAATATACGATACAAAGCCCACCCTCTCGTAATACCTGTCAATCAAACTGTTCCAAAGCGTTGATTGGTGGGAGGAGAACTCAGTCCGTCCCTATCTCGCATAACACCGTGATGCCCGTGAGATAGTGCGAGGTTTTGTCCATGCACACGGGAATAATCAGTGATATAGTCCACATTCATACATGATAAACAGTATTCTAATTGTTGCGTCAACGCTGGCATAACATTTTCAATTTGGGCCAGTGCTGGCTTAGTTTAAAGAATATATATATACACCTCATTTTTGCATGAAACAGAAGAGTGTATTTGTTATAAAAACGTCAAGCCTAATCACGCCTTGTGTAATCCCATGGCATTCACAGGGTCGGTGTGGGTCCCTTACACCTTTCATTCACGCCGAAAGTCGCACTTCAATCAATTAACGACACATGGAGTGATTTCACGGAGCCCAAGATGTCATCATATTCGCCAGTAGCCAAAAGGTTCTATAATTGCGTTCAAGTAGAAAAACATGAGACTAAATAACATGCCCACCCTAGTGTTATATGAAGAGTGAATTTTCAATCGAGCTTTGACCACGAAACAGACAACATCGCTTCAAGAATATTGTACACAGTTTATTTATTGAATTAATCTGGCCAATAAATGGTGAATTAAATATTGTATATTTCCATTTCATTATTTATTCCGTTCCTTTGTAAAAAATACAGTGTTATATCCAACACATATACATCTGCCACCGCCGCGTAAAGCGTGACCTTATAGACCCAATAGTCCAGGATCCAGGGACTCAAAATTTTGAAGTGGTGGACACGGCTTCCTGTACTTTTTAAATGCCATTTTTCGGTCAGCTTGGACCCTTGGGAGGTAAGTTTGACTTGTCTGCTCCGCAAAATTCCCCGCGAAAAAAAATTATTGACGCTTTTGTACGCTAGCCGTACAAATTTTGTTCGAAAAATCCATTTTCCCATTTTTTTCACAGAAATAATGTTTGGAAAATATCCATATCAAGGGATTTATAGCAGAGCTACATAACATAACAAATTCTCAGTTTTGATCAATTTTGGGTGGTTTTTTTGCAATATTTATATTAGTTCAAGTTATTTAATGGAAAAACTGAATTTATTTGACATTTAAGTATATAGCCATCTTCTGTGGTTATCATAGTTGGGATTTAGTGAAAGAAATGTGATATTGTCATAAATATTAAATGTTTTATTGCAAGTTTTCACCCATAACCCCCCTGAGTTCGAAAATTTAGCGTGCGGATGGAAAAAGTTATTACACCATATTTGGGACACTACTACTTACAAAGTGATCACCGGATTTGCATGAAACTTTTACCAGAGACGTGTCTCAGATCATGAGATAGGCCATTGAATTTTGTGGATGATCCGGATTACAATCCGGATGCAGGATCCGTATTACTATCCGGATCGCTCGCCGGAGGTTTGCATTTATGAGCAGTTCTAGGTGTAATTGTTCATGTTTTTAGAAGATTTATAGCATTTTGTTTTATATATTATATATATATTATATGTATTTAATTGGTTATAATAGTTGGAATTTAGTGAAAGAAGTGTAATTTTATGACAAATATTAATTGTATTTTTGCCAGTTTCCAACCACAACGCCCCTAAGTAGGAAAAATTAGCGTGCGGATGGAAAAAGTTCATACAGGATAGTTGGGACACTAATTCTCACAAGTAATTACCGGATTTGTATGAAACTTTTACCGGAGGCGAATCTCAGGACATGTGACATGCCATTATATATCGGGGATGATCCAGTTTACGATCCGGATTACTATCCGGATTGCTCGGCGCGGGTTTGCATTTTTGATCAGTTTTGCAAGATTTATAATAACTTTATATCTAAATATGTAGGGCCGCCGGCCCTATCCGTCTTCTGTGGGTACAATAGATGGGATTTAGTGGAAGAAATATGATTTTATAACAAATAGTAAGTGTTTTTATTTGCCAGTCTTGGTCCATAAGTAAGTTCATACATCATGCTAGGAACACTACTATTTACAAAGAAATTAACGCGTTTGCATGACATTTTTACCAGAGATGTGTTTTGGGCCTAAGGACAGGCCATTACATTTTAGGGATGAACCAGATTCAGAATCCGGATTATTATCTAGATTGGTCAGCGGAGGTTTGCATTTTTAAACAGTTTTGGGTGTAGTTGTTCACGTTTTTTGCAAAATTTATAATAATTTTATATCTAACTATATAGCCATCTTCTGTGATTATAATAGTGGTTGGCATGTAGTTAAAGAAATATAACTAATCATGAATATGAAATGTTTTATTCCCAGTTTTCACCCATTTACCATTCCCCCCCCCCCCCCCCTAAGTAGGAAACGAGCAGTGACATAGTTTACATTGGCCGAGCAAAGGAGCATAAGCAAAGGAGTATATTAAGTTATGGTGGTCGTCACATTTCGTGTCCTATTGACAGCTACTACTAAATCATGTCATAATTTTTAACACCGTGCCACAATCGCTTAAAAAGTAAACTAAAAAGCCAAATAATGTGATGCAGATACAGAAATAATAGTTAGAACTAATGAAAACCAAGTAAAAGGGTTTAATTACTACTTTCACTGAACAAATAATTTTCGTGTCCTACATGCATTTTCTTTTGATATCATTCTCTTGAACAGTGGTCACCATTTTTAATAGCGGGTGAAAATATGGTAAAATGTGCGACCCTTCGACCTATCATATATAGTGTTTTTATTTCACAATGACTGTACAAAATAGCAGAATCAATGCTGGAGCTCGTCTGTATCTATATTTATATAGTTTTGTGAAAATTGGAGATTAAACCTACAAATCAGTGAAAAGTTATGAACAGAAAACATTGTGAGACACGAAAGTGGTCGTAACATAGGACACGAAATGGTCGTAACATTGAAAATCAATAATAGAAAGTAAGGACACGAAACAAATTTGTGTCCACCTGGTCGAACATTTGGTCGAGCATGAGACACCAATGGACGCACACAGGACACCAAGAAAATCATTCACTGCGGTCGCACATGGCATTATTGAGAGGACACCAAAACACATTTGGTGTCCTCTGTTCGACCGTTCTAAAAACACGTATTTTTTACATTTATTCTCCATTTTCTGCTTCCGAATGTATTTGTATGACCAATTATTATTAATTTAATCGATCTGTTAAGTAAATAAGTTAAAAATTTTGCTTTAAAAAAACGGGGCCAAATGTCCCACTTGTTCGACGCACCTATCATGCCTATTGAGAACCGCCCATTATTAAGTTGAAATATAAAATTACACATACATACACAATGGCACTTGGATACACGGCGTTAATCAGAGAAGTATCATGATTTCAAAATATATTAATCTAACAATAGCCTAATAATATCAGAATATTGTCAGTTAAATTCATTAAAAATACCGGTGCAGAAATTACCTCATATTTCCAAGGGGGTAAAATCCCAATGTTTCACGGAATCACCGTATACGATGTCTTGTAACAGGCCAAAACCTGCAAATTATTGAATGAGCTTACAACAAGAATGTACCAGAAAAACTGGGTACGGTCTGTTTATAATTTTCATTCACTGTCATTAAAATTCCTACTTGAGTGAAAACTTGAATAATAATATAAATAATATTTTTACAAGATTACATCTAAACCTTCTGTTTAACCTTTTTGTAGCCAAAATGTTGTGTGAGCCACTCAAATGAATTGCCCATACAACACTATAACCATTAAAGCGCTGGTACATTTTTATATAAACCAACAGAAAAAATAGTCTTTTTTAATTTGAAATCATTAAAAATGTCTAAGTTAGCTCTATCGGCTTTATGTTATGGATCTACGACCATTATCAATTTGTAATTCTTTTAGTGCGGGGATCGACTTTAGACGTCAGATTCTGACGTCTACAGACGTCAGAATCTGACGTCTAAAGTCGATCCCCGCACTGAAAGGGTTAACTGATCTGTTACTCAGGTGGTGAAGTGACGGTTGAGTCCCCAGGGTTGGATTATGAGTCAGAGACAACCTACGTGTTGACGGTGGACGCCACGGTGTCCAGTGTCACAGAATCCCGTAACCTCACAGTGGATGTGAGCGATGTGGATGAAGCTCCTGTATTACAGGTAGAGGTGTCTCGGGCAGAAGTCTACAATATTGGTGGCATTCTTGCGCTTGTTACGGATAAGCACGATTATAGTCGTTTTAATCTAATAAATCACTGTTATTGGGAACGAAATGTGTGTTTAAACATAAAGATTCGTAAATGTTTGGTCTCAAATTATACAAATGTGAGTAATTTTAACCCATTTGAAGTTGAGGGTCGCGGCAGCGACGCACAACTTCAAGTGGGTGAAAATTGAAATAAGATTATTTAGCGGATAAAGGGTTAATAGAAGACGTGAAGAAACTGGAGGGATGGTGATCGATATATATATATACAAATATACACATATTACAAATATGATTATAGTTGCAGATACCATATGGTTGCACTTCATTAATAGTAGTAGAAGGGTTACTATATGAAAAGCACAGAACTACACTATTATGCACTCCTTTAACAAGATCACATGTCCCCCTCTAGATTGAACTGAGTGAGATTATTGTAGCCCAGTGACCTTCTTTACTATTTTGGTGGCATTAAAATTTCCCAAATAGCTTATAGATTGTTGATATGTTTGATGTTAAGTTATTAACAAAATATAAAGATACCATTATTTTAAAATACCCACGAGTGGAATTGTGTAACAGTAATTGAAGATATTGGGAATTCAACAATACAGATGTCAAAAAAGAGTAGAACAGTAATTGGTATAAAAAATAAATCGTTCATTAAACTCATCACTCGATTTCTACGATGGAACATATGTGGCATTTAAAAAAATGAAACATTGTCACTATACAAACTTATTCTGCAAAGATAATCATCCCAAAACTCAAATCTTTTGCAGAACATGCCAGCGGTAATTTCCATCTGGGAGAACGTGACGACGGCAGAAGTGTTGTACAACATCACGGTGACAGATCCAGAGGGTGATATTGTCACTATTTTCTGCTCAGTGGATCCCGATGATGGCAGCTTTAACGGATCCTGTGAGGATGGTGAGACATGGTTTATTTAAAAAAGAAAGTGGATAATCTTTCCCAGCACCGAAGTTGTTTTCGTGCTTTAAAGTCAGCATTGGTCCTACATGTGCTGGGTTCTCTATTTTACTTTAGATTCAGATTCTTATTATCTACATAGCTATAGCCCAATGTGAATTGCTATCACTAATCTGGATAAAAATAGATAAATAATCAATGTGGTTGTGTATTCTTACAAAGCCACGTTCTTACAAATGTTATACTGATAAAGGTATTCACAAGTTCCATAAATATGGTCTTTATGAAAACGATGACACATTGAACCGACATTCAATAATGATATTTTTAAAAATTTCCCCGTTTGTCACTCATGATTAGGCCCACTCGCTATTAAAAAACGGTCATAACATTCTATAAGAGCCTACCAGGCTGGCTACTTTCAATCCATCATTTCACCATTCGTTTTCAGCTTTCCAGATCGTACAAGTTGCCGACCCACCTTTCCTGTACAACGCGTACACATTTACAGTGATGGCAAACGACACACAGGGATTGACCTCAATAAGTCAGCTGACGATCAACGTGACTGAAACCACCAACGACAGTCCCCATCTGACAACCCTACCTGATACGGTGATCCTGATGGAGAACTCCACAGTGGGAACAGTTATCTATCAGGTAGGATCCGGGGGGATCACCGATGGTTCAGTGGAGGTCTTAAATAAAAGGCTAAAATACTGATCCCGTTTGTCCCCGATAGATCAGTTGCGCCAAATCAGACGATATTTAGATCTGTCTCAATCTAGCTGACCATCGTCCGTCCATTCAGCCATCCGCATTCATCGAGCTGTGTGAGCTCTCATGATTTATACCAGAGAATATGTTTCATTATAAATAGTGACGTGTTTTGATCTGATTTAATTGCCGCCAATATGGACACACATCCAGAAGATCGATATGGTCAAAACAGGCAAAATATGTCAAGAAAATGTTATCTTGTTAGGTTTTGAGAGAAGGTGTTGGTGTTGGAGAGTTGAGATACACAGGCTATATTACTTGCCAACCAATTAAATGTTTGAGGACTAGTGTGTGGTATGCTTGGGAGCTAACCACACACTAGTCCTCAAACATTTAATTTGCTTGGGAGCTGGGCGGGGGCCCTAGGGTAGTGGTTAGCACCGCTGCCTTTCACGCCAGAGTTCGGGGTTCGGTTCCCGGTCGCGGCGGTTTGAAAGAAACAAAAATGTTTCTTCCCCATCCACGTTTGAAAGTCAGTATTGTGGGGAGCCTCTGTGACCGAGAGGTAGCGTGCTCGGCCTCAGACCGCCAGGGCTCGAATTTCGAATCCTGTGTCTGGAGGACAGTGTCATCTCAATCATCTCACCATCCTCAGGAGGTTCTCCTGGCCCAGTTTAGCCTATATGTGCACAAAGGTGGCCTAAAGCCCGATTCATTTCATTTTGCTTGGGAGCTGACATGCCATAATCAAAACTTTGGGTCACCGTAATGTGATTTTAATGGAGATACAGGCCACCGGTACGAGGCCGCCATTTAGCCATTTAGGAAGATCTTGACAAAGTGATTGCAGGCCAAGACCATTCGTTTGTGGTATCAATATATTGCTGAACAGGTGGTGATTTTATCCAACTCAAAAAGCAAGTTCTGTTGTAGGCGTCAACCACTTTTGGAAGCACAGTGCCACATTTTCAACATTTTCGAACTGTTGTTTGCACAGCGAAAATACCCTTAACCCTTTAGTCGCCAAATTATTCAACTAGAATATTCACCCACTTGAAGTTGTGTCTCGCTGACGCGATCCACAATTTCAAGTGAGTGAAAATTATTCAGATTTGACAAAATGAAGGTCAACTGTTTTCAAATGTTGCTGATTGATGTCACATTTTATCTTTAAAAGGTGGTACCTTATGTGCTAATAAAAAATGAAAACCCAAATATATGCGGCACCGGTGGTTAAAGGGTTAAATTGGTCAAATGTTCACAGGTCTACGGATGCAGATTTCAAATATAACAACAGTTATGGAGGTGTAATTTCTCAACATTTCAATGAAGCTGACAATTTTTTGTCAGCTTTAAATAATTAAAAAATGCCAAGAAGTAATGCAACAATTTTATGTCGTTGCTAAAACATTGCCTGCACAGGAAGGGTTAAATAACTGGTTAAGCCGAAAGTGCTGACAGCCCTTAAAGCGCAAACCTAAATAATTAGAGTTTGCACCCACTTGAAGTTGTGTCTCGCTACAGCAACCCAACTTCAAGTGGGTGAAACTGTCCATGTTTGTTTAATTTGAAACCAAATATTTGCCAATCTTGCTGTTTAAACACACATTTCGTTCCCAATATCAGTGATTTAATCGACTAATACAACGGATTAAAAAATAATATATATTCATGATCAGCGGGTTGAAGGTTAATAATCTTTATAATCAGATAATGGAAAGTAAAAATAGTAGGCCTACTTTTTGCTTTCACGATGCTATCAGCTATTAGTGTTCAATATTTTATTTTTGTCATTCCGTAGTAATACATATTTGCGCTTTGGCTCCTAATTTATCGACAAACGATATCTAAGTAGAATATGTGTTGTACTTATATGTAATCCGTCAATATTTAAACATAATTTTTCTGCAGGTGCTAGTTTACGATGAAGAAGATGGAATCATAACCTACAATATTACAGTGTCGCCATATGAAGAGACAGACAAATTTAATATGACTTCTGGTAAGATTTTATAGTTTCATATTTTACAAGAAGTATAGGCTACTACGCCATTAGGAGTAAAATTCACCGGTAACTGATACTTATGTTTTCTTTGTCTTATAGTATTTGTTTGCATTGATCATTTAAATTATTTAACGAATTTTAGTAGAAATGGGAATACATAGTTAATGTTGTGAAACAAACCATAAATTTCACTATCATTAGCGGTTTATGACTCCTGTACACTGAACTGTGTTATGTACACCTTTTTATCTACATAATGGTGGTCAATTTGTTGGTCATGTGTAAATATTTTAAATAACTTGTTTTACTGACGTCATCTCTTCAGACACATAAAATAATATTATCTCAAGAACTAATGGTTGGGTTGAAAAACCGCTCTAGTCAGTGCTCTAGTGAAGTAATAATCCAAGATCCCAAGAAGCGCATCAAACAGAATTATACTCTACACGCAAATTTCATATGATTTGATGCTGGCATTTCGTAGGCCTACATAATCAATGAAAAGTATTAATAAGTTAAAAATGAACCTGTTGTAAATTTTGTGCGTTATTTGTGATCTGTAAATTCGATCAATCTCAGATTTAGTATACAAAAAGGCTGTTCAAATCTCTAAACCTCAAGTGATTTTCCTACAAACTTAAGATACCATTCTAGATGTTGTCATTTTCGTACAAGCGTGTCGTACCTGCCACTTTGCAAAGTAGTAGTAGGCCTAAGGGTAAATTAATGTTTGACATCACTTTCGGCCTGAAACAGTGCAATCCGTTGATGAAATGATTTAAAGATGATGAAGTGAGGGTGGGGTGATGAAGCATGGTGGGTTATTGAGAGTGTTCCCCTTCACCAGCCCGAAAATCGGTTCTGGGCATGTCTATGACCGGAGGCTTGGGCTTGGCTGGAAAATTTTATGCTAAGCACTGTGACCTTTTGCACAGCTGTGCTACCCTCAGGTCGCATAGTCCCCAGAGTAACAATATTTGAGGGTAAGTCAAACACTTTTTTGTCCGTAGTTTATGGCCCTACCGCTGTCACATCACGGTCTGCACCGATGTGGACCTGCATTATCACTGCTGTTGAACGGAAGAACCAGGGTACAGCGCTGGCAATCCGCCTAAAGATTATAGCCAGACACTATGAGGCTGCAGATTCCCTTTGATTATCACTGTAGACTAGTGCTCCCGTACCATGTCGTACAGCATGCAACAGACAACAGATCCCTAATGACCTGCCACAGGTGGGGACAAAAAGTACTACTACAGCAAACTATCCCAGTACCCCTGTGCAAAGTGTAAGGTATACGACACCTAATTGTCATAGTGTCGATGTTATCGTATTTGCAATGTGACAAGTAATACTTTTACGTTTACAGACGGTACTTTAGTACTGAACGGTACGCTTGATTTCGAATCCCACCCAGTTTACAGTGTAACAGTGCAGGCTTGTGACGACCAGGGTGGTTGTAGTGAAGCCATCTTGACCGTCATGATCGGCAACAGTAACGACCCACCCACAGTGTCACTCTCACACACTCCCGTACTCCAAGAAAACGCGGTAAGACATTTATAGATCGCCCCTAGCATTCAGAGTGTCGTATGTTCCACTCCATAGAGTGGCACATACGACACTCTAGCTGCTAGGAGTCTCACGTTAATTAAACTCTTATGAAGCCACATAAATGATTTTATAATTGCCCATTCCGCGGATTTATTCGCTTATGCATAAAATCTATGGTGTCGCCATCGTTATTTCTACGCATTTTCGAAAATATATTTTTTTCAATTTCGCAAACCACTGTTTTTTTACCTACGTTGATTTTTAATGATATTAAATTGAATTATTATTAATTTTGTTTAAATTTAATGTGTTTATTAATACAGTTATGTTTAGTTATACCATTAAAAGAAGAAATTTTAATATAGAGACGTGCTTCATCATAGTGCCGCGAATTCTGATTTCGCACAATAGCAGAGGTGAAAAAAAATGCTTTCGATTTTTTTCTGTTCTTAAAGCAACTCTGTGACTTTTTTATTTTAGACAAAAAAATATTATAAAATAACAAAGGCTTACAATCATAATACATGCAGTTGTATTGTGTTATATGTCTTTGTAAAAATGCTGGCACAGTCTAGTTTCAATCGCCACAGGAGATGGGTGGGGGGGGGTCACGATTGAGTCACCCAGCTGATAAATATTTGCTATTTCTTCCCATACAGATAGTAGGAGATGGGCTTTTCTTGGGACTGAATGTCACAGACGAAGATGGCGATTCCTTCAGCTTCTTTCTGCCGTCTTATGGACACAACCAGCACTTTACCATAGACTCCGTATCCGGCAACCTGACACTCCAGCAGACTGTGGACTGTGAGGACTATACCTCATTCCCTGATGGCGTCCTAAATCTACGTCAGTGGTAGTAAACATTAGGATTATCTTAACTTTCTCATATTTCCATTAGAAAAGTTAAGATTTATCTTAACTTTTCCAATGGAAATAATAGAAAGTAAAGATAGTCTTAATTTTAAGATACTTTGTAGAATGGGTCTCTGGTTTATACCAGAAACATTTCAAGTGCACCTCATGCCAACCTAAAGCCCGATATTAAAAGTATCATTGGCCCTCTAATACATGATAGGCAAAATAAAAGAGTTCCGGCCTGTGTTTCAGCTCTACTTTAGGCCACTTGTTTTAATTTCTCTGTTTTAGATCAGAAAAAATCCAAAATTGAAAAAACATTGAACCTATTTTTGGAAAAGTTAATGAGGGCGACGAAATATAAAAAACATTGGACATATTTCTGGAAAAGTTAACGAGGGCGACAAAAAAAAAACAAGCAAAAAAACATAGCTGTAAAAATAATTTTTATCTCGCGCAATGAACTTGTTTTTTTTTTGGATGTTGTTTTTATCTCCCAAAATTGACTGTTTTTTTCGGAAATCGGCAACAATCTAATGCGATCGCTGGGCAGTAAAAAACACATGGTTTTTTTGGTAATGCGTGGCCTAAATCTAATGCGCGCGCTCATCTAAAACAGAGAAAAAAACATAGTGGCCTTAAGGGCTGCTAAACTATCTGTGTGTACGCACTAAAACAGCCTCACTAATGTTTTGGCTTATACAGAAGTACAGGTGCACCCTGTTCTATGCTGGTAGTGATGATCGACCTTTTGGGAGGGGGGGGGGGCGCCACCTGGCTGACACCTGGCTGAAGAAAAGTGAGCTGTGATATTTAGCAACGTGGTTAGTTTCCGCGTAGACATGTAGGCCTATGCTGTAATTGTAGACAAATAATCAATTTATATGTTTTCAAGATTTGGTGGATAAGCGATAATAATAGTAATAACATGATTTTTTCGTACGATAGGCTTTTTTATTTGCCCTTCACAGATGCCAGCAGCACGCGGCTCCACCTTGGGCTCCTTGCAACTGCGTCTGGCCAATAAAAAAGCCTATCGCTCTCAAAAAGCATGTTAGTGTTATAATATTTGACTTTAATATGTTTGAATTCAATGGTAAATGATATTATTAACAAGCCTTTAGACCTACTGTATAGAAACTAACAAAGTCACTGACGCTGGTGCGTTTGAAGAAAAAGCTACAATGCGAGAATTTAATTAATTTGATATATATGTTGAGCAATGTAAGGCTATGACACAAGCATAACCTATGACTAACATAAAACAGCCGATTAGTGGCCATTTTTACTCGGTTTGATAACTCGTGACAAATTCAGTTGGTCATTTTCTTCATTTTTTCTCAATATCTCGGAAACCGTGAATGAATCTCGAGCATTGACATTTAATATAATTGCCAGTGCTACACAAGGATAACCCATGCCGAGGTTTGCAGATATAAAATCTGAAATGGCTGACTAGTTGTAAAAAATGCTGTTTATTTTGACGTTCGTTCTCTTTCTAGTTGATATTCAGACCAGCTACGATTTATTTAATAATCATCCATTTTTTCATAGAAATTGGCATGCAGGATTCCAGCAATTCAGTAAGCTACTTCACAGTAGATGTAACAATAGGAGACGTGAACGAGTTTGCCCCAGTGTTTGATGAAGCCAAGTACACAGGGGCTGTGTCAGAAGCTGACAGTGCCGGGGTCTCTGTGGTCACTCTTACTGTACAAGACGACGACTGTACAGGTAGTCCTGGTGAGTATATCACTCAATGGATTAGACTAAGTTTATATGCCACTGGGTACACGACGTTGTTGCGACGTTGAATCAGCGTCATTCAGCGTGGTGTGCCCAGTGGGTAGTGATGATATAGTTATATGAATATAATACGTTGAATCTATGCATCGAATGTCGAGAATTATCTTAGCCTATTTTGGGGCACTTCGGGTTCCTACGTAGGAGCCAAGAGGGCCAAATCTTAGTAAAACTAAATGTGCTGGTTTATGAAAAACAGCAACATCAAGCAATTACCGTGGCAATGAAGACCCCCCTTGCAATATGGTGCACAAGGATATTCGATTCGAAGGATTTTTACCGTCGTACAAGCGTACTCACGACGACTCATCTGCTTTAAACTGAGCCAGTATGTAGGGAGCTACACAACAATGTTGACTTACAACTGGATAATAATGGTGCTCCTTCTTGGTGTATTGACAACATTATTATAAAACCATGTCAATAACTGAAAATATGCAAACTAAGAAAAACCTTAGTTACATTGAATATTATTTTTGTCTGTTTGTTTCCATACACAGATGACTTGACGTATACAGTACGGTCACCAGGTGGTCCCTATTTTGACATAGTAAAGACTGGCAGTGACACAGTCCGTCTCAGTCTCGGGGCGCCCATAGACGCTGAGAACTTCGATGTCGGACAGAAGAAATCTGAAATTAGTTTTCAGGTAATAGATGGGTTGCTAACAGCATAATGGCACAAACTAAAAATGTTTAGATATGTTTTATTCTAATCTAATAAATATCATTGGGCCAACACTGAGAAATTAAATTACTTATGCAGCCCTCATACGTGTATTATACTCCATCCCAAATTGTGATAATGGCGTTAACTTGTCCCGCATCCAATTATTCACATAGGATTGCTATTGTCTTTGAAAAATGAAACAAGAAGGAAATGTTTACGCCCCTCTATGCATTGGTCTTCAAAAATAAATGGACTATGGCTAATAATACTTGTGTATTTCATGTGACAGTATTATGTCAGTTTGTTCGTACTACCTAGAATCAAACATAAAGGGACTGGCCCAGGCTAAAATCATCAAAAAATCGGTGATTTTATTTTGGCTTCTTAATATGACCATATGATGTAAACATGTCCATAGACTAGAACTGCAAAAGTTTTTTATTTTTTGTGCTGCGCATTCACCAGAACTTTACGCTAGATATAGAGAAGAAATTCCCGTATTTCCTATTTTTGACATGGTTGTCAATAATTAGAAATCGGAGATTTCGTCTCTATATCTAGTCTATCTGGTGAATGCGCAGCACAAAAATTAAAAAACTTGTGCAGTTCCAGTCTATGGACATGTTTACATTATATGGCCAAAATAAAATCACCGATTTTTTGATGATTTTAACCTGGGCCAGTTCCTTTAAGAGTCTAGAACAATTCTAGGCTCTCTGCTATTGCTAGGATTACAATCAGTATGTAAACGTGATACATTTTGATGTTGGGTCAGTGTCGCCTACGTTAGGCCAACATGGCAACATAATTGTTTGAATGTGTCGTGTTTGCTGGTCATACCTCGGTCAAGTTCGAAGATAAGGGCTGTTTCACAGTAATCATAAGTAATCCCCATAACTGCTTAATAAACATACACATTTCTTTCAAGCACAAAATAATACACTCCTTTTTATTGAAACAATTTTTCTAAAAAAGTATATCTCTCCCACAGCTGTACACTCTCCCACAGCATGTTCAAATATGAGGACCTTTTCATAATAATTGGAAATACGGGTCAACCTCCCCCCACAGCTCGGTTAATTTGAAAGTGAGGGCTGTTGCATAATAATAAGCGGTCGAGGGCTGTACACTTAATATTGTGCACCCAAAATTATTGCAATAGTCGCTCTGGCTTTTTAAACCGTTTTAAAGGTATTTTTGTTGGGGAGGGGGGAAGATACAATTTTTTAAAGTAATTGCTCATTTTTTTCCAATGGGTCTAGCTGCACATGTGGGTTGTTCCACAATAATTGAGGGGGGCGCTGAGGGGTGTATACTTTCTTGAAAAAAATAGAGCTTAAAATTAGTGCCATACCCGTTCTTTTTATCCCGTTTTTCAAGGTATTTTCTGGGCGGGGGCCCTAGGGTAGTGGTTAGCACCGCTGCCTTTCACGCCAGAGATCGGGGCTCGGTTCCCGGTCTCGGCGGTTTGAAAGAAACAAAAAATGTTTCTTCCCCATCCACGTGTGAAAGTCAGTATTGTGGGGAGCCTCCGTGACCGAGAGGTAGCGTGCTCGGCCTCAGACCGCCAGGGCTCGAATTTCGAATCCTGTGTCTGGAGGACAGTGTCATCTCAATCATTTCACCATCCTCAGGAGGTTCTCCTGGCCCAGTTTATCCTATATGTGCACAAAGGTGGCCTAAAGCCCGATTCATTTCATTTCATTTCAAGGTATTTTCTCTAAGAAAAATGCTTACTCTTTCATACAGTGACTGCAAAGATCGGGACTGTATTTTTGGGGGAAGGGAGGCTTAGAAGAGGGTAATTTTTAGAATAATTTTTTTGCATTAAAAACTATTGCATACATAAAACTATTGTATAAACCGCTATCACTTTTACAACATTTCTATTTTTTTCTAGAGGTGGGGATATGAGGGGGGGTGGAGACATTTGTTACAAAAAAATGGGCAAAATAGTTTCCTCTTGTAATCTCTCACAAGTTTGACGATATAAAGGACATTATTTGGAGGGAGAGGCTGGGCTGGAGGAAAGTCAAACTTTAAAAAAAAAATGTATTTTGCACTTTGAGTTCTTTACCCTTCCAGGTCTGAGTTTACCGTTGTCATCTTCATCCACTACAAGCCACAAATTGCTGTCGCAATTCTCGACTTGTAGTGGATGAAGATGACTTGAAGTATGTAGTAAATGAAACAAATATTGTTATATATATTGCTAAAACAGTTCCATGAAAACTTGAGCTCTAAAACCCCTAGGTGTGGGAAATTAGGTCGTTTTTCAGAGATGATACTTTGGTACATCGTGAGGGTTTAAAGGGCTGGCTGATGAGCACATTCAAAATTGAGGTTGACTTTGTCTTTAGGTGGTAGGACTACCCTACATTATCGCCTGCGTTACAAATGATGATGGTGCTGCTCCAATATGCTAATGCCGAGGGATGCTAGGTTTTCACTTTAATTATATTGAAAAAAAATGTTTTTATGCGACAGTAGTAGGCCTGCTATAATCGTCATGCAGTGACGTGAAAACCTTCCTAATTGTCTGCTCTACAATTGTCTGTTGCTGGCTTTAGTGACGGCGACGTGTTTTCAGCTTCAAAACACAAATGACGTGTAATCAATTAAAGTAATTAAAGAGGCGATTTGTAGAATAATAAATATCATGTTGGCTAGATGAAAAGCAAATTTGTTGTGAGACCACACATCTGCCTCGTTTCAACTAGATCTAGCTAGATGCATATAAAAAGTGCATGCTACATAGAAACGGAATACTGGGTGTATTTGCATAACATTTCATCTCTTCACAATTCAGGTGATAGCTGACGATGGCAGCTATCAGGACAGTGCCACTGTCACTGTAAGTATCGCCGACGTCGATGACAATACGCCTACCTTCACGCAAAATGTCTACAAGCTCTATATACCGTCCAATGCTGAGGTGGGATACACTTTGGGAACGGTGGAAGCCATTGATGCCGATGTTGGTAAGTATTTCTTCAAATTAGCCTAAACTTATAGGTGAGTAATTCTTCAAATTTGACATAACCTTTTCAGCGCGAGGATCGACTTTAGACGTCAGAATCTGACGTCCATAGACGTCAGACTCTGACGTCTAAAGTCGATCACTGAAACAGTAAAACATTTATAATAGCCGTGGACCCATAACATAGGTATTTAAATGAAACGGAAACACCCAACTGAGACATTTAAGATGTTTTCAAATTGAAAAAACCCTTTGGTCTCTGTGGTTTATACAAACACATTTCAGCGTTGTAAGGGTTGACATTCATGTGTGTATTGCTGGCGCAATTCCCACCACAAAGTGAAGGTAAACTAGGCCTATCTGATTTTGTAAAATAATCAAGTAACGCTAGCTTCAAACGTCTTTATTTGATGACGTTTCTATTGTACATGTATTTATTCTGTTAAAAATATGCAATTTACATGTGATTTACAAGTCATAAAAATGAATAGCTTCACGTTTTTCAAAAAATATAGGTTTTGAAACATATGTGGCCTCTGTTATAGCTCGACATGTCAGTATTCACTATTTCTATTTCAATGTATATGTAAACCGATATTTTGAATAGCTTATTTATAAGATCATTTAGTTGCAGGGCCAAAAAATGATACGTTTCTTTTTTTTCAGGTCATGGTGTGTTGGTCTACAGTGTGGTATCTAACTCGTCCGGAGTTCTAGGAGTCAGTTATCTGGATGGCACCATGTTTGTCAACGGACCTCTGACTGAGGACTCCTACTCACTCACACTACAAACATGGGATCTGGATAATCCGGATCAAATTGCCACGTAGGTGTCATGTGATTTATGTGTACGGTGGATGACTGAACGAATAAATGAATGAGCGAACGAACGAACGAACGAACGAACGAACGAACGAACGAACGAACAACGTTTGTACGGTGGCAAATACACAGACGAATGAATGAATGAATGAATGAATGAATGAATGAATGAATGAATGAATGAATGAATGAATGAATGCATGAATGAATGAATGAATGAACCCTTTAACTGTCGGTCCCGATTATATGCGATTTTTCATTTTTTTATTAGCACATTATGTACCACCTTTTAAACTTGTTAAAGACACAACTTTGTCAAATCCTAATAATTTTCACTCACTTGAAGTTGTGGATGACGTCAGTTGAAACGTGCCTTGGAGGTGTGCCTTGACAGCTCTGCTATGGTATAACTGTCTTTTTTTGTTAGCAGCTGTAAGCGAGACACTGCTTTACTGTTGAACGATTCATATTTGTTTGTTTTCTAGAGTGGAGATAATCGTGGAGACGTATGACGGTGTGGACACGATAGTTCAGTGGGAGATTGACAACGGAGACGAGTATCTGGATATCACGGACGTGGAACAACTCCTGGAAAACATAGCCAACTATCCGGGCTGTGATAACTGTGTGGCCGTGGCAGACGACTACTACCAACTTGATAAGTAAGTTACTCAACAACAAATCCTAACTATGAATAATTTTTTTCTCAGGAAACCCCGACATATTTTAAAGTTTTAGGTTGTCCTTTGGGCGTCTGTTGTTTTTTGTGGGAGAAATGCGGCCAGACTCTCCGCATATCTGTTTCATTATTCTTCCAATTTAGAAAACCCTCGGACACTCACATTATTATCAAGGGGTTTTAAAACCTCGCCGTTATTGAAATTTCAGATAAAAACTTGTCTTCAAGTAGTGGATGTGTATCAATTTACCATGTTTCAATAATATTCTACGGAGACTAAATTAACCAACAATACAACCGCGCTTCCATATTTTCTCTTCGAATTAATTAAATAGGTATCTTCGTGTGTTTTTAACAAAGCCACCTCATAAACAATGAATATTTACTTACATAAATAGTGTTCTATAAATTTTTACCCTAATTAGTTATAATTATAGTGAAAATAATTTGTTTCATTTAGTTCCATTCATATTTAAATGTTGTTTGAAATACAAAACAAATCTTATTAAAACTTGTAACCCGTTCAACCTTTTTACGTATAGCCGACAATTTCATCACATTTTCATTCACTGTGAGGTCGCAGTGAAGGAAAATTACACAATTTCATAAAATACACAAGTTTAACTGACACATCATGCAGATTGAAGCTCCCAACGTCCTGTTTTTAATTCTTTCAGCGCGGGGATCGACTTTAGACGTCAGAATATTACTTCTAGCTGACGTCTAAAGTCGATCCCTATGAAATATTTAAAATATTAGATTGGCCGTGGACCCATAACACAGGTATTTAAATGATTTTAATTGAAAAAACCCTTTAGTCCCCATGGTTTATACGAAAATATTTCAGATGATGGATATATACCGTATGCGTCACTCGCGGATAAAGAGTTAAATGAAAATCATGTTATGGCTGTAAAGATAAGACAGTATCGGTAAGTAAGTAAGCAGTTATTGCATTTTGGACTTGCACGGCATTATTATCACCATCGTCTTTTTATTGTTGTTACCAGTGGTACATGGATTGTGGAGGTGACCATTAAAACAACAGAAAACAACCAGACGGTGTTCATGTCGAAACAAGAACAGCTAGATCTCTTCACATCAGACGGACGCATGACTCCCAAGGATGATGTGGTGAATTTAAGTCCAACAGGCGAGGTAAACCACGCTCAGTTACACATGCGCTCTGTATAGGATAAAGTCCGAGGAGCTCTACATTCTTAGCTGTGGAAAAGGCCGAGGCCACAGCTAAGAATGTATAGCTCCGAGGGCTTTAACTAATTTAAAACACATCCGAACATAATGAGGATCCATCATAATCAACAGCTCGGTCACGTCTGATTATGCCACCATTATAAGCCTACCATGATAATTTTGTATACATGTACTTGATCAACAATAAACTCCATTCCCGGCTTAGAATGCATTGCTCGGTCAGATGAAATAATGTAGTGGTGTGTTTTAATGGTTAGCAAGATTGTAATTTGCTACCGAACTGGCAATTTACAGAATCACATGTCACCCACTTCAAGTTCAAGAATAAATAGATGCTATACATCCTCACGTTGTATTGTAAGCAAGACGTATAGTAACCGTGTACGCCTCCCTTTGCAAATATATCATTAACAATTATTGTTCCTGTAAGCGTAGTTTCCCGGTGCACAGCAGTGTCCATATTACGTTTTTGTGAATTATGGATTAATTATGTCTATCTTGTGTTCTGCCGAAACAAATTGATTGATATTATTCGCCTCCTTAGATCGTCGCTCGTATTATCGTCAGGGCGCCGTGGATCGTCCATTCGTTTATTCATATAAGTATTTTATTGGTGTTGCTCTAGTTATTTCGTTGCTGTTTACAGGTTATCAGTATAAGTGAAAGATTTGAGTCCGATGACAAGAACTGGTGGCTTGATACTGTGGAAGGAAACGTGACCATGGCAATCCTGGTGTTACTGGGACTTGCCCTAATCACCACTGCGATTGTCATAGTTGCCGACGTCGCCTACTGGAGTAAACGACCTGGGTAAGTCAATGTGTCCTTAGCCCTAGCTTGAAGTATAGTGACCAAATTCAGAGCTATAAGTGTATACCCAGCATCGCGCTCGTTACATATCTAGCTTAAAGCAAAACAACAAATACTAGCATTCATTATGTTCATACTGTAAACCCAATTGTTCTATTTCTGAATTACTTCGAATTAATGAAGTTTCTTAAAACTTTTTTTTCAAAACTATTTCGGTACAATGTATTTAATTTGTTTTGACTTCTTGCATGATTATTTTGAAGTATATTTAATTACCTTCCTTCAGAACTATTCTGAAAATAATTTATTTTATTTAACCGCATAATTATATGCTCCAGAACTATTCTGAGGGGTAGGTATATAAATATATTCTTTGGGTATTATATAGGATGGTCATCATAAACCATGAACCTACAGTCCCATTTTTAAAAATGATAACCGATATTGCGGAACGTAATTATTTACAGGTTCCATATTGTTTCTAATTATCTCAACTCCATTTAGCAAACGACACGGTCATTTTAAAATTAAATAAATAAAAGCCCATATAGCACGAAAATCTGGACTGAGACCATTCGATGCGCATTTTACCTTATCATAACTAGTATCTGAATTATAATTATATTTGTAATAGTACTAATATGAGACAAACTAATGCAAACTTATAATATGAACGTAGTTTCTTTCAATTTGTATCCATTTGTTGTTACAGTGCTCGGGGTTATGCGAAACATAGACGAACAGACGTTCGCACACCGAGGTCCACGAGAACTCCAAGTGACGTGGAAGCAGATATACCTGGAACTCCTCAACGAACTCCATGAACTCTACACTGGGAGAGAAATGGCTGAAAATGTACCTGAACATTTCAAATAATGAATCATATTTCTTGATTTGTTTAGTTTTTATAATATAATAATGCTACATATATCTTGGGCAACTTGCTTCCTGTCTTAAAAAATCAAACTTCACTCAACCTAATTATTGTCAAGTCATATAGGCCTACCAGCAAACACAAAACATTTGTAAAACAGTCATACAACGTCGGCCCAACGTCTTCACGGTTGGTCCAACATTGTATAAATGTTATACAAATGTTTTGTGTTTGCTGGGCTACTGCTGCCCTCAAATTGGAATCCTGCCGATATAATGGTATTAGTAGTCATCATGATAACGTCATCATATTGCTATTGATCAATTACCTGTTAAGATCACTCTCAGGTCAATTTATTCTGGCTTATATTACAGTATGTGCAGAAATTGGTTCTACTTGATAAGATGTCTCAAATAATGTCTACTTGCAAACGTGACATAATTTTCATCTCTAGCTTACAGAGCAAATTTGTCCGTTATGACAAATGCCTAACAAAACGAAATTCTTGATTAAAACAGATAGTCTACATTTTAGACTGTCATAGTCATGATAAAACGGCGTTCATATCTCCAGGTTACTCCTTACTATGAATTATCCATGAATTACCATTAAACCTTACAACTCTGGATTATTTTTGTTTAAACCACGGAGACTAAAGGTTTTTTCAAATTGAATTGAACATATTTATGTAAGTTAACTCTTTTCGGCTCATTTGAATACCTATGTTATGGGTCTACGGCCATTATATTAGCGGGTTGACCCTTACAGCGCGGGGATCGACTTTAGTCGTAATCTGACGTCTACAGACGTCAGATTCTGACGACTAAAGTCGATCCCCGCACTGTAAGTGTAAAAATATTTCTAATGGCCGTATACCCATAACATAGGTATTCAAATGAATCAGAAAGAGCTAACGAAGACTTTTATGATGATTTCAAATTGAAAAAACCCTTTGGTTCCCATGATTTTTAAGAAAAAAAATTGCAGCGCTTTAAGGGTTAATAATGTACAATAAAGTGTACGTGATGTACGATGACATAGATATACATGATGTCGACCCATAGACATATAGGTCAGCTCCCTAAAATACACCTACAAAATATAAATAATCACATAAAGTGAGTATAAAATTCATATTTTTATAAATTGGAGATACATATTCAGACGGTAAAACAGTTTAATCGGAATGAACACAATCTTGTCAGAAATCTGAAGATGTCAAAGCTTTGTCTAATGAGATTAATCTCATGTCTGAGACTAATAAGACAAAATCTAATAGTGTGAGGCGCATTTAGCAAGTTTAGTTAAGAATACTAATTTTTTTTAAATACAGTACAACGAAGTGAAATTATAATTTATGGTGGCAGACAGATAAGTAACAATATCCTGTTCTGTCATTTATAATAAAATTATATAGGCCTATTATACCTCTAAAAATGTTTTAAAATAGACAGACCATGTATGTATCTATTTACTGACCTCCGATTCGGAGAACATGCATGCAAAAATACAGTTATCATTAACTGTGCACACGGACAAGAATGAGAATTTGCTAATTAACATGTGAAGTCTCACAACCCAAGTTATTTTTACAGTCGTACAGTGAAATTTAATAGATATTGAATACTATATCCAAGAATATATGGTTATTATAATTCTTGCTATATTTTATATCAATTCCTTGTTTATATTGAATAATTGTTTTTGTATATATTGATGAAAAATATGTTCACATATAAACTACTAATCGCTGGAATTCATTGCTCAGAAAAAAATTGACGATTTCCTCGTATATCTTGTGTATTTTGGTCCATTATATATAATTTATTTAAATCATATCCCTTACAATTTTTTTTTAGTTTTCACAGTTGGCCTATGAATTGCCCTATGTTCTGTTTCGTTGTGTAGTGTCAGTGTAGACTTCATAAGACATATGATACGATGCAATATCGCATCCCAACAGTACTACAGCATGCAATATTATATCCCGACAAATGATTCTTGGGGGAGGTTATTGATTTTCTACAAAATACAAGTGGGAAGATTAATTTTGTGAATAGTATAGGAGGGGTCATTAATGCTGAACAAATTGTGTACAAGGCACAAAGTTGTTGAAACGGCAGTAAAAGAAATACAGCCTAGAATTATCTTTATTAGTTCTAATGCTTGAGTGATATTTTAATGTGAGGGGTTACAGAAATTGTATGATTTTTTTAAAAGAGGTGCGGTGGCAGATATACAGCGGATGTTTTCGTGAGAACACCCCCCCCCCCCCCGATAGCCATCCTAATTACTCAGCCCTAATATTAAAATGGTGATTAATGCTACTTCAAAGATATATAGCCTATAGGCCCTATTCATTTGAATATCAGCATAACAATGAAATGTATGCCCTATTTTCTATTCATTTTTCATTTAAAACATAGGTCCATTATAGGAGGCCTATTTAATTATGAAACTTGACGTCTTAATCATGTTAATTATATTTAAAATTATACGACATATTCATCAAGACCATTTCTAGTGTAATTTATATTGATAGTTTCAGAGAAACACCGCCGCGATATTTACATCATTTAATGGGCGAAAATATCACTGTATATGAAATGTTCACGATGTGTGCAATTAAAGAATAACGACAAATTTAAAAAAAATAACAGACCTAGAATCTGATATTAATTTGTAACTAAATGTAGGATAAATGTTAAAACTGCACATGTATTAAATCTTTTTGTATGATTGGGTGGCCCTTAGAAGGGCCGTTGGTGGTTCCAATGGGAGGGGGGACCGTTCATCGTCTAGAATTCCTGGCTTTGTGAGTTCTTCTTGGCTCCGCTGGAAGTCTTCTTTGGTAGAAGTACAGACTGTATATTAGGCAGCACACCACCCTGGGATATGGTCACACCTGACAGCAATCTGTTCAGCTCCTCGTCATTGCGTACAGCCAGCTGTATGTGTCGTGGGATGATCCTGCTCTTCTTGTTGTCACGAGCAGCATTTCCCGCCAACTCCAACACTTCAGCGGCGAGGTACTCCATCACCGCGGCCAGGTAGACAGGTGCACCAGCTCCAACACGCTTAGCATACTGTCCTTTACGCAAGTGACGATGGATTCGACCCACTGGAAATTGTAGTCCAGCACGGCTGCTGCGAGTCTTGGACTTGCCCTTAGATTTACCGCCTTTTCCACGACCAGACATGATGCTATAGGTTAAATATTTACTTCCGTACAGTACAAATATCTCAGTTGAATTGTGCAACTCGAGCGGGACCCTCTTGCTATAAAGACTGTATCACGTGATACATCTTACCTGTTGACCAATCATTCAACTTTGCGCGTTTTATTCGTCCAATCACAGCGTGCGTTACAAGATGAAGAAGGGTGACAAACTGGCCGCAGGGCTGTGATAAACTCCCTGATAGGGTGGGGGAAACGACTTGCCTAGCGAACATGACACGTTGAGCCGATGTTGGGTTGATGTGTTGGGCGGGAGTTGTAGACGGCGGGCCAGCATCATAGTAACATTGGCTCAGTGTGTGTGATTCCTGGGTGACGACCTCTCAGTTGTAGCACTGTTGAGTGGGACACTAACACCCAAAGGGTGCTGAGAGCGTGATTGAGGCGTCGTAGCTTAATTGTCTCTAAGCTGATTTTAGCCTTACGAAATCTTCATTAATACATTATATAATGCTCATTTGCAGATGTCTGGTAGGAAGGGAGCTGCAAAGACAATCACTTTAGAATTTAATATAATTAGTTGCACTCTTGGCGAACAAAGGGTCCTGGTGGTCTAAATGAGGTGTTGCAGCGTTGGCGCGCTTTCTCACTTCTATATACATAATAGGCCCACAACAATCCAGACTTGCCCCCCCCCCTCCCTCATCTATGCTGTGTACACCTACGTACTTGCCCTCTGCCTTGATCTGATTATCTGATTATATAATAAATTGTATAAATTAAGCACTGGAAAGAATATATGCCATACTTATTACAGCAACTACACTTTATATTAACTAAGCCTACATCATCATTAAACTGTGTCATTGATTTTTACCAGGTAAACCGATAATATCGTAACCCATGTGTTGTGTAGGTTGATAAATTAATAAGCCCACACACTAAACTGATAATATCACAACAAATAGTTCAAGAGCGGCTGTATAATTCTGCAGGGCTATGTCAGCCTATGTGTAAGTTCAACCAATAACTTTTACAAGTTATTGGCTCAACATGTGCAACAATGAGGCGGCCGATATCAATGTCGAATCAATGTCGGTTTAACGCTGGTCCAACGTCGTAGACGGTGGAGCAATGTTAAACCAGCATTAATTCAACGTATTGTGCCTGCTGGGATGCTCGTCAGGAAGTTTCACAGTGGGGAAGAGGTCATTCAGTAAATGCAGATATCGCATACCCTATACCCAGCAAACACGAAACATCGAGCGAACGCTGACTTAATGTTGGCACATTGTTTTCGACGTTGGTCTTGCATTAAACCAACATTGGCTCAATGTTTGGGCGTTTACTGTTTAATAGTATTAACTATTTGAATCTTTAATCGCCAAGCTATTTCATTTCAATTTTCACCCACTCAAAGTTGCATCTCGCTGACGCGATTAACAACTCCAAGTGAATGAAAATTATTCAGATTTGACAAAAATGGAGGTCAACTATTTTCAAACCTTTCTGATTGATGTCACGTTTTACCTATTATATAACATGTTTAAAATCGGGCACTTGAAGTGATAATAAAATTAGATGCATAAAATAAAATTAAATGCAAAAGAACTACCCAGGTTATACAAATGTCTGGGGGTTTTTAAATGATTATATTGCAAGTGTGTCGGTGAGGATAAGCAATTATTGCTATTACGTTTCCTTATGAGACATATTTTATAATAACGTTCACGAAACAGAATTAAAATCCATGTTGTAGCATAAGCCAAGGAAAATAGTATAAGCTGACAAATGCAACGACGCTTATGAATAACGTGAGGCGCAGAGGGTCAATATAGGCTGTATACAGCGACATCGGTGTACGAATGGCTTTGGTCAGTAATCTCTGGTGGAGATAACAACTGTGGTAGTGTAGGCAATTAAATTATATGGCGGGAAGAGAAACGCCAAGTGATAGATCCGGTCTTCCTGTGATAAACAACGTCAACCTTTTCGCCGCTACGTTATCTAATTTAAATTTTCTTTCACTCGATTGAAGTTGCGTGTCGCTACCGCGACCCACAACTTCAAGCGAGTGAAAAATTACATTGTCTTTGATGTGAAACCCAGCATTTGAAAATAGGGCCTATTGATGTTGAAAAACACATATTTTCCAGTTAACTGATTTACTGTGACGTAAGCTACTAAAAAGTCGTACTAGCGGTGAAAGGGTTAAGCCTCTTAGGATACAGCTAGCTATTTATTTTACTCTGATTTTCATTCATCTTGCGATGAGAATTCGCAATTCTCAGCTCAAGATGAATGAAAATGTCCTGATTTAAAAATGGGGGTGGCTATCAATACGACAGTATTATAATTGCAGTCAATGGGATTCCGTAAACGAGGCCGTCCATAGAGTTACATTATAAAGAATCACGTATATAATAGCCTATGCTTAGAGAATCACGTAGGCTATCCCAAGTATAATATCTCATATGAAAGCTGAGAACCACCTTATATTGTGATAGATTATTTTTTGTCAATGAGAAATAAAGGGTTAACCCATATAGCGCCACGGGACCGTCTTCAGACGTCAGAATCTGACGTCTGTAGACGTCAGATTCTAAAGGGCAGGGGGTCCTAGAGTAGTGGTTAGCACCGCTACCTATCATGCTAGAGTCCGGGGTTCGGTTCCCGATCTCGGCGGTTTGAAAGAAACAAAAATGTTTCTTCCCCATCCACGTGTGAAACTCTGTATTGTGGGGAGCTTCCGTGACCGAGAGGTAGCGTGCTCGGCCTCAGACCGCCAGGGCTCGAATTTCGAATCCTGTGTCTGGGGGACAGTGTTATCTCATTCATCTCACCATTCTCAGGTTCTCCTGGCCCAGTTTAGCCTATATGTGCACAAAGGTGGCCTAAAGCCCGATTCATTTCATTTCATTTGTCAAATTCTAAAGTCGGTCCTAGCACTGAAGTTTATAATGGTCGCAGACCCATAACATAGCTATTTAAATGAAGCGGATAGAGCTCGTTGAAAAAACCCTTTAGTCTCAATGGTTTGAAAAAAATAATTCAGCGTTGTAAGGGTTAAAACAGAGTTGGTTCAACGCTGTTGAGCAAACTGTAATCAGGTAACCCACCGGGCATAAGCTGTTGTTGTGACGTTGAAGTCATTGACGTTGATTCAACGTCACAACAACAGCTTGTGCCCAGTGGAAAATCTAGTTATATTGCTAGCCTAGCAAACAAGATACATTGACTCAATGTTGGGTTAATGTTGGGCCACCGTCGAAAACGGTGGACTAACATGAACCCAACATTGAGTCAATGTCTCGTGTTTGCTGGGAGGCAATTAACACGTATCATTCTCCCACTGTTTGATCAATATACGAGTCCGTGGACCAACATTGATCCAGCATTGGTTCAAGGCTTTGTGTTTGCTGGGTATGCGACAAATGTAATGTATTAATAATAATCACTAACATTTATCGTATGCACTCAAGGTAAAATGAACGTTAGCCAGTTTTATTGGAGTAAACCACAAAAAAGTATATATAGCGACATAATATGAGACATCTTTATCTATACCGCAGTCTACAGGTAATAAAGAATGATATTCTGAACAAATCCTGGAATTATCAGTTTCATATAATATTTTTCTAATTCAAAACATAAAATTCCTGGATTAAAGGACATTATAATTTTGTGAAAATCCAAGAATATTTTTACCTGGTTGGAGTAACTTTGCCAATGCTGAAAAAGTTGTAACTTGGAATTCTATTCCAAAAAAATTAAAAGTTGTGAACGATAATTATCATGATTATGGTGATAATTTGTATTTATTTTGTCATTCCGTCTTTTTTTTGTGCTTCATATATGAGCATATTCCTTCTCATTGAACTTAATACCGGGTACTTAACATGCATGTAGACCTACCTAACAAAATAATTAGTGGCATTAGCACGGCTGAAAAAATGAAATAAATCGGGCTTTAGGCCACCTTTGTGCACATATAGGCTAAACTGGGCCAGGAGAACCTCCTGAGGATGGTGAGATGACACTGTCCTCCAGACACAGGATTCGAAATTCGAGCCCATTAGCACGGCTGAAGGAGTTGGTAACAAAGATCTTGCACAAGTGTACATGATAATTGCTGGTAATCAGATGAAATGGAAAAATACCAATAACGAATTATATAATTAGCTAGGTAGAAGCCTTTTAACAGAAGGTAGATTTTAGCGCCACGCAAACGTAATTAAAGATGACTGATTGATTGTCATCAATCAATCAATCAATCAATCAATCAATCAATCAATCAATCAATCAATCAATCAATCAATCAATCAATCAATCAATCAATCAATCAATCAATCAATCAATCAATCAATCAATCAATCAATCAATCAATCAATCAATCAATCAATCAATCAATCAATCAAATAATCAATCAATTATTCAATTAACCGATAAAATCAATCAGTCAATCAATCAGTGAGTCAGTCAGTCATTCAATCAACTATAAAAAGGCTAAAGCGCCTAATAAGCATGATAATAAATAATCAGTAGAACCAATAGTAGAATGATCTCGCCCTCCACTATGATTGGGGTTGGAACGCACGCTGAATTGTAAGATCCTCAAGTCATCACAAATTCTTAATAATTTCGAATATGACAATATGAATTTGTACACTTTTTTGAAAATAATACACCATTGAATTAAAATTAACTAAAGAAAATAAATGTTTATTTCGATCCTATTTTATATTTAGTTCTAAAAAAATTGACATTTTTAGAACTATGTAGACCTACAGAGAATGTGTTCGGCGGCATTTTGCACTGCATTAATATTTCCCACTCCCAGCGACTGTTACCATGTGATGGTTACATATAAATAGAAACAAATCTTACCTATTTTAGTATAAATGAGACTAAAATTAAGCATCGTTTTGCCAAACTGCGACTTAAGACTAATTTTGTCAGATCGGGTGACATGTACACCACTGCACCATCTCGTATAAAAATAATTTTCAAATCGCCATAAACAGAGATATAATTATGTATCAGCTATACGATTTCGTTCAATTGACATACCAGCTAAAATAGCAGTTTACTAACATTTAAACTTAAAGCATAAAGTTCAAATGTTTATGTTGACAAGGACGCCATTAACTCTTATCCTGCTAAGTTAATGATTTAAATTTTCACCCACTTGAAGTTGTGTCTCGCTACCGCGACCCAGAACTTCAAGTGACTGAAAATTACTCATATTTGTTTAACTTGAGAGCAAACATCTGCAAATCGTGATGTTTTAAAACCCATTTTATTCCTAATATCAGTGATTTGATCAACTAATAAAGCAGATAAAAACGACTGTCGTGATCAGCAGGCAAGAGAATAAAAATATTTATTGTGTGAATGTGATCAACATAACTATCACAGATATAGCTTAATAATAGCACCTCGTTTGTTAATATAACATCTTATATAAAAAGTTTTTTGTCTAGATTTTGTCCAGTAACATATACTGATCTACTGGACAGATTGTACGGCATTTGTACGGCATTGTGATGAACTAAGATTTAGTCTTCACAAATTATCTCTGCATTTCAAAATCTGTCACAGATTGTGGTACAGTAGATAACTTAACAATTATACCCATATCACACTGTATAATGCAAACTAGACTGCCATGTCCTAATATTAACAATAATGACTACAAACTGTATTTTATATCTAAATACAAATATAGGGATATATAATATATATACATTCAAAAAGGTGAACGTCATGTCTTCGCCGGCATATCATCTGAGAGTTGATCATTCACCAGCTTTAATTCTGATTTTATTTGAGCTTGTCTCTCTTGCAGCATTTTCTTCGCTTGCTCCAGTTCCGTTAAACTGAAAACAACCAATAACAAATAAAAGAAACAATGATTTCATTTGTATACAATATCTAGTATTATCTTGAGATTAGCGTAGTTCCTAGTTCTATGATGATATTTTTTCACACCCCACACAGTGGTTTCTCACATACTTTGAGACAAATGCTTTCAGACCTAAGGCCTTGGGAATGGTGCTGCATTTCCCCATATTTTGCTTATAACCCTATTCCTTTTATCATACAGCCGCCTTGCATGTGTATGGCGTGTATGGAGATGGCAGAGATGGACATACTGACAGTATTATAATGCACATTGGTTATAAAGTAAGGAACAGACTCAATGTGCAGTGTGATTAGACAAACCTAACAGTAATAGTTTTTAGTGAATAAAATATATCATCCCTCACCTATTTTGCGCGTCTAATTCACCAAATAAGTCATCAGGATTACTGTTCGTGAGCAGATGAGGACTGTCACCTGTAAAAGGGAATGGAAGCATTAACCTTTACAGCGCTGAAATATTTTTGTACAAACCATGGAGACCAAAGGGTTTTTCAACTTAAAATCATAATAAATGTCTTAGTTAGCTCTTTCTGATTCTTTTGAATACCCTTGTCATGGGTCTATGACTGTTAGAAATATTTTGATTCTTTCAGCGCGGGGACTTTCTTTATACGGTCTACAGACGTCAGATTCTGACGTATAAAGACGGTCGCCGCGCTGCTAAACACGTCAGATAAAGACAGTCCCAACGTTGAAAAAGTTAGATAAGTACTTCGGGAGTAAAACAAATATATTGCAGCAACAATAGAGAAAAATTAAACAAAATTATTTAGTTGAGGTCTAGACACACATATAAACATGTTGTGGATCAAGGTGGCCAGCCAGGAGACTCGTGTACAAGTAGTAACATGATAATTATAATATTTACTGCTGTATGTTTTTGCACGGGCGATACAGTGGTGAATATATTTAATAGATGCTAGCAGCTCACCTAAAAGATCAAAACCTTCTTCCAGAGGGAATGACAGCGTATGCAGGCTTGACGAGTCGTCCGATATACGGTCAAGCTCATCAGCCAAGGCTAATCTCTTAGCATCACTCAGGATATAATCTGAGCTATAGTTACTGTCTACAGATATATGTGAGGAGGGCATCGGGTGTGAAGTTGATACAGCACTAGTATCTTGTGTATAGTGTGAAATGGCAGTTGACATGTTGGGCGAGTGACGAGTCAAATTAGGTGACAGTTCAGTTCGCACAAAACCATTACGGTCCTGTGTTACCACCGGGCCAACATTTTGCGACTGATCATTCTCAGACTTAGAGTTTTTGATAGCAGTGTTTGATGTGGCGACTCTTACATTCTTTTGGCTGCTTTTCTTTTTTGATATATTATCTGCCAGTGTTTTTAACCTCTGCCCTTGTTGAGAAGGGCGTGAAGTAGAAGTCTTTGCTCCGGCTGAAGCCCCTTTGCTCATGCGACTAGTTGCACTTGGAATACGTGAAGCTGATGTGGGATGTGTAGATTTGGGAGAACTATGATATACATTGACTTGATCTTTCTGTTTGACTATCTGTCGTTTGGTATTATGTGATGCTGGTTCACTTTTCGGGGGTGTATTTTGGTTGACTGTAGCAGCATCAGATGATAGTGTTGATGGTTTATTCTGTTCTAGTTGGTGGTATTTATCTGGCATATATACCTTAGCCTGCTTATCAGATTGCTGCATTAAGGTATTCACCTGCATCAACATGTTCTGTAATGAGTTACTGTCACTCAGATTTGCATGACTATAATGTCCCATCCCCGCTGACGCGTCCTCTTTGGTTGAGGCTCTACTATGACTATCAGGCTGCGGTAAAGGCTTCTTATGAGATTCAGTCGTCTGTATATTAGTTAATATGTTACCATCAGATTGCTGATAGCCTACAGGCTGCTGTGGCAGTGGCATACTACCAGTAGAGAACGAGCCCCTCACGTCATAAGTCTGTTTAGGAGAAGCAGGATTGACAGGACTGTAATGACTAGCCTGATCAGAACGAGAATTATCTAAATCCATTGCCTGCAGTAGTCTATTGTAGCTAGATACCCGCGCTTCTAAACGTACAATCTCTGCCTCCTGTAAATAAATAAAGTACTGTGTGTCAGATACATCATACAAATGATAATAATATAATGTTGCTGAAAAAAAGTACTGCAAACAATTTTGTAGAACAATGTCACATTAACAAAATGATTGAGCAATGTATTACCGAGTGTAGCTACTCAACAACCACTGGGACAAGCATTTTCCCAGTTAATTTTCTAGCTTTTTCTCACAATAATCATATACCTAGAGCTAGATTTGCCTGAGGGGCAAAGCTTGCGTCTCCACCTGCCCCACATAGATTTAGCAACCAAACTACATTAATTATAGAGAAATACAGTACTGTCACCAATTTTTTATGTAAACCACATAAAAATATGATGTCAGAATCACACCAAAATCTAATCCACATATGGCCAGGGTAAACTCCTTCCTTGGAACAAATCGGTGAAGCAGTTCAAGCTCTTGAGAGTAACATGTGTTTCGTCGGCCATCTTGAATTTTGTTGAAAAAAGAAAAACAATTCTCCCACAATCTTCTCAGGGCCAGTGAGCATACCCAAAAGATAAAATTTGAGCTGTATAACTATATTACCAAATTTTGATAATAGCCAAAATGAGCAAAACTGAAATATCAGCTAAAAAGTAAAAGAATAAAATAGTTTTTATTATCATAATCACACCAAAATCAATCAGCACACATCTAGGGTAAGGTTCTTCCTTTGAACCAAACATGAAACAAATCCATGAAGCAGTTCAAGCTCTAGAGAGTGGCATAGATTTTGGCAGCCATCTTGGACTCTGTCGAAGGAGCTGAAAAACGGCAAAAAAAATTACTGGGCAAATTCTCTAGGGCCAATATGCATACTGCAAATATTAATATTTAGAAATAATCCGAGCAGGGGTGTATGGCTATATTACCAAATTTTGATGATGGCTAAAATGAGCAAAACTGAAAGATCTGCTAAAATTATAAAACGTAAAAAAAAAGTTTCTATTTTCAGAATCACACCAAAAACTAATCAGCACACGTCCAGGGTGAGGTTTTTCCTTTAAACCAAACATGAAACAATCCATAAAGCGGTTCAAGCTCTAGAGAGCGACATAGGATGTTGGCGACCATCTTGGATGTTGTTGAAGAAACTGAAAAACGCAAAAAAAAATTACCAGGCAAATTCCCCTGCAATATTTGGAAATAATCTGAGCAGTGGTTTTCGAGTGAGAGCAGAAACAAAATGCGGCTGCGGCGGCCGGCGGACTCAGAAAAAAACAAAAAGTCTCCGCCTCTACATAGTGGGTGGAGACTTAAAAATGATTCTATATTTTCTGCAACCAGCTAAATTTTTAAACTGTTATAAATAAGTGTACACAAAGAAGGTCTCTAATTTTAGAATAGACATATATTTAAGCTTCCACCCATTCCCCAATTTTCCAAGTGAAGATCAATGGTAAATAGTTAAAAATCATTTTCAAAAAAAAATCTTTTTTCGACTATTACTGTACATTCCCCAGCTGGAAATATTAGTGATATGTTGTGGAAGTTTTGGGACCATGATGATGTAAATCTTTTCTCAAAATTTTTTATCAGTAGAATAATATGCCTTGTATAGCAATGTTACCACTATTTACCTTAATAATAACTGTTTCTGTAGCATTATGTAGCTGATCCTTGGTCGTGTGTAGCTCTATATAGTTATCAGCTAGTTTCTGTTGTATGCTCTGGGCATGTCGGGAGGTCGATTCTAGCTCATCCCGAGCCTGCTGCAGCAGTAAAACCTGTTGTACTTGAAGGTCTTCTTTGGTGGACATGATTTGTGCATGGGACGTTTTCAGGTCTTGCAACTGCACAACATATCGTAAGAAAACAAACGAAATAACATACTACAGAAATAATTCAAGAATAGTTCTACATATCTTTAATATTACCAGTCCTCAACCTAAAATCACTACTTTAGTCGATTAGATGTACAAAACAAATTTTGCACATTTTTGAAAAGGTGAGAGAATGAACTTATAAGCTAGTGAGGGATTAACAGTGTTACTTGATGGCTTAGAACTAGACATATATTAGGGTAGCTACCATTGGAGGCCGGTAGAATAGGTATTGGCAGATTTAAAAAAAAAATTATAACCCTTTTCTGACATTTTGAGGCCTGAAAGTTACAAATTTCCAAAGCACCCCCCCCCCCTCCAGCCTCTATGGAGAATAAAATGATAGTTCCCTAAATATATACCATGAATATCGATAGCTCAGAATAGTATAATTATATAACCTACCCATCACATGGCCATAAAGGTTTTAGAAAATTATGGACTTGTATTTATCAACCTACATGTTTCAGGGCCTATAGTAACATACCTCTATATTTATATTAGCTATCTCCATAGGTTGCTACGGCCATTGCTGCAGAATACATTGAATGCAGCACCAGCCATTACATCGCCCAGAACGGTTCTGCCGTGCACAATAGTTTTATACTAGATGCTATAGTGTGATATTACATTACCTACATTACATTACCTATATCGTTGCCTGGGAGCTAAAGGATCCTATCTGACACTCGTTAGAGTGGCAGATAGGATCCTTTAAGCTCCGAGGCGACGATATATTCCTTACATTACCTACAGCACAAAGTTAATGGCGCTGTCCTTTTGTAAACCCTGGTGATTACACTGATCTTGTAAGTACGATGTCTGATTTAGAACTAACGCGACCCACAACTTCAAGTGGGTAAATATTACTCATGTTTGTTTAATTTGAGACCAAATATTTGTTAATATTGATGCCTAAGCACACATTTCATTCCCAATAACTTCGATTTTAACATGGTAAACTGCTGATTAAACAGATTAAAGATGACTATAGTCCACTTAGCGTTTTAAGGGTTAACCTTTTAACCGCTAATTATTTAATTTGAATTTTCACCCACTTGAAGAACTTTGTGTCTCGCTACTGCGACCCACAACTTCAAGTGTGTGAAAATTATGCATATTTGTGATCAAACATATGCAAATCTTGATGCCTAAGCACACCTTTTGTTCCCAATATCAGTGATTTGATCGACTAATAAAATAGGTGAAAAACAACAAAAGTCATGATCAGCAGGATAAGGGTTAACCCTTTCAAGCCTGACTTTACCATTGTCATCTTCATCCACTACAAGCCGCGAATTGCTGTCGCAATTCTCGACTTGTAGTGGATGAAGATGACTTAAAGTGGGTGAAAAATGAAAAAAAAATAGTGTTATTAATAACCAGTTCCATAAAAGAAATGGTTCTGAAACCCCTAATTTTAGAAAATTCAGGTCATTTTTCAGAGATGCGAAATGATGCTTTAATGCATCGTGAGGGTTTAAAGGGTTAATAGAGTATTGCTATTGAGTGAAGGCAAACCATCCTGACCTCTTTCCTGTGCTGCTCTTGCTGCTCCTTCAGATGTTGGTGAAGCTGCTGCATCTGATTCTCACTTTTGCTCTCATTAAACAGCTGTACTTGAGATATCTGCTCCGCCAGTTTACCAACCTCCTCATCTCGTACCTGCACAGAGTTTTAATTCAAAAATTTTGCGTTGCACTTGAAGTGTGAGCCAGGTACACATTCATAAAGACACAGTTATAATTACCATCCTTAAGGCCATGTGTTATAAATTACTTAATGCTTTCTAAAAAATTGTAAATGAGCAAAACTGTTTTAACTGTTGCCATGTATAAAGATACCCTACTTTAATCTGCTGTTGTGTTTGTTCCAGTTGTCGACATAGTCTTTCTTTTTCCAGTAGTGCTTCCGAGGCTTCGTGGCGAGCTTGGGCAAATTCACCTTGTAACTTCTGATGACTTGTACTGAAAACAAGAAAATAAATTAACTGATGGACAATACTGCTATCAGTTATACTTCATAGTGATAAATAAATAATATAAATTCACACCATAAGGTATTACACAATTTCACAGAAACTATTGTTACAATTTAATTAGAGGGTTGTACTGGCCACATTGCAAATTGCAGATCTATACATATACAACCTTTTAATATCAAAGTGATTATATAATTATTTGTAGATCAAATACAATGTCAAGGATCAGAAACATCTCAATGGGATATTTACATCGCAGAAAATAATTACATTGTTAAAAAGATAAGGATATTGTCAAATGTATTATAGCTATGTAACGAGAAACAAGTTAAATATCATATCACATATTAAAAATACCTCAATTTTTTCAATTCATCTTCAAATGACTTCTTCTCATTATATATTTCTTGAAGATTTTTGTTGTTTGACGACAGTTGCTAAAGAAACACATGTGAAACTGGTAAACAGAGCTGAACAATAATAATAATGTGATTTTCCTAGTTCCCAATCAATAAATTAATGGTGAAAAAAATAGAAAATATAATTTACTACTTTGTGTTCATTTCTCACATATCACAAGTTAAAGCATAACCAGCAATACATATACTTTAGTTCTCATGTGTACCAATACAGGATATGCTGTAATATTGCCACATACCTAGTCCTAAAACTTAGTCCTAAAACTAAGTGTCAGGGTCCCTATTGATGTAATTCATTTTTCCTTCAAGTTCTCTTGTTTGAGGGAGAAATAAAAAAGGTTGAAAACTGCTATCAGGGTTTCCTGGAGAATTTTGTATTTTGGGAGAATTGAGAGTGATTGGGGGGAGGACCTGTTGTGCCAGCCGAGTAAGCAATTTTAACCCTTACAACTCTGATGTATCCAATTTAAATTTTCAGTCACTTGAAGTTGTCTCTCGCTATCGTGATACAGTACACAACTTGAAGTTACTGAAAATTACTGAAAGTCCAAAAGTATATCAGTGCCACAAATTTGGGTGGATTTTTCATTAAACCCTCAGAGCCCTGATGTAAGTTTTAGTATTGTTTCTTATGTGAATGGCCTTATATAGCCGGGTTTTAAAAATTAAACTGTATCAAATTAGCAATAATCATATACATTTCAACTTTAATTTAGCAAATTCAATTAATTTTAGTCACTTGAAGTTGTGGATCGCGTAAGCCAGACACAACTTCAAGTGACTGAAAATTCAAATTTACCCCTTGGTAAAAACTGGTCACACTGGTATCAGTACAAATGATAAAATACTACATGTACTTCAGTCAACTTGAACTTTAAGGGTTAAATTTAGAACCTGTTCTCTTTGTGTGAGTTGTCGTTGTCTCTCCTGCATGGCCTGCTGTAGACGTTCTGCTTGGTGTAGTGTGGTCTGCAGTTGTTGGGTCTTGTCTTGTAGAGATCGTTCCAGCTCCTCTGTCTTCACTCTCATCTCACTTAACTTTAACCCAGCAAATTACAATGTGAGCTTATGATTGTACTTTCTTATTTTGCATCCTCTGGAGCTGTTAACTTTTTTATGAATCTAATGGGTCAAATGTGTTCTTAACCCTTATCCTGCCAAGTTAATTTATTTAAATTTTCAACCGCTTGAGGTTGTGGCGAGCCACAACTTCAAGTGGTTGAAAATTACTTATATTTGTTTAATTTGAGACCAAACATTTACAAATCTTGATGTTTAAATACTCGTTTAATTCCCAATAACAGTGATTTAATCGGGCAATAAAACTGAATAAAAACGCCTATTGTCATAATTAGCAGCAAAGGGTTAAATTCCATTCAAATCCGTTTGGACAACAATTTCAGAGATTGCGATTCAATCAGGGCAGCAATACATAGTTATAACCTTTTAACCAGCAAGGTACCTGATGATGATTTTCTAACAAACATAAAATTATGTCTCACATTTCCACATTTTCAAATCAGTGAAAAATATTTATATTTGTCAAATTGAAAGCCAAATATTTTTGATAAAATATTTCAAAAGATGTTGTTAAAAGTGTTAATAAAAAAGAATAAAAATGATTATTTACTGGTTGAATTGAAATCTTGCATTAGACATAATGCCTGCTAACCTGTTGGTTGGTGTGTTGCATGTCCAGGCTTTTTTTGTCACCAGTCGCCTCCAGATCAATCACTTTTTGTTCCAGTTGGCTTTGCTGTTCACGAATTGCAACTTCCAGTTCAACTATCTGCAATAAACTATATGTATAAATATTTAATTTCCTTTACCAAATAGCTCGTACTTTATCCCTTATCCTGCTAAGTTAATTTATTTAAATTTCCCCCCACTTGAAGTTGTGTTTTGCTACCGCGACCCACAACCTTAAGTGGTTGAAAATTTTGACACACATTTCATTCCCAATAACAGCAATTTTGTCGAGAAATAAAAAAGATTAAAAACGACAATAGTCGTGATAAGCAGAACAAGGGTTAATAGATATTTACCGGTAAGATATTTTGATTCATGATTAATTTATAACGTTCATTTGTAAGGTTAAATATGATATCAACAACTTACTTGTTGCGATTCCATTCACATGTAAGTAATTTTTATTACCATTTTTATAAGTCTTCACCATCAAATTCCCCAACAATAATCCTTAATTAATCCATAGCCACAAACCCCCCTTGATGATTTTCAGATTAACTCTAAGAGATTTGACCTACTTAATTAAATCTGAGCTATTGAATTAAAATTAAATTTTTACTCAGTGACAGAAAATTTCTAGAATTTCTGAAATTTAGATCACGATGTATACCAGCATGTATCAGTAATGTAGGGGACACATTTCTCTTTTTAATTCAAAGATGGTTACACAGGTATCAACATGAACCAGGATTTACTGCTACGCAAAGCCAGAAGGCACTATCTGCTCACTTTACAAGTAAGCAGATACTGTCTTTTGCCTTTGCAAAGCAGTACAGTCCACATGAGTGCTCTAGGGGTTAAGTGCTTCTCAGAGGACACATTGAGATAAGCTGACCTGTGTTGCTCGCTGCTGTATCTGCCACTGGCGCTCCCTCAGGGACTGCTCCAGCTGCTCTATTTCACGTGATTTGCTGCGAGATTCATCTTGTTTTTGTCTGGAGGTTACACACAATTAAACACCATAAAAAAACATTTCCAAATATACCATCAGAGATATCAGTGTAAAAATTATTATATTACAGAAGATGAGAAGTACATTCCGAGACACTGGTTTTTGATGCCAAAATATAAATTTGATATCAACAATTCCAAGAATGGGACACATGCACAAACGTCCACACATGCCGGGTATCTTAAAGCATTATTTCAAATGGCTCATAGATAGTTGTGATGGGCAGCCACTTGACATGATAACTTCTCTGGGAGATTTAGCATGATACGAACACATTTCAAAACAATGCAATGTAAACTTGGCAATCAAATATCCTTGAAAAGAAAAAAACCTCTATAATTGTGTGAATGTCTGCCATTCAGTCTGCATTTAGTAGGGTGAACATGCTGGCACACAATTGCAAAATACTGACACAGAAAAACTTGTTCTATTTGACTGTTGGCCATTTTGATTCTAAAAAACATGGCATGAAAAATTGTAACTAAATCTGTCTTGCAAAAAAATACTAAAATATTTAAATAATGACCATTTTGAATCTCAAGAATGAATGTAACTGTCCGAGTTATATATAATAGCCAAGGGCAGAACATCCTTATTGTGATGGATTTACAACATTTATAATTCAATGAATTCTGATTAAAATATGTTTTGTCTTGCATTATAAATGTGATAAAAGTGTTTGAAGAATCAACCCTAGTAATGATGTTCTGCTAAGATTATCTTTGATTTCCTTTTTAAATTCAGTTTATTCAAAGTGTTTATAGATGCTCATCATAGAGTTACCAACCTCAGTTGTTGCTGTAAATCTGTGACCTTATCATCTCTATTTTTCATATCATCTTGTGTGTATTGTATACATTTCTGAAGTTCATCTGTTTGTGTCTTCAACTCTTGCAAATCATTCTACAAAACAATATTACAGTAGGCTTATAAAATTCAAAAAATTAATCATCAAATGCTAAGTGGTAGAAACCTTTTAAACACCTATGGTGCATACTGGTACTTCTATACCTTGCGTGTGATATGTTAGGATGACAAAAAAACCTTGAACACATTTTATTGTACAGCTTAAGTTCTTTAAATATTTCTTTGAATATTAATTACTCCATGATTTTCTAGTAGCATCAGGTAGATTTGCTTAAATCTATTTTTAATTCCATTATGTGTATGCTTGTTTTTCAAAGTGACGCAAGTGGACGCAAAAAATTAATTTGACCAAATAAATTGTGCTCAAATGCTCACAAAGTAAAAGAAATCAAGATTGGAGATTCATTATTCCCTAAAGTGAACCTCTTTTGATTATTATTTAAAGATACAAATTGAGATGGTAATTCCAATTTCAAATAAATAAAACATATTAAACTAATAGGAATACTTTGAACTGAATAACATTTATATCAGGTGACTATACTGCTGGAATAACAAAACTCACTTGTGTGTTTTTTAATTTTGTTGTAACCTCTTTCATTTTCTTATCTTTGTCCTCAACATCCTGTCTCAATCTTAAAAGTTCATCTTCCATATCTGATACTATAGAGAGAAGAGAACAACAAAAACATTCAGAGACGTACGGAAGGTATGACAAATCGCTTATGTTCTTTATGTGATAACAAAAAGATATAGTAATTATAATTTTACTAAGAAATTTTGGAACTGGACAAATGTCTAATACATAGCATCATAATTATTATATATGAATAATATCCATCGTAATTAACCAGCCCCCTCCCTGGTTGAGTTGGCTAGGTGTCTGCTGCCGCCGCTGCCCTTTTGTTATTGACTGTATCTCATTATTTAGTCAATCCGGGTATTTTTGTGTCAATCTGAGGGTGATGATTTCTTTTCCCATCAAGTCATTGGTCAGTCATTTTTCAAGATGGTCTCCAAATATTTTTTTGACACATTAACTAAGAATCCATTATTACAATCAACCTGGTATTTTGTGAGATATTAATTATCAGCCATTATTGAACTTGGGCGTCAACTGGTTATTATTAACATGCAAAACAAATTTGAGCACGATACATGAAAAACTTCTGAAGTTATTGTGCCCACAAGAACGCCGACAACAGTCAACTTCAATTAAAGGGGGGCTGAAAATAACAGTATATTTTTGTATACTTTGTCAATATAACAAGGGGGTGCTTTGTACCCCTTGCCGGCTGAACCAATATGTTAGTCAGCCAGCAAAGGGCTGCTGAAGTGATGAAAAAATGACTAGATGGCATTTCTTTGTTACAAGCAATCTGACACATCAGGCATGCCCAGTAGTGTCCTGGGGACCCCGCCTGGCCGGATAACAAACTCTCACTGCGCCTAAAAGCATATTATGACGTCATTTAAAATGGCCGCCAAAGAAACGGTAGGAAAATCTAAATTGTGTATAGTATTGCCGATACTTGACCGAATTTCACAATCTTTTTTTTATTTTCTACATTTTAGAGGTCACAGAATCGAATTTGCAAAGAAAATGAACAAAAAGCCACTGTAAATTTGTCAAAAGACCATAATAAATATTTCTTTCATAGATTTTCTAATGCATTGAGCCATTAAACGAGAAGACCTGTACATCGAACACTATGGCTGAAGATTTATCTATAATGGATTGCGATAAAGTATGAGGTTAATATGGTCTATGTAGATAAATATGAGCACACATGGTCCTATTATGTTGGTAGAATGATTCATTAGATTACTCACTGATTCATCAGTGCGGATGCAGGCTGTCATGCAGACCACACACTGATATGTGAATGAGTACACAGCGCGTGGCCTTACACGAAATCAACATGGATAAACCAGCTGGACAGAACCATTAGTGTGAGATTATAGTCACATTGAGAGTGGAGAAACAATGAAATTTCTCTGATAGACCCAAGTAGGATTAGCTGGTTTCGAACATGACTGGCAAGTCAGTCAGGTGCTCTATTAATGCGTTATCTCTTGCACACTGAGACCGACCTATCACGGAACATGAGATGGTTAGAACTCTGACATAATGAGCTGACGAATAACATACAGTGAATTTCATAGGTGGGATAATCTGTACTTGGCAGTTTCTGTGAGCGAGCGATCAGCCGCATGGCGTGCTAGTGTTCTGCTATCAAAAACATAGTCAGTCATTCATTATATTCCAATATCTGACTAAATAATGTTCCACCATTATTGCATATTTTGTTTAGTATAATTATAGGGGGCTACTAGTGATTCAACTTTCCTTGTAAAAATTGTGCGTTTCTGCATTAACTCTTCTATATTTAAAAAGTGATGTATACAAACATCCTCAACATTAACGGCCAACACTATCAACATGATCAAGCAGCAGAGGGCTCTGTTTGAAGATAGTTCAGGCTGATTGCTTTCCAAATCTTTTGGAAAGGGATGTGCTGTCACAATCTGCCAGTACTTAGCTTACATGAAATTAGCACACCAAGACAATTATTTTTCTTACCTTGCACTAGTCTGTCTGAAATATCATGAAACCTAATATCATGACTGTATCCACATATTTCCCTAAAAGTCTACATATCCATATATTTCTCATCAAATAAGTTGATGAGAAGTAACATAACATCTGTACAAGACAAAGCAATTATTGGTAACTCAACAATGGCATACTAGTCTGGCTGAAGTTTCGCATAAGCCTATCTCAATACATTAGCTCGGAGTCTCCATATTACCTCCTGTTCACAGAATGTACTCTTGTGGATCTTTCATAAACAACAAGTTGGTTTATCCATATTCCGTACCAGTGCATGTCCATCGATGAAGATACAGACACTGACACAGAGTCAGGAACATTTTGGACGTGTCAATATCTTCAGTGACAATAAACGTTGCTTTGGATGGCCAGTTCAGGATTGTCCCACTTTTAGCTAATGACAAAGGCACACACACAAGTTCATGTGTAAGTATCGCTGATATATATCATACAGCTTTGAGACTGGTGTTCTCTTATCATTAAGATATTTTATACTCTTTTTTCTGCTTAAACAAAAGTTGTGCACTAAATGTATATCAATACGTGTATCAAGGTTTTATTGCATGGGCTATAATCACAAGTTGTTAAATCAGTGAAGTACACATTTCGCGTGTTATCAAGGGAGCCAGGCATACCATAGCACTACAAGAGTAGTGTCTTGAAAATGTGCTCATTTATACACATGTAGATACTCACTAGGATGAAGTTTATATGGTATGCATGTATGTAGAGCCATGCCAGTATCTTTCATCATGTGTCCAGATTCCAATAAGCATTACTACCAGTTAGAATAAAGACTGATGTAAGCTCTATCATGTTAGTTATGACAAATCACATAGTTTGTGTGGGCCCCTAATCAATGGATTGTTCATTGAACGTTATTGAAGATATAATATAGTGGTTGAAACCAATATGACACTAGAATGCTTTATTGGTTAGCCTATTATGCTATTTAGGACTTTGTAGTCAGACTTGTCATGGATGCTTGCTTGTGTTGCTTTGGTAAACATACTGGATTTAACACGAATGTTATCGTTCCATGTGTTATTTGATAACTCTCACAGACGACATGGAAGTCACATATCACAACAAAAACACTGTAATACTTTTTAAGAAGAGGCCACTACAAGTCTGCAACTCTATCTGTGGCTTTGTCATAAGCAGGTTGGTCATCAAAGATTAGTTTTTTTTTGACCAAGCAATTCATGATTGCTGTGTTGTATCATTCACTAAATTTAATAAGGGCACTATTTCCATAGTTGTTTTCAACAGTACTGCATCCCTCATTGAAAGCTGAGCATGATGGGATCAAATGCACACCATAGGCCCTAATCACAAAATGTAATCGAGATGCAAACATTATGCAACGAAGATGATTATTCATTTACATCGGCCTTTAAACACCATTTCTCCTCGAGACAAAACGTTGGCTGTGGATCAAAACTGAGATACTGATTTTTGATGCCGGATGTTTGTCCTCGTGGTTGTGCATTACAGCGATATCAACGTTTTGAAAAACATGGAGTGTGCAGTATTGCTTAAAATGATATCCATTATTTCTTCTGTCGGCAGATATTGACATAATATATCATATTGTGATAATGGGCACAAGGCGACGTAAAGTAATAGTCACACACTCATAATGAGCAATTCCTCTGAGAACAAAGTTTTCTCCTGCCAATAGCAAGTTTGTGGATTTGGCATTGGTCTATGGGACATCAGTCTGTGATGAAGCTGACCCACACTGCTGCCGTATAACTCAAGACTCAGAAAATTCCTCGGTGATCAGGAACAATTCTAGTTGGTAGGTAGGTCTATGTAGCAATTCTGCTCATACCGATGAAGGGTAACCTTCTATCTAGAATCTACTTATCTCACTCATCTTTATGCCAATGATCTGATAAGAAGCATCGCAACAGACTAAGATCGTGTATTCTGCTGAATTGTCCAACCCAGTATCTACTTGTTCCATCCACTTGTTATCTGTATCTGTTGTAAATACAAGGTATCGAGTGTGATCTTCAGTATCACGTCCTTATCGTCATCAATGTAATCTTCTATAACATCAACACATATATAATGGTCATTGGAATCACTTTTGTCGTGTAAATATCATCTAATCAATTCACCCACAATATTCACCTGTAGAAGTGTAGGAACTCTTCGGTAATATATAAATATGCTTTGAAAAAATGAGCACACATCCGTCAGTCGAGTGAATGGATGTATCTGTCCTACACAAGCTTGTAACCACTTCAAATGAAGAGTTCAGCAAAAGCGCTATAATTATGGATCTCTGAGATTTATGACATATTCATTTTCATCAAATTTGTACCCATATGATTACTTCACCAATACGACTGTGTAAGAAAGGAAACCTTTCGATCACTGACATGTTGTAGCTGCCACACGTGTACTATCAGTAGGATTTGCTCACATGCCACTAAAATATCAACAGCAATTTAGAATCCTATACACAACAAAGAGCGAATGCCTACCGTCGTGCCTCAGAGGGCTTTTGAAGGCGTTTTTTTGTTTATGCGTTCGTTTATGTCAATTACTCCTGTGAGTAAAAACACTACCACCAAATCTTATTTTTGGCGCCGCACACCGATTGATGTCAAAGAACATATGACTCATATTGCCCAAACAGTTTTCTAATTTGTTTAGGTATATTATCTGCTATTTTTTTTCTATTTAATCTGGGAATTTGATATGTCAACATTACTGATTATAGGTGACTGGTGGCTTTTAATAAATTAAATATTATGGTAATACTTGCATAACATGATGTAATATGCTACAAAATATCCATGAAATCGTCTCAAAATCATCATTAAATATATTACTGACCATGAAAACATGGCTAAAACATGATAATGGTAACAACAGCGTGAATATTTAATGAAATATAGATAAAAGCTAAATCTTCACTGATAATCGCTTGTTATTTTTGCAATAACTAATAATAAAATAGCTGCAAATGATTAAATCGCTTTAAATAAACACAATGGATTACCTTTGGTTGGATCACCACCTTGAAAATGTATATATACAAGTGTTATTGACGATAGGGGATCGGGAAATATGGAATAATAGTACATTTCATAGTGAATTTGGCGGCCACTTTGTTTTTTTCAGTTTTAAACAGTTTCCAAGGCTGTAAAGAAGTGTTATCCGCCCTAGCGCTCATCTCTGGTATCTATAGAGCATATCTGGATAGATAGATTACTTGTAACAAAGATTTGACCATGGTGACACGATAGCCTTCGATGGCTGGCTGACTACCGTATATCCCCGCGTATAGTGCGACGCCATGTATAATACGAGTTAAGATTTGAGGCCTCGGATGACCTGAAAAACGTCTACCCCTCTGTATAATAGGACCTCAAATTTTGGATGTCGGCAGCGTCCCGCTCGGCAGCGTTCCGGGCCATCTAAATATGAGGCACGGATATTATCTTATTCTACTAAATAGCGCTGTGACACCTGCATAGACGATGCTCAATGACGGCAACAGCGGCAACAGTACAGCTCTGCAAAACCAAAGGGCAGTATCTACTTACTTGTAAAGTAAGCAGATACTGTATTTCCATTTTCCATGGCAGAGTGGATGTCATCGGGACTGTCTCGATGGGCAGACATTCTGAGGCCTGCATAGGCTACATATATATATACACACAATTTTAAAATACCCCTATTTATATTTCGCGGACAAATTTATATTATTTTAATTTATATATTACAAAGACCATATTTTTCGTCGTGTTCAAATAAGAACATTCCAAGATGCAATGTGATTGTAAAACATTTGCAGACTAGCCGCATTGTCTAGACACAAGAGGTGTTTGGTTGTATAAGGTGTCCGGGTGCAATAACACAGCAGCGCTCCATGAACTACAGCTAACAGACACCACCATTTGCTCAATACCGTATCAGCCGCGGCAACAGCGGTAGGCGGTAATGTTATCCCAGCAATATGGACATTCTGAGACCTACATGTATAGAATTTGCGATAGGAGATATAATCAGTCATATCTTGTTATATTTCATCAACGCATTCTCTCATTCCAATAAGAAAATATCATGTTCAGATTTGTCGTACACAATAGAACACTCCCATATGAAAGGTGATCTTAGATTTAATCATTATTAATATAAATGAACAGGTCAGGAGTGTGAATTGGTTGCAGACTAACGGCGTCATTTATCTGCCCGTGGTTGTCAAACGTGCCACGCGCGTCGGCGGGAATGTGAGACGCGGGCTCCCAGCAAACATGACACATTCACCCGATGCTGGTACAATGTTGTGTCAGCGTCGCAGACGGTGGCCCAACAATGTACCAGCATTGGGTGATTGTCTCTTGTTTGCTACTAGTTGGGAACTTAAGGCAGTCTTGTTGTATGTGTGACTGCCAAACACACTGACTGGCCTACGTTTACAGATACATTTTACCGCTAGAGAACTTACCGTTGAACTTAGCGCTAGAGAGCTAAAAATATGTATTAAATTCTACATATATGTATAATACAGGTGCCTTTTTGTGACATGAATAGCTCAGAAAAAACATCGCATTATACACGGGGATATACGGTATGTATATATAGTTTGAATCAAGTTTCAAACCAAATAAAATACAACTGAAACTGATAATATAATATATTTTGTGGTAGATACTTTGTTAACCCTTACAACGCTGAATTATTTTGTATAAACAAATTTAAAATCATCATGATTGTCTTAGTTATCTTTTTCTAATTCATTTGAATATCATTGCATATATTTTATTTCTTTCAGTGCGGGGACCAGGCTTTATACGTCAGAATCTGCCGTCTACAGATGACAGATTCTGACGTATAAAGTCGGTCCCCGGGCTGAAAGGGTTAGGCAAATAATTCCATTTTAGGGATGTCTGTTTACATAAATACAAATATTTTTTATTGTATGAAGCTGGAAATTGTGCCAGCAACTTAGTAGTAACAAACAATTTAGCAGTACAATCACAGCCCAGCAAACACGAGACGTTCACCCAAAGTTGGGTCAATGTTGGGCCAGCTTCTCAGACAATGGGTCAACATTGAAACAACATTGGCTGAACATTTCGTGTCTGCTAGGAGTTTGCTATCCAGTATCGAATCCACTCCCATTTAATTTCATTCGCTGCACCAAGAATTATCTCAAAAGTGCAAATTTAGCTGTGGACTTGACATTAAAAACAAGTTTCACGTGGTAATATTTTGACAATTTTATTGTCATTACTTGAACCTGACATTAAAACTAAAATAGAAACACAATCTTTTTGTAAATTATAGAGAATCTCACCGGCTGCTTCTCTTTCCCGGAGTTGAGATGCAAGGTTTCGCAGAGCATTTTCAGATTCGATCAGTTTGGAAGCATGTTCTTCTTCCTCATGTTGTTCATGTTGTAGTTGTTGTTTAAGATCCAGTTCAGATTCTTTAATTTGACTGTTTTGGCGTTCCACATCCCTGTATATAATTTAATACATATGAAATAAAAATTAAAACTCACCTACTTCTACATGCTCTAAAAAAGTCAGTGAAACATAATATTAAGAGACTTAATGCTGTACATGGCATGTAGCATACTGAAATCATCTATCATCAATTCATATCAGACTAACCTTAAAGCATCTTTAAGCGTAACAATTTCCTTGTTTTTAAGTTGAAGATCTTCAAGTGCTTGCTGTAATTTTCTTTCTCCACGACTTAAATCATCCACTTGCCGTGATTTAGTGTTCTGTATATTTTTTTCCAGTTTAGACACCTGATATAACAAAAAGCAATAACATCCATAAATCAGGTTGGTAGGAGTCCTAGGATTCAAGATGGGCATGGCGCCACCTATCATTGGGTCAGCACATCACACAGGACACCCGGTTAGGGATTCCCTCAATTAAGATTATAAACAGAATCAGTTAACCCTTACAGCGCGGGAATCGAGTTTAGTCGTTAGAATCTGACGTCTGTAGATGTCAGATTCTGACGTCTAAAGTTGATCCCCGCACTGTAAGAGTAAAAATATTTACAATGGTCATAGACCCATAACATAGGTATTCAAATGAAGCGGAAAGAGCTAACTAAGACATTTATAATTATTTCAAATTGAAAATTATTTCTGTGATTCTTTTTTAAATTAGAACTGAATGAACTGCACAATCATAACAGCTGGCAAAATCTATACGCAGGAAAATTTAGGCCCTATTTGAAGATATTTACACACAGTCGCTCTGTGAATTATTTCTTATTACCAAAAGAATATCTGAGAGCACAAACAAATTTGTGCATGCTAACAAGTTAACATGTTATCATTGAAAAGAGGTGAAATGTTTATCCAGGTGCATATTGTGTGCGCTCTACAACCTTATTGAATGTGACTTCAGGCTGATTCTGTACACCAATAGGCTAAACTGGACAGGATAAACTTTTTAAGGAATGTGAATAAAAAAAACATTGAACAGTAAAATGGCGATATAAAATCCAATGTGTTACTTGAGCCACCAATTTTCAATTATGCCTTTCAATGCGGGAACCAACTTTGGATGTCAGAATCTGATGTCTGATTCCTACATCTAAAGTTGATCCCCGCACTGAAAGAGTAAAATATTTATAATGGCTGTAGACATAACATAGGTATTCAAATGAAGCAGAAAAAGCTTACTAAGAAATTTGTGATGACTTCAAATTAAAAATAATTCTCAGGTCTCCACAGTTTATACAAAAAAAATTCAGCATTGTAAGGGCTAATAATATGGGTTTACAAACCCCACCTGATTCTGTAATTGTGCCTGTGTATCTTCCAGCTCGCTGATACGTCTAGCACTGTTCTCTAACATATCCTGACGTTCAGCCAGAGTTTGCTCAAGTTCATTAATAACAGAATCACGGCTTCCTAGTTCTTTTACCAGTGACTTTTTCTGCTCGTGAAGATCTCCAATCTAAAGTACCACATACATTACAATACTTTCAAAAAAATTATTGATAAATGGACTAATAAATTTAGTATTTGAATCAAGTGATTATCAGAACAAATGTAACTGGAAAGAGTTGTTCGGAAACGAACACAAAAGCAGCCCTCCGTTATCAATAGACCACTATTTTAAAATTGTTTGCTCCCAAAAGTTAATCAGGTCATTGGCTGACATTGTTGTGCATATTTGCCAAATAAAAAGAAGATCTGCTGGAAACTTTTCCCCGAAACGCGCTAACAAGTATTTCTTTGTTAGTGGTCCTAGTAATTAAAGGGTTGATTATTTGGGGATCAAAATGTCACAAAAAAAACCCAGTAGTATATTATGGCTATGTGAAGTATGAGGAAGCAGAAATGCATAGATCAGCCATCATGCAAGATTCCCGAGATAATGAAAAAAAAATTAAAATGGCCGATTGGTGGTCATATTGGATTTTTTAGTGTGAAATTTGTCATGGGTTATCCTTGTGTGAGACATTACATTTTGTTTTAAATTCTAAACGGCCATTTAAAAATTGTTGGATCCTAAAAGTTAATCAGGTCATTGGCTGACATAACTGAAAATATTTGCCAAATTAAAAGATCTGATGGCAACTTTTTCCTGAAATGCGCTAACGAGCATTTCTTCGTTAGTGGCCATAGTAATTAAAGGGTTGATGATATGGGGATCAAAATGTCACCAAAACAATCCCCCAGTGGTATGAGATGGCTATGTGAAGTATGAGGAAGCAGAAGTTGATAGATTATTAGCTATCTTGAAAGCAAATAAAAGCGGTGGCGGCATCGGAGGCAGACCGTGTGGAATACAGTAAGCAGCCTGCCTCGGCAAGGGCTGCTTAATTAATATGGTAAAATGAAAATAGTAATTTCACTCTTGGAAAAAAAAACATTAAAAAGTTATATAAAAAAGACACACATATATATCTATCTATAATGTATATATATATTAGGAACTAGATAATTAGCAACTGTAGCACATATATCTATGTCATGATCAGAACACTGCGTTATTCAGATTAGTCGAAGATGGTAATATATTGACAATTACATAATCAGCATACCTCAGTCGAAAATCTTTATTTTACATTCATCCTCACATTAAAGTAATTATTGTGTTTATTTCTATGAAATATTTGCCTACTTGATTGTTATTTCGATTAATTATTATTAATTATTACCAGAAAGTAAAAAAAGTTGCTTCCATTTGAACTTCCTGTAGAAAATTTCAGGTTTTAGAGCAGAGACACTAACAAGCAAACACGAGATATTGAGCCAATGCTGGTTTGATGTTGATCCACAGTTTACGATGCTGGCCCAACATTAAACCAGCATTGGTTCATTGTCTCGTGCTTGCTGGGTATCTGTGGTAAATTGATTCCAGTATTGATCACCTGTTTCTGCTTGGTGTGGATCATGCCCTCTTGGTGCTGCCTTGTCTTGTCTATTTGATCAAGTTGTAATGCCAGCTCTTCTTGGCACACGGTAAGCGCAGCTTGTACTTCCTGCACATGTGTAGATTCTCTCTGAGCCAACTGTTCAACATGTCTTATTTTGTTTTGGTGGTCTTTCTCTTGAGAAGCAAGGTCCTGAAAAAATACAGTAATAGAGATTAGTTTTCCCTGCCTAGCATGCTGAAGCAGTAGCCATAGGAGAAATGCAGGTCTGTCCCAAGATATACCCAATCTATATACCAATCGGTACAATAATGCAATGTCACAACATTTTTTCATAAGGGGCCAACATCTGGGCCCGCTTTCTTGCACAAGTTACTTTTATTGTAGGCTTCAGATTGGTCGAGTAGATCGTGGTTCAGTGTAAACCAATATTACATTTACATCTTTATCTAGTAAGGCAAATGTTTTAGGCATGTGAAACGACAGTTGAAACTTTTTAAATCTGTTCTTTAGTTGGCATTGTTTTGAACAATGTTGTGTGAACAGAGCCATATTAGCTCTTGAATAAAACTTTCTACAAATATATTTGCAGGAGAAGTGGGTCCTGATCAGCTGGATTGACTGCTTGATTGAAAATGTCACAAATATATTGTTTTCAATATGTTTGACATCATGTGTGGTGTCATATTTACTGACGTGTTTCAGATCGAGTAAGGATAGTTCTGTTAAACTATTGGTTTGCTTCAGCTCCTGTACATTGTGTTCTTCTCTCTTCAGCCTGTCTGCTTGCTCCTGAAACTTCTTCTGTACCTGATTAAAATACAGCAAACAAGTTTAAAAACAGTCCATTTTTCCTGTATTGGCAATGCAAGTACATGATACTTAAATCAGGCTAAAATCATCAAAAAGCAGTATTTTTATTTTGGCTTCTTACTATGACCATATGATGTAAACATGTCCATAGACTAGAACTGCAAAAGTTTTTAAATTTTTGTGTTGCGGATTTACCAGTTAAATCTTAAGCAAAATATAAATACAAAATTCCTGTATTTCTTATTTTGGACATGCATGTCCGAAATAAGATATCGGGAATTTTATCATATGGTCCTATTAAGAAGCCAAAATAAAAATACTGATTTTTTATGATTTTAGCCTGATTGTGTCGCTTTAAACATGATACTAAGTTTTGTTCAGGTAGCAGCTAGCAGTGCAAAAATAATTTTGAAAGTAAAACTAAGATTAAGATCTGATGAAATAAAATAAAGAAAAAGAGAATTATTGATAGATTCCACAAAACTAACAATTTCTATTTGCTTCTCCAGCTCTTGGCACTGTTCAATATGCAGCTCCTTCATCCTGGCCACCATAGCCTCATGTCGAGCACGCTCCTGTGTGACTTGCATCAAGTGATTTTTCACTTGTTCCAGCTCTTTTTTATCTCTCTCCATCAAAGGTTCAAGATGGGTCAGCTTAACAGCTTGCTCTGCTGCTTCAGATACTTTTTCGTGCAGTTGTTTTTCTAAGGAAACAACTTGAGAGCGAGTCTTACGTAACTGTAAAAAAACAGCAATATTAATCTTAAAGTTTGAAGAGAGGGGATAATTTCAAATTATTAAAATAATTAATCTTCTAGTGATAAATATTTGTGCAAAAAAGTGATCAATATGTCGTCAATATATATATATATATATATATATATCATTAGGAGTTTAACACTAATCATTTGTATTACTTCTTTGTGAGATTGTTGAATTTGAAAAATTGTCTTCACAAAATTCGTGAAAATTAAAACCTCACAAATATTACCTGATTGACAATACATTGTATTAGGCCTACTATTCAAAAGACATGACGAAGAAATACATTTGTCATCACTGTCAAAAATATATTACTCTTCCCAAAACATGGTAATACATGTATACCTATAGCAAGCTAATAGCACTCTGGCTCAATTATTAAACCTCACCTGTCTCTCAAGTGCAGAATTTTGACTGATTTTGGCAGTTAACTGGTCCTGTAGCTGGCTCAGTTGTGCAGAGCGATGACCGAGTCTGGTGTCCAAAGATCCTCTATCCAAATCTCGTGCAGCTAATTGTTGTTGAAGTAATGTTAATTGCTGAGCCAACTGATCACGCTCTCCCTCAATTCGCAAAACTAAATTTTCTAATTCTGATGCCCGTTCTTCTCCTAAACGAAATGTTAACAGTGTGATAAATGAAGGTTTATTAACTTCACTATACTGCAAATTGAAAGCTATTTTATATTCATTGTAAAATAACCCGCTTTATTTGTTTCCATATTCATTGGTGTATGTAATGGAGGCGATTTTCTTGATGACTCTGGGTGTCAGCCTTTAAATTTAAAGGTTATAGGTTAGACCCCCCATACAGTGATCACACAATATGTTAGTTATCCTGCCCAAAATATCCTACTGAAACTTCAAAAGTTATTGTGTCAAATGAATGTACACCAAAAGTCAACCCGCAACTGTGTTCACTGGTGCTCAGACAGTTATAATACGGTATTGAGATGAGGTGTGTGTGACAAATGAGTGAGATGAGTTAAAGACGGGTTAACCCTTAGCACACTGATGTCGACTACAGTTGACTATACTATTGTTTTCTCATGTTTTAATTATCTTGTATAACCAGGTTTTAAAAATTAAATATGTCTCACATCTGTGATAATCATATACATTTCAACCTTGATTTTGCAAGTTAAACTAATTTTAAGTCACTTGAAGTTGTGGATCCCGACACAATTTCAAGTGGCTGAAAATTTAAATTTCTTGACTCAGTGTTTTCTGACTTCACCACTTGGCAGTCTTTAAGATAATCATTTCACTCTTTTATGAGAATTTATACATCAAGACACATTCATGTTAGCATTCACTGATAGTCCAGTGTGAAAGATGCTCAAGCTAAAGGACACTCCACAGGTTTCAATAAACTAGTTTTTATAAAAAAAACATACCTTTCTTTAATTCCAAAGATAGTGACTCAAATTCATGTTGCAATTTTTGAAGCTCGGAGACAGATTTAGTAATCTGAGCATCATTATTTGGCAGATTTTGCAGCCTTATATTTAGCGTCTGTATTTCTGTATCCCTCTCAGACAGTTGATGTCTATACAGAAAGAGTAATAAAGCAGTAATATAAGCCACAGACATGCGAAATGCTGTACAGAAATATATTTATGCCTCACAAATTTATCAGATTGCATATATTAAAATTTGAAGATTCATCAATTGATTAGAAATTCACATTTCTTTAAATTGTGTATCACTATCTCAATCATGCAATTTAAGCAGTTCAAAGTTGATATAACAGAATTGTCACAGAGATACTGAAACATGATGAATTAATACCTATTTAATATGGCAAAATGTATGTTTCTAATGTACATATAGATAATCTAATTGAGAATACATAAAATATTAAATTGCTAGGATTTTCGAGTTACTTACTTTAGTTGAGAAATGACAGCCCCACTAGCTTGCTGTGATGGTTTAGACAGTGTCTCTAAGTAACTACCATCCAAGTCTTCTTGACCATTGGTAGTTTGATCAGTCCCTGTACTGTGGCCACTGTCTCTCTGGCAGAAATTAAATTATTTATAGGTATAGAAAAGTAATTACCTAATTATAGGTAGAAAATATTATAGTATAACATAGTGGTAGTACCTTTCTCTTTAACACATTGAACCCTTACGATGCAGCAAAGTTTTTTGAACGAAAATTTTGCTGGAAATGTTTTAATAATAGCATTAACTTTTTCTCATTTGTCACCCACTTCAAGTCATCTTCATCCACTACAAGTCGAGAATTGCGACAGCAATTCGCGGCTTGTAGTGGATGGATATAACAATGGTAAATTCAGGCCTGAAAGGGTTAAAAAGGTAATTTATAAATGCAAAAGTTTACATCAGACGGGCAAGTGGTTGCCACATCGCCAAATGCGGTGACAGAAGCAAAATCTCTGTAATGTAGATACACTATTTCACCTGACCACCCCTGGTAAAGTGAACACTTACTGCCACACTTTCACCTGCCCTGGACTGGAGATGATGTGCTACTGCTTCCAGTTGACTAAGCTGAGCCTGACTATATCCAATTTCCTGTTGGCACTTTCTTAGTTGTTGTTCTTGCTGCTCTATCACTCTCTGTAATTGCTGTTTCTCCAGTCTCAGTTCTTCCAATTCTTGGACCTGGCCCTCCAAGTACTCTATGGAAAGAAAAGTCATTTGTCAGTAATACAGTTATCCTGGTGAGGTAGTTTATTTGAATTTTCAACCACTTAAGGCTGTGTCTCGCTACCGCGATCCACAACCTCAAGTGGTTGAAAATTACTCATATTTGTTTTATTTCAGACCAAAGATTAGGAAATATTGATGTTTAAACAGTCATTTCATTAGCGATAACAGTTATTTATTAGGCAAATAAAATAGGTTAAAAACGACAATAGTCGCGATCAGCAGGATAAGGGTTTAGGAGAAAGTTATATGTTTTGACAACAATGAATAAGTGTACCCTTCTCATCTTCTGTCAAATATGGACAAGAGCATGACGACGAATGTTCGCAGCAATGACAATATTAATGTCAGCTGCGACAATAGTGATGCTAATAGTGTAAGTTGCGACTGCATAATATATGGAAATATTATTTCTATGCTCAAATAGCTTTAAATGTCAAGATCATATCAGTTTTTTAAAATATTTTTCATGTTCAAATACAACTGTTTTAGAACACCAGTGCATCCATTAAAATACCTCATTGAAAAAAACGTTCTGATGTTCCATTTCATATACTGTAGATCTGGTAGTATTCGCTAGGTTTTAATTCTCGCGAAAATTCACTAGTTTAAGAATCTCGCGAAAATTATTATTATGAGCTCTAATCATCATCGAAATCAATAATTTGCGAATTCTAGACTTTGAAAAAGTCCCAAAATCACACATTCACGAAAATCTAAACACACAAAAATTACCAGATCCACAGTATTACAATTATGTAATTTATCATTTTCATTCATCCCGAGATGGGAATTTTGGCAGAAGTTCAAATCCTCAATGAAGATAAGAATACAATGGTGTTAGGAGGGTAATTTGCGGGTATATGTGAACTGATGAATACCATACTAGGAAAACATAATTCATGTAGAGTAAAGTATAAAAAAGTATTATTTTTACAGCCGAATTGTTGTGGCATTTCTAATCTAATTCAACAAACTAGGGATAAATGTACTGAAAGCGATTCATCACTGACTCAACTTTATGGTCTAAATATTCATAGACAGCAAATGTGAGTAGTGTATTCTTTTAAAGTATTGAACTCAAACTATATCTACGCAGTGTACATCACCAAATTTTATTTGATAATAAATAGTTATTGATTTGGCTTGACATGTGCTCCAGCTTCTCAGTACAGGGACTGAATTTTTAGATGTCAGTATCTGATGTAAAAAATTAGTCCCCCACAGATGGGTTAACTGTTTACCCGCCATGTTATATAATTTAATTTTCCCCTATTTGAAGTTGTCTCACTACCGCGATCCACAACATTAAGCAACTGAAAATTCCAGTGTAGGGGTTAACCCTTGAAACCTGAATTTTTTAATAAAAATCATGGCAACCAAAGGGGTTTTCTCAATTCGAAATTATCATAATTGTCCTAGTTAGCTCTTTCTGATTCATTTGAATACCTGTGTTATGGGTCTACGGCCATTAGAAATATTTTTACTCTTACAGTGCGGGGATTGGCTTTAGTAGCCAGAATCTGTTGTCTACAGACATCAGATTTTGTCGACTACAGTCGATCCCCGTGCTGTAAGGGTTAAAGGGTTAAATACAACGTTTAACTATTAGAAAAATTATCGTTTATTTCTTACCATCTCTTCTCTAAAATACGTAAGATTCACATACATTAGTTAAAGCTCTCATGGAGGCATTTAACAGTTCTTATCATTTTACTTACTAATATGGTGTCTGTCTTCAGCTATCTGAGATCTAAGTTGCAGATTGTGCTCATCAGTATCATTTCGAGCCTCTGCCTCTAAATTTTGATCCTCCTTGACATTCCTAATGAAACATAATATAAATATATGGCTTTCTGAAATGCAAGTATTTTTTCGAAGAGGAAAAATGGTTCGAAACATAATATGTTTCGAACCATTTTTCCTTTTCAAAAATATTACGCCATAATACAACAATAGGTAATATGTATTAACGACTTTTCTAATGTAGGTAAATTAATAGTATATATTTATTCCATAAATGTGGGAAATACCTTGCTGATAATTAGATATTGATTCAATGACAACATACAGTAAATATACAATAAAGATAATGTGGGGAGAAAAATCTCAAAAAACCTTAAATTATAGAAAGCTGTTGCAGCTATATTTATTTTAAAAAATCTATCTGGTGCAAAGAGGTGTCTGAGACTACCTAATTATTATTATTGCTAGCCAAACAAGTATATTTTTCAAGGTAACTGATAATTACCAACACTCAAAATTCATCTTAAAAGTATGTCATATTACAACCGACAATTTTGAGAATTACACTATTGCCTAAAATTATCAAGGCACCAGTTTTTTGCTCCTTATATTTGGCCCTCCTAAATTTAAATACATGCTATAGTTTCTCAAAATATTGGATCTAATTCTTATTAGCTTGACTCACTGAATTTGTTCTTGTAAGCCTTCTATGGTCAGTTGTAGATGAGCTACGTTGTTCAGTAAGTTTTCTTGCTCTTTATTTGAATGATTCAGTTGCATCTTCAAATTCTCTTTGTAAGATTCATTCTAAAAATAAAGTGTACTCCTGTGGTGTGAGTGTCATATATTGTTTTCAAAAGCAAGAGGTTCTAAATTCCAGTATATAGATGAACTTTTATATTATATGTCTAAAATATCAAGCATGACATATCTTTGAGATGTAAAATTTTTTAATTCAAAGTAAATAAATAGAATCATGCAAATACAGTCAGCAAAGATATCGTATTATCAAATTATAAATTTGTTTTCTATTCCACGTGAAATTGCTAAATTTTAAATACACACCCAGCAGTACAGTGAGGTAATATGAAAAAGTAACACTCGAATAAACACATAACTTTAAAATTTGTCACAAATATATGCCAATCAACATCTAGTAATATTGTTTTGATTGATAATTCTGTCTAAATCAAGTATGACTGGATAGTGGTAAGTTAAGCACAAACAATTAGTGTAACATGAATACATATATATGGGTTAAAGAAAAAAATCCTGAGCACTAATTTTTATTAGATCCTGATAATAACAATAGTAGCAGATAGGTTCGATGCTAGCAAAGATGTTCTGTTCACTAATAAAGTGGTTTCATTAATTGGATTATGAAGATATGTACAAACCTGCTCTTGATGTTCCTTTGCTTTAAACTTGAATTGCTCATAAGATTGCTGAATTTTCTCTGCTGCCCGTAAAGCTGATTCTCTCTCATTTTGCATTCTGAGAATTGAGAATAGGAGCAATTTACACCATGTAACACATATTACAATATCACAATATTTGAGAATTCACATGCAAGATTCAATCAAACATTTGAACTTAATTTCCATGTACTCAAACAAACTCATAATTGACAAGGGAGAGAGCTATAGTGCTTTTCAGCGCTGCTTGACCTACTGCAAGGAGAACAATTACCAGCACTCCTGAACAAAACTTTTTAAGATTATCAGCTTCTAGCATGGTTTGTGTCAGTCAGTTCAGCAAGTGAAATCTCAATTAACCCTTTAACCCCCAAATTATTCAATTTGACATTTCACCCACTTGAAGTTGTGTCTCGCTGACACGATCCACAACTTCAGGTGAGTGAAAATTATTCAGATTTAACAAAATGGAGGGCAAATCTTTTCAAAGCTTGCTGGTTGATGTCACATTTTATCTTTAACATATTCAAAATGTGGCACTTAATGTGCTAATAAAAATAAAATCACGAATATATGCTACACCGGTGGTTAAAGGGTTAAAGGACCTGTCATTTAATTATATACTGCTGTCTGCCTCAGCAGGTCGAAACATTGTGACCGCTGTGGCGGACCAACATACAACAACAAGAATCACATGTCGAATGAATTTATTTCCACTTACAGAGTCTTTTTATGCGGGTGTATTGTATCACACGAGTGTACAGCCACCAGGCCAGAACTGTGTATCTCCAGGCTTAGTATGAGAGGCTCCACACCGCTACACAGCTCCCCCAAGACTGGCGATACACAGATGGACCAAATGTGCACAAAATGTACTTTAAATGAATTTAATTGTCTTTTGTGAACTTTTTGAAAGGCCTTCCTCTGCGTTTTGGTTGTGCCACAGGAACTGGAAAGTCCAAGTCTGTATATACCGCTTTAAGACGGTCCAGTGAAATTACCTCTGGGCGACCACCTAGGTCGACCAAAAACGTTTTTTGGCCTCTAGAAAGAACTCGATATGGCCCGTCATAAGGTCTTTGCAGTGGATTTTTGTGAGAGTCTTTTGTAATAAACACAAACTTGCTCTGTAATATGTCTCTAGGTACGTTATGAGATTGAGAGCCATGCATCTGTGTTGGCACTGGAGCTAACGTTTTAACTCTGTCTCTCAACTGTTGGAGGTGTGACCTTGTACAGCCAGGATCTTGAGGTGCACCGATGAATTCACCTGGCACAGTTAATGGGGCACCATAAACTAACTCCGCTGAAGATGCAGACAAATCCTCTTTGGGAGCTGTGCGAATACCTAACATTACCCATGGGAGTTCATTTTTCCAGTTAGGCGAGTTTAAACGGGCTCTCAAAGAGGACTTGAGGTGTCTATGAAACCTTTCTACAAGGCCATTGGACTGCGGGTGGTATGCTGTAGTATGATGGAGCCTTGTGCCAAACAACTCAGCAATCGAGGCCCAAAGTTGAGAGGTAAACTGAATTCCTCGGTCAGACGTGATTTCAGCTGCTACACCGAAACGCGTAATCCAGTTGGCTATTAGCGCCCGAGCACAAGTTACAGTGGAACAGTCCTTGAGTGGTATCGCCTCCGCCCATCGTGTAAATCGATCTACGATTGTTAGGAGGTATGTGAAACCCTGCGAAGGCGGTAGAGGACCAACCAGATCGACATTAATATGTTCAAATCTACGAGCTGGCACAGAAAATGTTTTCAATGGTGCTTTAATATGTGTTTGTATTTTCGATGCTTGGCACTGAATACAAGCCCGAGACCATGTATTGACTTGTTTGTTGAGGCCATGCCACACAAATTTTTGTGCCACCAGTTTGCGAGTAGTCTTGGCACCAGGATGTGAAAGCCCGTGGATGACGTCAAAAACTTTACGGCGTAGAGTCTTAGGCACAACTGGTCGCGGTCTACCTGTTGTAATGTCACAGAGTACAGTTGTGCCACTGGCGACATCAAGCGTAACGTCTTCCAGATGCAAACCCGAAATAGCTGTGCGATAATCCTTCAACTCTGGGTCTTTAATTTGTTCCCTTGCCATCTCCTTGTAATCAATACCATCACATATGGCACTGATTATCGCACGTGATAGTGCGTCGGCTACGACATTAGTTTTTCCAGAGATATGTCTGATGTCTGTTGTGAACTCTGATATGGCTGCCAGATGGCGCTGCTGTCTTGCCTACCATGGTTCCGAAGCTTTAGCAAGCGCGAAAGTGAGAGGTTTATGATCGGTAAATGCAATGAAAGTGCGACCCTCCAGCATAAACCTGAAATGTCTTATACTTAGATATAAGGCTAATAACTCACGGTCAAATGTGCTGTACTTTAGCTCAGGAGTGCGGAGCTGTTTGCTGAAAAATGCGAGAGGTTTCCAGACCTGTCCCACACGTTGTTCTAGTACGGCTCCAATAGCGATATTTGAAGCATCGGTGGTTAGGGAGATAGGAGAGTCTACTACGGGATGAGATAGCATGGTCGCATGAGCGAGAGTATCCTTAGCACTATGAAATGCACCGGTCATTTCAGGTGTCCAAGTGAGGGTTTTGTCACGTTTGCTATTTGAAACTGCTGAATATAATGGTTTCATTATCTTGGCCGCTGAAGGTATGAAACAATGGTAAAAATTAACCATCCCAAGAAATTCCTGTAGACCTTTTACAGAGCAGGGCTGAGGGAATTGTTTAATTGCCTCAACTTTGCTAGGCAAAGGGCTAGCGCCATTTTTATTAATCAAATGGCCAAGAAATTCAATTTTGGGTTGACCAAACTTACATTTCTGGGGGTTTAGGATTAATCCATACATTCTAAGCCTATCAAGTAGCTGTCGTAAGTGACTAAGGTGTTCTGCTTCATTGCGACTTCCTATGAGTATATCGTCCAGGTACACAAACACGAAATCAAGACCCCTGCACACCCTATCCATCAACCTTTGAAAACTTTGAGCTGAATTACATAAGCCGAAAGGCATTCTTACGAATTCGAAAAGTCCGAAAGGGGTTATGATGGCTGTTTTAGCAATGTCGTTGGCAGCAATTGGAATTTGGTGGTAACCACAAATTAAATCGACTTTTGAAAAAACGTGATTACCAGCCAGGTGTGCAGAGAAGTCCTGTATGTGGGGAACAGGATATCTGTCGGGTAGAGTTTTGTCGTTGAGCCTCCTGTAGTCCCCACAAGGCCGCCATCCACCACTTTGTTTTGGCACAATATGTAACGGCGATGCCCATTGGCTATCCGACCTGCGTATTATGCCCAAATCCTCCATGGATTCGAACTCAGCTTTCGCTACAGCAAGCTTATCTGGTGCTAGACGCCTGGCATGTGCATGTATCGGCGCACCCGTAGTGGATATGTAATGTTCTATGCCGTGCTTTACTGTCGGGGATGAGAAGGTTGGCGTAGTTATCTCTGGATACTCAGAGAGCAGCTTTGAATAAGAGTCACCGACCGAGATGGCGTCTAGGTGAGGTGCGATTGAGGTGGATCTTTGAAGAGGCACCGCGTGGTATGTCTGAGTATCTACTAATTTTTTACCATCAAGATCCACCAAGAAAGTGTTGGCACGTAAAAAATCAGCACCGAGTAGAGGACGTGACACATTTGCAATGACAAAATTCCATTCATATCTGCGGGTACCAATGTAGAGCGGCACCATGCGGGTACCATAGGTACGTATGGTACTGCCGTTGGCTGCTTGTAATGCCTGTCCACATGGCTTGGTGCGTGTATCAATATTAGTGGCGGGCAGCACACTAACTTCAGCGCCAGTGTCAACTAGGAAACGTCTACCAGAGTTTTTATCACATATAAATAACAAATTGTCCTGCTTAGATGCAATATTGTTGACTGTGACTTTGAAATCACAAGGGGGTCGACACTGTTTAGCTTTTTTGCCGAATTTATGGTGATAGTAACAGCATGTGGACTTAGGCGTACTTACAGTGTACTGTGGTTGTATAACCTTGCTAATAGCCATTGGTTGGCTTGTTGATTTAGCCTGCCACAATACGTCCGCCTTTAAGGCAATTTTTCTTGCGTCCGTGAAATCGTCGTTAGCCAGTTGTAACCGTATATCCTCTGGAAGTTGCTCAAGAAAAATTTGCTCAAAAAGGGGACAGTTCTGATGATTATCTGCTAATACTAACATTTCGTCCATAAGTTCAGACGGCTTTTTGTCGCCTAAACCGTTCATGTGAAGCAACTTTGACGCTCTGTCACGCTTAGCGAGGCAAAACGTGCCAAGTAACCGTGATCGTAGTGAAGTGTATTTATCCTTTTCTGGTGGCGTGGATAAAATGTCGGTGATCCGACTAGCTGTCTGTTGATCAAGTGCAGCCACGACATAGTAGTATTTCGTTTCATCCTCCGTAATTTTGCGTATGTGAAATTGCGCTTCGGCTTGTGTAAACCAAACTTGAGGGTGTTCTGCCCAAAACGTGGGCAATTTCAGCGAAACAGCGTCTACCATGATTGCGTGCAGCGAAATATAAATCGGTGCAATCCAAAAATGACGTTTTTGGACATCGGGGTCACCATATGTGGCGGACCAACATACAACAACAAGAATCACATGTCGAATGAATTTATTCCTACTTACAGAGTCTTTTTATGCGGGTGTATTGTATCACACGAGTGTACAGCCACCAGGCCAGAACTGTGTATCTCCAGGCTTAGTATGAGAGGCTCCACACCGCTACACCGCACTAATTAATGGGTCATAGCACTTGGAGTTGACTTTGATAATATTTACAATCATACAAATAAGATAGTGGTTAATCGTATATGATTCTTTATGATGTAACTCCATGGACAGCCTCGCTTACTGAATGACAGTCTCCCACTGACTGCCATTATAACTCTGCAGTACAATTAGCCACTATGTACAGATAAACCACTCACTTTTTCAGCAATTTAGACACAGATGCATTCTCTTCCCTCAGTTTTGCCAGTGTTTCTTTAGCTTCTATCAGTTGTGCCTCACTTTGTTCCCATCTTTCCTCTGCAGATCTAAACAAAGAATCACCTCCTGTTCTTTAACTTTATTTGCCTTGTACAACATTAGTCTTTGACATTTGGTTAGTCATTGGTCTGTTTTAAAACCCTTTACCAGCTAAGTTCTAAAATTTAGTTTAGCCTCGCTAATGCGAGCCACAACTTTAACTCCGTGAAAGATACTCATACGCGTATTTGTATACTTTTAGATGGAAGATTTACAATTTCTACCGATTGAACATCAATTTGAATCGCAAACCCTGGTATTTAAAATGATAAAAAAGTTTTAAAAACGATAATGGTTGTGTAAAGCGCTTCAAGGGTTAAATAATAAAAAGAACTTCACTTTGGACTTACTTGACTGAGATGTAATGGCGGTGAAGATATGACATTAGACACCATTATATAATTGTGATTTACTTTTTGTAATCTAGTATAAAAAAATGCAACAGTGATTTCTTCAGCAAATAAAACAAACTGAAAACAACTATAGTCGAGCTCAGCGCTTTGAGGGTTAACCCTTAGAGCACTGATGTCGACTACAGTAGACATTCTGTGTTTTTATTAGCAACTGTATAACCCCTGAGAACCAGTTGTTAAAAATTAAATACGGTTTCAATCATGAAACACTGATATATGTTGGGACTTAAATCTCACAAATCACACAAATTTTTTGTTACTTAAAGTTGTGGATTGCGGTAGCGAGACACAATTTTAAGTGGCTGAAAATTTAAATTTCTTAGCTCAGTTGTCTAAGGGTTAATCATGAAAATAAGTCAGGAGGTGAACAAGATCACTCTTGGACAGTATTAAGTTAGTTTGTGAGTAAAAATTAAAAATTGTATATTAACAAAAATCTGAGTGATAAATAGCTGTTACTTTGCACCTGAAAACAGGGGACCGTTTCTTCAGAGGTTCAACAATTCTGACATCATCAGGGCCTCACAGAAGGTACACTATAACTTCGTCAAGTATATTTTATATACCGGTACCTCTCTAGTTCTATGTCTTTTGAAATTTAGGTTAAGAGGTACAATTTTTGAGATGTAGGTAGAGTTCCTGGTGCAAATACAAGAAATGAGAAACAAACAATCCACTGTACACAAACAATGTAATACCTCAGTGTTGAATGGTGAATGTGACCTTGCTCACGCAAACCAGTTATTTCTTCCTGCAGCTTCCCATTTTCAGCACGAGTAGATTCAACTTGTTGAAGGGTGGCTTCAAGCTGAAAAGTGTAAGTCATGATAAGGGCACATGTCTAACTGATGAATTTCAAATATTCAAGTGCTATAGTTATCACTGAAGACCACGAACCACAGCACCATCAACGAGGGAAATCCTCCCTGTAAGCCGTTTATCCCAAGGCTTTTCACAAGCGACATTTGACTGTTCGGCACAATTAAAACATGGGGCATTTAACCCTTACAGCGCTGGGATAGACTTTAGTCGTCAGAACCTGATGTCTGTAGACGTTAAAGTAAATCCCCGCACTGTAAGAGTAAAAATATTTCTAATGGTCGTAACCCCATAACATAGGTATTCAAATGAATCAGAAAAAGCTGACTAAGACACTTATTATGATTTCGAATTAATTAAAACCCTTTGGTTTCCAAGATTTATCCAAAATTAATTCACCGTTGTAAGGGTTAGACTTTGTCATTTGAGCATAGGTGCCAGTGATTGATAGTTAACTCTTAAGCATCATTTTAGTCATTTTTAATGTTGTATTAAACAAATATGCGTAATTTTTAATGTAACGCTTTAAGAGTTGAGAATGATTTTAACATAATAACAGTGCCACAAAACTGTGATAAAATGTAACAGTCCTTTGAATATTAACAACACCTCCTCACAATAATATAGTGGATTGAAGTTTCAATTAGATGCAGGATTATTTTGTGTTATTTATCTTTATTACATTTTTGGCAACAAATGTTTTGTTTGTGATCATTTGACCTATTATTCAAATACCCCTGATAAACACTGACAGATTATAACCACATTAATTGAAATAACATACATACATTTGTAGAGCTTAAGGTGATATATTCAATCGGTTGATCAGCGCCTTATTATTATTCATCAGTGAGTTAAAATGATTTTTTATGATACAAAATTAAAAATAAATGAGTTAAAAATTCAGTTGACTAGTTAGATCATTTGCAGCTTCTGTGGTGAACAACGTTTTATTAATAAACTGTTTTTACATCACATTGCTTTTCAGTCATTTTCATCATTCTTCACAATAACATTACCCTTGAAACGCTAAATTACCACTTGGATGTTTTGTCTCACTACCGCGTCCCACAACTTCAAGTGGATGAAATGAGACCAAACATTTACAAATCTTGATGTTTAAACACACATTTCATTCCCAATAACATTGATTTGATCAGCTAATAAAATGGATTGTAAAACGACTGTAGTCATGATTAGCGGGCGAAGGGTTAATCAAAATAAGGACACAAGAGGATTTCAAGCTTACCTGTTGACCCTTCTGGTAAAGTTGAAATCCTTGATCTTCTAATTGGTTAACGATGCTATGATTTTGTGACACCAACCTACTATTTTCTTCTCTCAGTCCTTGTAAACGGTGTCGTAATGACTCATTATTATAACTGAGATTTGTTGAGCCACCAGAAGCAGAAGATCTCTACAAAATAAGACAAATATGTGTTCAGTGCAGGTATTTATAAATCGACCTAGAAATGAATCTATATGACTTCTGAAATTATTTGCCTCTTATTTTTTCCTGTGAGATGCGAATTGCTGTCGAAAATTGTGTAACCTCACATTAAATAAAGTCATGCATAAAATGTGTAGCATAAAATATGATATATAAAAGCTCAGAGCTGCCTTATTGTGATGGATTTCAATTTTTTATTAATTAACCATTCAAGCCCTTGCAATGCATGAAGCATTATTTTACATCCCTGAAAACAGACTTAATTTTCCTACAACTAAGGGTTTTAGAACAAAAATTCCCATGAAACTGGCTTACAAAAACATGGCAATTTTCTTTAATTTTTAAATTACATCAAATCATATTCATCCACTACAAGTCTAGAATTGCGACAGCAAATCGCGGCTTGTAGTGGATGAAGATGACAATGGTAAATTCAGGCCTGAAAGGGTTAAATACATTTTATTGAAAACATGCACAGTCATGCATATGGGCAATAATACGGTTATGGTATACCAAAATTGGACATCATCATCAAAATTTAGAATACCCATAATTTCAACAATAGCCATTTGCAATTGATGACATACATGTCTGCGACATAGTTTTGGAAGGAGAAGATAGTTACACAAGGATAAAGAGGAAAAAACACAAATTGATTCAGCAAGGTCCTGGTAATTTGTCGGACGTTCTCTGACAGATGATTTTGCTCATAAATAAGGCTTCCGCTTAAATACTTACGCATTATCATTTTAAACTGAATACATAACCTTGATACAACATCACATGCCAAATTATACCATGGATATTACACCCTTTTTAATTAAAATCAACATTTTATGATAAAATGTTGGACGTTCTCTATAAAAAAATGACATGCTCTGTATCTTCTACAATAGGACAAACATGTACGAATTGATTTTATAATGCAAAACATAGCCTGGAACTGTACCTATACAAATAAGCTCACAACAATATTACGTCTATATGTATGCAAAATTGGAACTTTTAATTACATGAAATATGTCGGACATACTTTGGACAGACAACAGTTGTGTCGGACGTACAACTGGACAGACAACAGTCATGTCGGACATACCACTGGACAGACATCAGTCAAATAAGATTATGTTCCAGTAATGATGGCACACACAAACTTTGACAGCAATGAATAAAATGCAATGGACGAAGGACTCGTGTCGTACGTAACTTGGGACAATAACAACGATTAAACCATGTTCGTTATGTTATTTGGGACGTCATAGACACGATGAACAAGCGGATGATGAATTGAAAATGTAAACTACTGCAAAACAAAAATTCAACTATAAAATAAACAGTTGCTTCGTTTAATAGACAATATGAATAAAAAGCTCAATTATTTAAATAAATTTAATCGTTAAATTCATAATAATATATAGACCCACAAGCAAGCGGCTATTCAAAAGCCTATTTAAAAACATTAACCCATATCGATGGCAAAGAGGCAGAACCACGTATTTCCAAAGTCAAAGGTGTTAATCACACAAAAGTCAGCTTTTAAGAGTAGCTAGGCAAGAGGGGCATGCTCTTATAAGCTGACTTTTGTGTAGTTCAAATGTGTTCATATATAGGCTATATATAGGATTTTCAACACATAATTACCTTCAAACCGACGTTGTCACTTTTGAATGTGGCGATGTGAATTTGAACCTAAACATGAACATTGTAACAGCAGCTTTCAAGACTTAACAGTTTATAAACTACTATCGTAACCCTGTGAATAATGCCATTCTGAATAAAGTTAATTCATTAACTGTAGATTAATGTGGCTGTGTAGTAATGTGTGTGTTTTTAACAATAACACGGTTCCATCACCTAGGATGATCAATAACGTTATTTTATATAGATCTGAGTATGATGTGACGATAAATGCACACACATTTTGCAAACATGTTTACATTGATTATATGATATCGATGTACATGTAATAAAATGTGTTCAACATAATTTAAATATAAATGTATTACTTTGTTATTTTAAAGCAATACTATCTATAAGAAATTGATGTGAGATGGTCATCAATCATATTTAGTGAGTCTATATTTAAGTTGTTAAAGGCTAACACTTATGAATATGGACTTATAACATGGGAAATAATTTTGTAGTATAATCACTATGACCATTCATAAACATTTTAAATTAATTGAACATATATGAATGTTAATAAAACAATAAACAGAAAACAAAATATACATTTTTATAAATATATATTATTCGTATTTATATTTTCATTTTCTACTGGTCACCTGCTAAATACCCTCGATACATAATTGGTAAACAGCCAATGGAGGTGAATTGTCAATAAATGAAAACTTAATAAAAATAAAATCAATGAAATACATCAATGTAAAACAAAACTACCCCTCTATAAAAAATGGTTTCATTTAATGTAATTATTTTCTTTCAAGATGTATGTTATGGTGATGGAAACTTAAACCAGTAAATTATTTGGCAGTTAAAACAACACTATAATCCAGCTCAATGTACCAGCATATCCTGAAATTATTGTTTGGCCGTTCCATGGATAACGAACAAGAACATGGCAATAGACAAAAATAAATGGAAACAATTATCAACGTACAAAAAAAACAATAATCTAGAAAATTAATTGTGCTCTCGATTTGCAACTGAACGTTTAGAATTAGTACCCGTTAGTTTGTGTTCAAAATCATAACATGACTTATGTTAATATTGAACCATCTTAGGTATTAGCACTGACATCAGCAGGGTATGATTCACGACCGTACTGGACTAAAATATATTCGCCTGACACATACATGCAGGGCTCCCTGAAAAACAATTTAATACGGTAGAAATGTTTACATATACCACAGAATGTTAGAGGTCTATGCATATAGTATAGAGAGATTAAATCAAGATTAGGTAATCGCAAAACATGACATTTGTCATGTTAATAGTAAACATCTTGGCTATTATTATTATTATTATTATTATTATTATTATTATTATTATTATTATTATTATTATTATTATTATACATATATATCATATAAGGTCAACGGATCATTCAAAATATGGAAGGGGAGAGGGAAGAGAGAGGGAGAGGCTCTGGGAGAGGGAGATGTTCTGGGAGAGGGAGAGGCTCTGAGAGAGAGAGAGGAGAGAGAGAGGCTCTGAGAGGGAGAGATGCTCTGGGAGAGGAAGATGCTTTGGGAGAGAGGGAGAGGCTCTGAAAGAGAGGTAGGGAGAGGCTCTTTGAGAGGGACAAGCTCTGGGAGAGGGAGAGGCTCTGAGAGAGAGAGGAGAGGAAGAGGCTCTGACACAGAAAGGAGAGGGAGAGGCTCTGAGAGAGAGGCTCTTAGAGAGATGCTCTGAGAGAGAGGGAGAGAGAGGGAGTGGAAGGGAGATAGAGAGCGGCTCTGAGAAAGAGAGAGAGAGAGGCTCTGAGAGAGAGATGGGAAGAGAGAGAGAGAGTCTCTGAGAGAGAGAGAGAGAGAGAGAGAGAGAGAGAGAGGAGAGAGAGGTTCTGAGAGAGAGAGGGGGAATTAGAAAGAGGCTCTGAGAGAGAGAGGCTCTGAGAAAGAGAGAGGGAGAGAGAGAGGCTCTGAGAAAGATAGGGGGAGAGAGGCTCTGAGAGAGAGAGGCTCTGAGAGAGAGAGAGGGGGGAGAGAGGCTCTGAGTGAAAGAGAGGGGGGAGAGAGGCTCTGAGTGAGAGAGAGAGAGAGAGAGAGAGAGAGAGAGAGAAAGAGAGAGAGAGAGAGAGAGAGAGAGAGAGAGGGAGAGGGAGAGGGAGAGGGAGAGGGGGAGGGAGGCTCTGAGAGAGAGGCTCTTAGAGAGATGCTCTGAGAGAGAGATAGAGAGCGGCTCTGAGAAAGAGAGAGAGAGCGGCTCTGAGAAAGAGATAGGAAGAGATGGAGAGAGAGTCTCTGAGAGAGAGAGGGGAGAGAGGCTTTGAGAGAGAGAGGGGGAAATAGAGAGAGGCTCTGAGAGAGAGAGGCTCTGAGAAAGAGAGGGGGGAGAGAGAGGCTTTGAAAGAGAGAGGGGGAGAGAGGCTCTGAGAGAGAGAGGCTCTGCGAGAGAGAGAGGGGGGAGAGAGGCTCTGAGTGAGAGAGGGGGGAGAGAGGCTCTGAGAGGGAGAGAGAGAGAGGCTTTGAGAGAGAGAGAGAGGCTCTGAGAGAGAGAGGCTCTGAGAAAGAGAGGGGGGAGAGAGAGGCTTTGAAAGAGAGAGGGGGAGAGAGGCTCTGAGAGAGAGAGGCTCTGAGAGAGAGAGAGGGGGGAGAGAGGCTCTGAGTGAGAGAGGGGGGGAGAGAGGCTCTGAGAGGGAGAGAGAGAGAGGCTTTGAGAGAGAGAGAGAGGCTCTGAGAGAAAGAGGGGGAGAGAGAGGCTCTGAGAGAGAGAGAGAGAGGGGGGAGAGAGAGGCTCTGAAGGAGTGAAAGAGAGAGGGGGGAGAGAGAGAGGCACTGAGAGAGAGAGATGCTCTGAGAGAGAGGGGGAGAGAGAGAGACTCTGAGAGAGAGAGAGAGGCTCTTGTAGAGGCTCTGAGAGAGAAAAGCTCTGAGAGAGAGGGGGAGAGAAGCTCTGAGAGTGAGGGGGAGAGAAAGAGGCTCTGAGAGAGACAGGAGAGGGAGAGGTCCCACAATAACGGCCAACATACTGAAAATTGGGCAGAACTTACAGTCTGTCCTGGAAGAACGTCCAACAATTGAACAAACGTAATCTGTCCTATGAATATGAGGCTATGAAAACAGCCGACATAGTAAAATTATTGGGTAGCACTCACAATCTGTCCTGGAAGAACGTCCGACAAACGGAATCTGTCCTACGAAAACAGCCGACATGATAATGACATTGAACATCTGTCCTGACATCACGGCCGACATAACTCGGACAGAAAGGATGTTTTGTTCAGTCCATCCATTTTAGTTAGTCACGTGGCATGGAGCCTTATTTTCGCGTATCTATACTAACCATGATACAGAGAGAAACCAGTGTTCGCCAATTCAGGTAGCATGCATTGAATTAACGCTATATATTTGCCCATGATTCGGACGTGACGACTCGGACAGAAATAGTGTTAGGCATTTTAAATGTGGATAAATGCCTCAGATTCCAGTGGACAATGGATTCTATGGGATCATAAGATGCCAGGACGTTATTACTACAAGTTAATGCGGCATCACCTTAAACATGTGCCTTCGTAAAAAAATAAAATGGTTTGTTTCAAGACCATGTATGTGGGACAGACATAGCAACGTCCGACAGGTGGTTTTTTAAAGCACTTTCCAGTATGAAAGAATGAAATGATTATGGATAATGTAACGTGGTATATTACTTCAGCTCTCCCTTATTAATCCTGGGACATGTATTTCGTCATTTGCATATTATAATATGTGTTTTTACAAGTCACACCAATAGCTGCTAAAAATGTCCAAAAACGTCCGACAGATTCAGGGAATATTATTTGGAAATACTGTTCAAGTTACTACTAAAATCCTACAGAATAGCTCGATCTTATCTTTTCTGTCTATTTATCATTTTGGCAACCTATATTTAGGTTTGTGCCATTTCTCAGACTGTAATTTCGTATCAAAAATCAAACTTGTTTCCAGGTGGTGTCATTGGTATACCATAACCGTATTAATGCCCATATATGTGACAAAGGTATTAAAATAATGATAAGGATTTGATACAAACTTGATAGTCTCTGGAGTGCTGTGTTGCTTCTTTTCCACTCTCATGATTAAGATCAGGATTAGGCATCAGAGGGATACTCCTACCAGAATTAACTGCAGGTGGTGGGTAACAGTCTGTACTCTGGTACTTATTCATTAGTGTGAGTGGATCAGGTGATAGATCATCCAGTGTCAATGGGGGAACTCTGGTTGGAGTTGAAGAAGCAACAGAGTGTGTATCACCAGCTATTGCCCTGAAATTATACAATACAGTACATACACAGTACAGTACAGTACTTTACACTTATATTAATGCAGTTTTATCTCAACAGAATAATCAGCCACATCAACCAGATTACTGTAGTTATGCTTGTGATCTATATGTATGGCGCAGCGCTCACAAATGACAAAACATTGCATTGGGAAATAATGATTATATATCATACAATTTTAACTGACAGAACTGTGCGATATCAGGGAATTTTAAAATTAAAGAAATCGAATTGAGAGAGCAAGCTCAGACTTAAGAAGCAGGGATCGACACTAACACTGGCCCGTTGGCCCGAGGCCAGTAAAAATCACTAAGGGCCAGTAAATTGCCTGAGATACTGGCCCTGGGGGCCAATGAAAACATCACACCCCTTTGATACAGTGACACTAACTAAGGACTAGAACGATAACGCTAACGTTAAGGGCCAGTAATTATCTGAAGTTACTGGCCCTCTGGGCTACTACCTGGAATCAGTTAATGTCGACCCCTGAGAAGTAATTGTTTGACAATAGAGCTGTAATGAAAATGAGATTCCCTTTTTGCTGGGATACAGAGGTGAACTAGTTATCCGGGTGAGAACTAGGAGAGGCTGAAACAATTAAACATTTAAGTGCAAAATAATGTTCGAAGTATGCATTATTTGTAATTCATTCAACGGCTGATCAATAACTATGCTAACTTAATGCATACCATTTATTACATATAAACATTACAAGATAATCCATATTATCAATTCACCTTATGTGTCATGCTTTTTATGATAACAACAAAAATGATTAGGAGGAAAGAATCTTGTAGGGCATTATTATTCTGCACAATTAATACCAAAAATATCTAAAAGTAGTGATCAATGATTGAGCTGCAAAAAAATGAAAAACGAGTGAAATAGATTGAGCTAAATTAAAACAACAAGTTTACCTTTGTGACTTTGGTAGATTCTTTTCCAGAGATTCAAGTGTCTCTAGGTTATGATGAGTGAATTCCAGTTGCCTTCTCAGGTCTTGTACATTCCTCATCAGTTGTTGTTCACCCTCACCTTTAGGCCACTGATTCATGATGACAACAACAGTCAACCATGTAATATATGTGTCGGTACTGTGCTACCTCACATTTTGCCTTGAAAGTTCTGAAACCAACATTTCATGTGATTATAGGTAATAATAATAAAATACAACAGGGTGGTTTCTGAACACTTATCCAAAGATCCAAACAATACTATTTCGAAAAGTACTTGGCCGGGTATTATTAGAAAAGCTTGGGAGGCAAGCATGACCCCTGGAAAATATTAAAGCTGGTTTCAGGGACACTGGAATTTCCCCCTTTAATCCTGACATTCTTAAACAATCTATGTACATACGCCATCTTCAGCTTTCAAAAAACCCATCTTAGAAATAATCTTCCCCCGTTGACAATAGTCTTCCAAGTACCAGCTCCTCCATCAATGCTCGTTCGTCTCCCGAGGTGTATCTTTCACCTCCGAATTCTCCTCAGCATCCTTCATGCTCTGCTACTGATTTCATCTCAACAGATATGATACAAACCAGTACTGATGAGACAAGATCAGCAACACCATTGTTTTAGTCAATGACACATGACTGTGGTGGCGATAATGACAGTATCATGTCGGAGGACATCGTTTATCTGGAGGCAGATTGGGATCAGGCTGTTAATTCCCTTTTTAATTAGACCCTTACACTGCTATGGGCAACTATAGACTGCGCCCAAAATAAACCAAGCACAGCCTGCTGTGGGCGACTATGGTCGCCGAGTAAATTCTTGAAAAAAAAAGAAAAAGTAGACCCTATTATAATTATTTTATTTTTTTCAGTTTTTTTTTAGGTGTCTTTCTACTTGCGCTTTAAAGATAGATAACTGACTGATTTTGTAATATAATGGCTTGTAAAATAAGTTGTTCATTAGTGCCAAATATTACTTAGTGGGAAACCACACAGGCTGCGAATTTTATTCAGCAGTGTAACTGTGAGGGTAACTGCAAGGGTTAAATACAAAAATATCGAGCAGGTGCCTCTAATGTTTTCTCCAATAGGCAGCTGGTCAGCTGTGTCTATCAACCTCGCCAGCTACCGGTACCTGCAAACTATACTGACCTGACCTAATTCTAAGCCTCGTTGTCAATGAATGTCATTGAATAATTATGCCTCCACCTTCCAAAAGAATGTTCCCATATCACAATTTCCAATAACATTTTAATATGATATCACTATTATTTTGGGAGATTCACATAAGAGTTGACTTGTGAGTCATGATGGAAGCTTAAAGTGATCAATACAACGCACCCATACCTTTATTTCCAGGGTTGAAAATCAAATGCATAATATCATGTCTGGACTTACGTACACAGATCACAAAATATTTTTTCTTTTTTCAAACAAAATTTATTGTGTGGGTCTACTGTACTATAATTTTAATTTGCTCCGAATTAACACTCTCATTATTATATATCCAATTAAAGTTTTTAAAAGTTTAGTTTACAAAATGAAATCTATGACGGCAGGCCCACAAATTTATGGTTTCCCCAGATTGTGGTTTTCTTTTTATTATAAAATCGAACTATTTAGGAAAGACCCAATCCATTGGGGCTGGTTTAAATAGATGAATAACCATGAATAACCATGAATAACACGAAATAACTGCTAATAGCATTTATAATTGTTTTAAAAGACAAGAATAACATTTGTATTGATGAGTGCGATCGTTATGCTGCTTGAATCATAATAATATAGGCTTTATTAATCGGCTAGATGGGTTTTAGTCGATGTTATTTCGGCAACGTTGAGGTAATGGCTACCATTGTTTACATGCTTCCATAACGTATCACCAGGTGTCGCCGTCTACAAAGATAATTATCGACTAGTCACTAGGTGTCGCATACACCTCTCCGACGCCTGTCAATCACCCATAACTCATAATTTTTTTGTGGTGTTTGATAGGCTATATAATTGACCGGAAGACGAAATCAACAAAGATAACATCGTTAATGTTATGTATGCATCATTTTTATTTTGACACTAATAAAAATAGTATCATCATAGCAATCATTACAATAAACAGTTATATCAATCATCAGAAATGCATAATATAGAATTCTATCTAATGCATATTTGCAATCAACTAAACAGGGTTATTAGGATAAGCCTAATGTTACTTCACAAGTATTATAAAATTATGACATCAATTGTTAGATTCCATCAATTGAAATCAAATACATATATGTCATTCAGTTTAGCACTTTTCTTATGACAATAGTAAAAGAATTAACAGTAGTAAAATAATTATTTCCTATTGTGATAGGCCCTATCCTAACGGGTTATACACATAGTTCACAAGTAGACTATAGGGCCTATAAATTGTTCACAACCATTGTTGAATAAAATGTTAATTGTCTTTTTATCGTTTGTTTATGACTTAGGTACTTTGCTTTTGACAGTGGTAGTACGGGCATTTCTTTTCCTTTTTCGTTGTTCAGGTTTTTTGCTACCATTAGGGGGCACAACCACACCCAGGAGTCCATCACTTGATAAGATCGTGTTTTGTGCTACACAACGACTTGACGGAATAGTATGTTTAAGGAATCTGTTAATGTGTATTTTTTTGTTCAGGTGATTTGTTGTCCCACACGAACGGTTGTAGTTCGAATTTTTCGTACCCCTTTGCTAATTGATAATTGCCCATGCCCATCAGTGCGTGTTTCAGATCATCTTGCTGGCTTCTGACAACGTTGTGTAATATTAAAATTAGGTCGAGCATACATCTAGATTTCCATTCAGTGGCCTGTTTTAAAACGTGGTTCATAGATTCGCAGTTGTTATTTGTCCATGGACGGTTAGTCATGGGTAGGTCTGTGAGTATTTTTGTTTCCAAGTTCATGCGTATCATTGGCACAATACGCTGTAGACAGCGATTTGTTTATTATCATTTCGCCCGGCAACAATGCGACGTACAAATGAATGAGAATAGCTTTTATTATATGATGTCAAAGCACAAAGTTAATAACATGATGCTCAATTAATAATAATGATTCTGTAACATTTTTTGCATGTTTTCAACTAGATAGTCAAATAAAAATAAATAAATCCCCCTCCTGGAGATCAGATTAACTCCGGTTATGAAGCTGTGAGCAGTTTGTAGGCGGCAAGTGTACGACGCCCTGCCCCCTCCCCCCGATCCAGGGTGGGGACTCTTAACGGCGGCAAACAACTCAAGTCATGTTAACACCTGTGATTAGCTCCAATGCAGCTACATGTACACGACTATGCCCACCCATCAGATATATTAAAATTAAATTGTTCATTTAATATAACTTATTGGTCCAGTAGTCTAATTGGTTTTTTTCCTAATATAGATACATAGATAGATAGGAAGATATTTACTGACGACGGGAAGTTTTTTAAATGTAGACTGATGGCACCCTGCGTCATTAAAATGAACAGTAGGCCTATAATATATATGCAGCCGACGCCGGGCCCGAATTAACCCAACATTGGGCCAACGCTCTACATGTGTATAGACCTACAACAAGGTTACTTTAGATTTAAATATAACAATTTCTTACAATGGACGTTAGATTTTGATCTAACGTTATCTATTTATAAAATTTATAAAAATGTCAACACTATAATGATAAAATGTTTCTAGTCAAATACTTTTGAAAACTAAGTTCCACATAAGATTTAAATATAACAATTTCTTACAATGGACGTTAGATTTTGATCTAACGTTATCTATTTATAAAATTTATAAAAATGTCAACACTATAAATGATTCTAGTCAAATAATTTTGAAAACATAGTTCCACATAAAAATTGTCTGGTTCGTTAGACTATTCAGCGGTGAAAGGGTTACAGTTCGGAGCCACCTGGTGACTAGATGTTCAGGTAGGTGCACGTGGGTGACACCAAGTGTGGGAAATATAAACTATGGACGATGTTGTGTTGAAGCCCCGCAATGCAAAATAATTTTGAAAAACGTTACACCCTAATTACTAGTTATTATTACGACCTAAGCCATATACTACTATCATAAATAAAAATGTATGTTATATTACCTACATATACGACCATTTTTATATAGTATTGCCTGTTATTTCGTGTTATTTCGCGTTATTCATGGTTATTCATGTAATTAAACCTACCGATCCATTGTACCTGAATAGCATGTGTCATTGTGTGCCCGAATTTACCCTCTTCAAGCTTGTGCGCAGCTTACTATTCATTTAATAACCAATCATATGTACCTAGAAATGTGATGGCCCAATTTATACACCCGTTCCGTTTCGGTGGCCGAATATGAACACCTTCCTGGCTTCCAAAACAAAATTACATATCTTGATATTTCAAATTCAACTTTTATAAGTTTATTGAAAATAAATATAGACCTGGTATTTAGACGTGAAATGATGAAAAATAAAGTATTTCTTATGTCACGTACAAACATACACCCGTATTTAATGATTGAAATCGGAGGTAGCCGAAATACGCCACCCTTCCCCCTCCCCAATGCCTGAGCGATAAAATGTGAAAATGGAATTCTGGCTTCTGCCTTCAAAATTTTATTCTTGAAACTGAAATATGTGATCAGTGAAAGACGGTCAATTCAATCATTCTGACGTTTTTAAACCGAATCAACTAGATCTAGGTTAAACTTACAAGTTTTGCGTCAACTTTAGATCTACATTAACAATGTGAAACGCCGACAAGTTGAATAAGACTCAAGGCAAGTGCAGAGTGTGATGTCTGTGCATGTTTCACCGCACTTTCAAGAATTGTGTTGTTGTGACAGAAAGCGGTTCGACGAACACAAGTGGAACCGCTCGATAATTAAAAATCATGTGTGCCGATTTAGTCTGGGGGCATATGTAGCAAATCCAGCTCCCGTGGGAACCAAATGTTTATTTTATGCTATGTGTAAAAATCAATTGTTGATAGTATAAGTGATCTAAAAAACATGGTACCACTATTTTTAAGCACAAACAAATATTTTTTACACAATATTAAAAAATTGTTCATTTTGACTGAAAAAGTGATAATTATCTGGTTTGTTGGTTAGATGGGTAAAACCAAAAATTGGGGTAACTTTACATAAAATTACTGTCCCCAGGACTTAAAAAGTCCGCATTTTGATTTAAATATAATAATATTAAAAATAAATGGTGCAACTTCTCGTTTAGGCATTACTACCTAATAATGTTTGGATAATTTGTAAAAAAAATATATATATATATGGTTTTATAAGAGCTCTATGTCATGGAAACGTGGAAAATGGCATGTCCCCAGAGAAAATTCCACTATTTAAAACTTCACTGTAGGATACAAAATCACAATATAATTCTAACAATTACGTTTCATGGCTAGACATTGTTCACTTTAACTAATCAATGATCAAAATTCGACTTAAAATTGATATCGATATAAATAATTTTGATGAATATACATGTCCCCACATTTGCACTCTACTCCGTTACCATTATTGTAGCATGCCCCATCAAGTGAATAATCATGAACTAAAATTATAGCAAGTGTAGTTTGACACACTAAAGGGCCTTATACGAGTTTTTCACCTTGAAAGAATTAATATTGTTGAGTGACAACTTATTCGAAACAGGTATTACCAAAAAGTTAGAAAATATACTTTTGTTTTTACTACTCCGTTCCTAGCCTTGTGGGTATAAAAACGAGTTGGGTTTTATGATTGTATGCCTACAACAGTTGCTATGGGGACTATTTGCACCCATATGATATATTTTTGAATTATTGCCCAGATCTTTTCATTAATCCCTAAAATACTTTTAATTTTACTACTCCGTTCCACTCTACTCCGTTACCAAGAAAAGGGAACGGAGTGTTGAATTATTAAATTTTATGGGTTTTACAGTCATAATGATTGATGATATAGTCTTTTAAAACATGGCTCGTTGTCCCCATATTAATAGAGCACCCATTTGTGATCGATGTTATGTTAAGAAAATATACAGTTTATATTTATGTCGAGCCAAACATTTGGTAACGGAGTTGAGTATTTTTTGACTTGGTAACGGAGTTGAAATAAAGATTTTTGTTCATCCCATCAATTTTTTTTTAAATTTTTAGCAGTTTTGATGTACGATTGTTTAGTATTATGCTCCAATAAGGATATCACGTTTAAAAAGTGTGATGTCAAGCTAAACAAAGTAACATAATTTTTTAAATGGTTTGGATTTGGTAACGGAGTAGTAAGTGGAATGCTGCAACTTTTTTAAAATGATTTTTTGTAGCAAAAAAAAAATTTCTAGCGCAGCCAGTGGCTTTTTCATGCTCTATTGGGATCAGTGCACCAAACCTATAAAGTAGTTTTCCTCCTCTTTGATGGTCACCTCACTGCCATTTTTGATGCTACAAAGTTATCCCAATTTTTGGTTTTACCCATATAGCAAGGGTGATAGTAATAAAAGCAGTATGGAGAACAAAATATACGAAGGTACATTATATACCAAATGCAATGTGAGAATATCAGGAATATGAATATAGCTGAGTCATTTGTGACATTTTTGAACAAATTTGACAGACGAATCCTTTGTGGACAAGGGTACTGATGATATAGAACCATCCACAACAACCGATATTTATCACAATATTTTGCAATAAATGATTTCCAATATATAACTAATGTAGAGATTTCGTTAAGCTATATAAATATATATTTATATATACGTTTTATATAATATATTGGTTAAACCCTATAAGTATAAAACTTACAAAAAATAACTACATTTGATAATTTCTTTATGCCCCATTCTAGTGCCATATAATGTATGTAAAAACAACAAAATAACTTATACACTGATGTCTTTGACTGATGTAATATTGAAGAAAAATAATATAAATGCAGCAAACTAATGGCCTACATTGTTATGCTAAGCAATGTAGAAAATAAAATAAAATATGTTCAAGCGATCGATGTTAAAGAACACATTTAAATAAATATGTACAGATATGTATTTCCCTTGGATTACTCAAGTAGCAATAATAACGCAATAACGCAATAATAAGGCTATTTGTGAAACAAGATGAAATAAATAACTCTTTAGGCCCAAGAGTCATAAGTAAAAGTATTTCAATGGTACGTGTTCAACATGTTCAATGTGGCCAACACGCAAAAGTGAAAAATAACATTGTAGCCTATCTATGTATGTATGTATGTATGTGATATATTTATTTGATCTAGTGAATATTTAACCCTTTAGCCATCATATGACCAAATCGTTAAATACAAGTGGAAACACGTGGCAGATTTGTGTTTGTATGACCCTGAACGTGGGACCTCTTGATGCGCCACTGCATTCAGCAGCTCCGTTGCAAATGTTATTGTCCTGTAATGTAACGGTGTTGATTACCTTTCCTGACCTATACATATTATCATTAGCTGCTGTGATTCCATTAGACGATGAATAATAATAATAATATCTTCTGTTATGAAGTTATTGTCAACACTTCCCCTCTGGACATAAAGTCTAACAACATGATTTTCCCACGTAACTTTTGTGTGCTGTTTTATTCTTTGTAAAATTATCCAATCCTGCTTGTAATAAAAATATAGTTTTGATGAGCAACCTGATACTAACATATCCTGACATTTTAATACATTGTTTTAGGATTATGTTGTCATAATTATGATAACATTATCAATCATATCCTTATATTTATTGCCTAGAATGCTACGTTAAACTTGTATATCGTGATGTAAAATTTATATTCTAGTGTTCTAGTATCTTATTCTATCTCGCTCCTGATATAATAATGCAATATATAGGCCTACTGACCATAGATATGTACTTAGTATATTATATCTGTTAAACTGACACCATAATGTAATATACCATAATATACATAATAATGTCACATAGTGTTAATGATATAATAATGCAATATACTGAAATTAGTATGCCATAGCAATAAATTAAAATGGCATACCCTCTGTCATGTCTTTATAATAATAACTTCATATTAACACACGGTTGGCTATCATAACATTATGATCTAATATAATAATATCATAATGCAATATTGAATCCTAACGTTCTAATGTCTTATGGTAACATTGTATTCTGACATTATAACTTGATATAGTTACATTATAATGCAGCTCTTGCATCAATGAACACTGATACGGCTACGATAGGACATCAAACTACATGCAATATTTCAAAATTAGGTAAAAGAATGGAGCTACCCATCAGGTAGTGTCGCCCATGGGAATATCCAACCAGCGGGGTAGTGGAGCTGAGCGAAAAGCCACGCCATTTCAGAATTGAACTGCGCAGCGAAACCCACGTTAAAACGTACACACCACTACATTATTTTCTTGTCCCGCCACTGAATTCTGAGCCGGGAATGGAGAGTTATTGTAGACCTGGTACAGACCAATTATCATGGTTGGCCTATGGTATTATAAACAGTCAGGTGTGACTGAGCTGTTGAGTATGAGGAATCATCATTGTGTTCGGATGTGTTTTAAGTCAGAGGTCTACATTCTTGGCTGTGAAAAAGGCCTCGACCGTCGACCTCGACCCTTTTCACAGCTGAGAATGTAGAGCTTCTCAGACTTTATCCTATACTGAATATTTGGCCGTCTGGACAAGTAGGCATTCCCGAAGCACTCAAAAGCCCACCATGCCCAAGCAACTTGCTTGTGATTTTTGGTCCTAAGTATACTATTTATTTAACATGATTCGTATGGCAGATGAAACAGAGTAATTTGCACGATTTATATCTACAAAACAACCTCATCACCAAGATGTGCGCCTTATATGCTACATGAACAAACATACTCTTAGTGAATGCCCTTTCAAAATATGCATATTTTGACGATGCTCGTATGAGCATAATAATAAAAGGTGTCATGCTAGACCCGAGGAAAATGCCATAATTCAGCACATTTCTAAAGGATAAGAATTGTTTGATAAGGCGGATAACGATAAGGCTATTGACATGTGCAGCTCACAATAGTGAATTATCATCCAAAACGTGTTCGTGTAGAAAACATGACCTGCGTTGCACTGATATGTGCTGTCTGTGTGATAAAACTGCAATTTAAATGTGATGACTGAGGACAATGGTGATTATTCTTTAAATCTTTAAAAATATTTAGGCCTAGTTACGGGGCTACCGGTAATAAAATCTGTGATTATTATATTCCACAGCTTGACAAACTTTAATGCAAAACATACTGGATTTTTCTAAGAATGACATAAATATTTTCTGTATTTGCAAACTTATGAATACAGTTACCCCTGAACCATTGCCACTGTCGGAAATTATTTGAAATAAAGATGGCGTAGCTAAGCAAAGGTCTGAGCATTTCATTATTAAATTACACAGCACAACCTAAGTCTCATGCATCCTCTAAATATGATTGAGGGTTATATCCCTAGGCATGCCCAGAACCCTTCATGACTAAAGGAAAACATTCAACCATTCTACCCTCACGTCAGCATATGTACATCATTCAATTTTGATCTGTGGATTGTACTGTTTTTATCTTATTACAAAGTCACATAAATCGCCACCCGTGACAACAAATGATGTTTAGCCATGATGTGTCCTAGTGAAATTGAACAGACCGAAAGGTGTGGTAACCGCTGTTTTATGTACGATATCTGGTATCTGATAATATGCCCGTACCAAGTCTATCTTGGAAAAAACTTTTTGACTCTGCTAAAAGCTGAGTAAAATCCTGTATATGAGGAATTGGATATCGATCCAGTACAGTCTGAGCGTTCAAACTTCGATAATTTGCTACTATGAATGTCCAAGCGTAATCTCGTTTGACACCAACGTCGACGGCGCGTCTACTAGTACCATAGGTATTGCTAGTAGTGTTATTAGCTGCAACTAGGGGCAGACAGGTAGCGTTTGAAGTCCTGTTAGTGCAAAACTTGGGTAAAACGCCGACTGCTGCGCCCGTGTCAATTAGATATTTGCACTTATTGTGTTTGTTTGCGACGTATAATAACTTAGTGGTAGATAAGCTGGGAAGGGGAGCTTCCGCAGAGCCATGTCGCACCTCAGCTATTTCGCCAGATGCAAGAGTCGCTACCTTGCTCTGGCCGACTAATTTAAAGAAAACGCGCAAGGTTTTCTGCACGTGCATGCTCTGTCACCGAATGTTTGGTGATAAAAACAGACAGGTGCATCGGCTGTGTCGGTCGGTTGAACAGCGTTATTTTGCTGTATATGCGGCGGCGGTGCGTTAGGACGACTATCTTTTTTATTATTCGTGGAAACATCTTGTCTAGTAACATTTTGGTTGTTAGGTGCAAACGGTTTTGCTTGTACATTAGGTACGAACTGTGTCTTTGTGGCACGATTCTCGGTTGCTTGTGAGCATCCGTAGGTCTTCTTCTTTGCTGCTTTGGCTGTGGCTATCTCTAATTTTTTGAGTCTGCGAGACAGGTCTTCCAACAGTCCAACTAACTTCCCGCTCTCGCTGACTTGTATTTCAGCAACCCCCGGCTTAGCCTCGTCGTCGTCCTTTTCTGCAGCGACAGCACAGTCGGCTAACATGGCCAAACTGTCTGGTTGTGTAGCTAAATGAGCACGTAGTGATGTGGGCATCTGTCGAATGAAGGCCTGACGGATGACTGCTTTTCCTACCACTGCTTTGGTTCCAAAACCAGCTGTCTTCTGTAACCGTCTGAGAAAACTAGACGGTATGTCGGATCCCAGTTTTTCTCCTGAAATCACTTTATTTACTCTCTCTGGTGTAGTTAAACCTTGTCGTTCGATCAAGATGCCTTTTAAATTCTCATATTTGTGTGTGAGGAAAGGCTGAAGTAACACGTCTCCAATATCAGACGCTACCTCGCCAGAGAGTGCAGCACATGTTAATCTATAGCGTTCGTCATCGAAATCCTAAAATGATATTCTAAGCTATAGGGTAATAGTATTTTGTAATTCGACCTGTGTGGAAAAATTGTCCACACAAGTCGAAAAACACACATATATCAAGATAGTCATCGTAGCGCAACTGTCAAGTCGTAAATTCAGTGTAAATAAGTAACAATTAAATTCTGCTCATCATGAGAAAATTTCGTTCTTGTGACGATAGGCTGAATGCGACTGTAATATGCATCTACAGTTCGACTTAATTTTTCAGAATTATTTGTTGTAATTCTTGACTGACAGAAGTCAATAAAGACTGCATAGTATTAATTTATTGACGAATATTATCCATAATCAACATCCTTGTTTTTATAAAATGTTCACCATGAGAATTATTCTTAGTGACGTTAAAATCGGTCGTTCGCTTCGATTTGCATCGGCGCGTGTAGGCTAGTGCCCGTCGATATAGACTGTACGGTTGTGTGGTGTGCGAGGTGTATGTATGGCGGCACGCTGCTGCGCCTCTATTGGGGCGGTGAGCGCTTCGGTTATCGTGCACTGTATGAGTGGTGTGCGTATGACCGTACGATGCACCACATAACTCATTAACATATTTAGCAGCTAAGTATGTCGCCAACGGTGGGCGCATCGCTTAGCCTATTTGAGCTCTGACCTCTCAGAAAATGTGTCCGGCACGACAGTATGGAAAAATAGACTATCAAATTTTCAGGCACAAAATATCACACGACGTGTGACATAATTTGCGATATCTAGAAACACATACTAAAATGAAATCATTTTCGCTTTCCTGACTGAAAAAGATATTTTGAAAAAAATTAATATTGTCTAGACTGTATTTGCAAGCGCTGTTGCAGGTCTATTTGGCCTTGACCTTTGAGCAGCACTTGCCGTTCACGCCACTGATTCAAGATGGCGGCTTAATTTATGCTAGTTATGCCGATCTGAGCTGATGAGGTGATCTCGCAGTGCATTCCCGGTAGTCCGGAACATGTGTGGCTATACGGCAGCCAGATGAGCTAAATGATAGGGAGACTAGCTGCCAAGATGGCTGCTCTTACCGATTCATAGTAAAATATATCTGCTTCCTCTGAAATAAAAGTATGATTACAATCACAAAATATCGACCTACGGTCCTAACAATAATGTATTTACAGACCAAATAAGACCGTTTATTCACATGTATTTCAGGCGAACAATTTTAAGTGGCTCTAATCCTACTTAAAAGCTTTCTGAGTCGAGGCGATATTTTTTGGCTTGGAATTTTATTTTAATGACGTTTAGACAAGAAAAAATATTAGTGTAATGATATTTTCTTGAATTGGCCGAGAAAATCGAATCACCCAATTATGGTGTTAACCAATTTAAAATTAATTTGAAAATATTTCCTTTTCAATCGCCAAAAACGGCGTAAATAAAAAGAAAAAATCTTTAAAATCTTACTATTTTAGGGATGAACCAATCAGTCCAGTTTCACTGCCCATTCCAGCGTGTCGGCCATCTTGGAAAAGACTGATCGCACGTGGCTGTCGTCCAAATTTATTGAATTTTTCACAGTTTTCAGCGAAAGCGCGTGTACCTCTCTTCAGATAACCTTTCTAACTAACCTCACTGGCATTATTTATTAATGACCTACAACCATCACGTACCTTGCAAAGAAATGATGTGTCGTTTTTTGAAAAAATCCCCTAATATTAAAACTATCCTGTCTGGCTCAAAACCAGTGGTTTTGCACTGTCGTTTTGTTGCTTTGTGAAAACACTATGCTGGAAGAAGGTTGCGAGTACGTTTCAACGTCTGAGGTCACCAATATGGTTATATGGAAGTGGTGACAGTGTCGAAGGCACTGAAAAAATCAGACGTCGAACTTCACAGCTGAGAGAGGGGTTCGTGTCATGTGTCTGCAGTTGCTGACTCCAGGGGCTCGTTTCACAAAGAAAATCTTATCTTAACTTTGACCTATTTCAGTTCTTTGATCATTAAAAAGTTAGGATCATCTTAAGATCATCTTAACTTTTTAATGATTATTGACCTAAACTAGGTCAAAGTTGGGATAAGATTTTCTTAGTGAAACGAGCCCCTGGCTGTCAAAACAGCAAAGGGCATATTTGATTCACTGTCGGGTCACCAATATGGTTATATAGAAGTGCTTTGCTCCTCCATATTTCCATCAACTTTCCCGTCGGGACGACGGGAATAAATAACTCCTATTAATTCATCCTTCTGTTATTTCTCTCTTTATTGTAGTCTAGACATTCAATAGTGCACACAATCCCCCTGCGGCTTGGTCCTGAGCTCGAAACGGAGCGTCCGTTCGACTCAGTGGCTGTGAGATAAGTGAAAGCGCTCTCGGCTGGACGCGAGCTTATTTGGCGGCAGAGGCTATCCCGAGCGAGGCTGTGCGGGCACGGCCACTCGTTAGTGGTCGGAAAACCTGAGCAGTCCCGAACGGGTGAGAATCTATCCCCACAGTTATACCATATATGGCAAAGACCGTCTTGATATGTCTAGCGGTGGACTGGTGTTATGATAGCCGTGTCAAACGACTTGATAAGCACTGAAACCACAGAGCTGGACACAGAATGTAAGGTTCTGTGGATTAGAATTAACTTGGTCAGGGCTAAAGTATTGTATACTTAAGCTTTGTATAGACCACCAGATACAGATTCTGATTATCTCGCACAATTATATGCATCACTCAGTAGGCTGACACATACAAATAACTGTAATATATGGTTAAGAGGCGATTTTAATGCTCCACACGTGGACCGGGAAACCCACGAGGTCAAACAAGAGGCAGGTGGTAAAAAGGCCCTTTACCAACAGCTAGCTGACATTTCCCTGGAACATAATCAAGAATCAAGTTGTAAATATCCCAACACGAGTTGAGAACATATTGGATCTCATGTTCAGAAACAATAATCAAGATTAAATAAAGTAGGCCCCTATCAATTAACTCTTCCACCATTAGGAAAAGCTAATCATGACATGATTTATGCGGAGGTAGACATTAGTGTACACCACCCTCATAAACCTGTTAGGAAAGTCTTTTAAAATAGAAAAACAAAATGGGATGATGTAAAATCTAGGTTAAAAACCCTCTTTCAAACAGTGTGTCTGGCTGACCCGAAGTCTTTTGCAAACGACCTTTGAAAACAATTCAATGACAGCCTGATTGAAGGTATAATATATATATCTAACAAAACCCTATTTCATCTGAGCACAAATCATTTTGGGTATAAACACAGCCACCAAAAAATGTATCCAGGCAAGAAATAAGGTGGGCTATATCAACCCATTTGTACACAAATAAGATTTTATATCCGCTACAAAATGGCTTTCGGAAACTTTGTGACAGTCAATTATTGTCACTATTCCACGACTTAGCCAGTGTGCCGACTGAAACAGACATGATAGTGATGGACTTTAACAAGGCTTCTGATAAGGTGCCACACAGGAGCCTCTTATACAAGCTTATTGTGTGGTATGGGATCAGGGGTGGGACTCTTGACTGGATCAAGTGCTTCCTGACAGATCGAACCCAGAGGGTAGTTCTTGATCGACCTGTTTTGTCGGGAGTAGCTCAGGATTCGGTTCTGGGCCCTATCCTCTTCATCATCTACATTAAGGATCTACCTGATGGCGTCACCCACAGTATGCCTACAGTCCGTCTGCTCGCAGACGACTTTATTCTGTATAGACATGTTCCCGACAAGAACGTACGACATCAACGTATATACTCCATGGTCGGTGCTCTGTATTACAGACACCACAGAATACCTACAGGACTTACCATCACCTCTGATCTGAAATGAAATAACCATATTCATTGCCAAACGGAGAGAAAGAGCTAGGCTATGCATGATTTATAAAGTCGTGCATGGCCTAGTGGAAATTCCTTGGCTGCAAAACAAGGTCTTGCCTCCAAACTCACAGTGGACAAGATGATCTCACTATTGTAAATTTGAACCCATCCTCCCCACAATGACACCTTCAAATTTCCCTTAATTCCACGAACAATTATTGCATGGAATGCGTTACCCCCTGTATTTGTTGACTGTACATCCCTGAACTTATTCAAGGTGGCACTCTCAAATATGTTACTACATAACTACAGTCTGTAATCTGCACTATTTTTTGTTACAGTAAACTGCACAAATTTCATCTTTTTACTTTTAATTTTGCGCAACCAACATTACCAGCAAATAATACTAAGTGTCAAGAGTGATTGCTGAATTCGAAGAAGAAGAAAGCTCGCGCACATGATAATAGCATTCATTATTCTATTGCTAGAATATAATCTCTTGGTTATCAAGCTACAGGGGAGGCGATGCATAAATGGTTTGCTTTAAAACATAATATTTAGATTGCGGCAGAACCCCCTCCTGAGGACTTAATTTACCTGCATCGTAGGGGCATCAGTAAGTTGATCATGCAGTTGAATGGCAGTCAACTCATCCCCATACCAACTCATCCCCCATACCAACTCAACCCCAGTTAACACCCGGGTAGACCAACTCAACCTCAACGGCCGTGAATGCTTCACCAGCTCATCCTCACCAGGCGTCAATACCTGACCAACTCATCCCCAGCTATCGGCCAAGTGTTACCAACTCATCCCCAACTCACGACCATATTGTAATTAAGCTAACTGATCTGTTTTAAAGTTATACCTAGGGGGCGCGATTACTCATACTTTGTGGGTGTAATAAAAACATATTTATTACAAGAAACAATACATTTTATTTAAAAAAATATTTTATAGCACGTAGTCCTGGACATGAAATATACATAAATACACATAATATAAATAAATTAAACATTAGAAAGTCATTCAGGTGAGCACATGATCTAAGCAAGGAATTCAGAGTCTCCTGGCCGCCAGCATACTGCTCCCAGTACTTCATAATCTTCCCTTGCAGGTCTCTGTATTTCTTCGACTGTCGGTGTCTTATCTTGTCTTGCGATAGCACTTTCATTTGTAGATTCACGGTAGTAGCTTCTTGCAATAATTGTACCGGTGTGGCCGGCCAGCAGTTCCCCCGTCCAGTGCTTCCCCCTGGGGTCGGTGCGCATGCGTGTCACCCGTGGTTACGGCAATGTTTACTTCCTGTCTTATACTGGGTTGGTTGTTCCCCTCATGTAGGCCTATTAATTTTCTAATTACGACGTCCCTTTATAATCTATAAGAACACATTAAACTTGTTAAATTAAATTCCGTTTTAGGCCCTGAATTGCATTACTGAAACATACCAGATGGTCAAGGCCCTAGCTTTTAAAATATTAAATTTTTCAACTAAAATTTCACAGTATTCGGGGGATGACTGGCAAATAGTCCTCGCTAAATTTCGTGCAAATCTGTTGAGAATTGACTAAGAAATCGGCGAAAACATGCGCTACAACTACAAGTTAATTTGACTTTCAGTTTCGCTAGGTCTATATCTTAATAATTTGATGACAATTAATCTTGGTCTAGGCCTTACCTTTCATCTCGTACTAGTCTAACGGTAGTCTCCAATTCTACCTTGCTAACTGAGAGACTCGATCAAACTCCCTGGACTGGGCAGGGTGCTTTAGGCCCACATTATATCATATACAATACATAAATTAAAAAAATGATAAATTCATTTTTCCAAAATGACATGGCCTTTGGAATAACTGATGACATTATTATCTTTCAACTAGCTAGTCTATATCATAATCATAATAATAGGCATACACTATTTTGACTGTTCCGAAAAATGACATAAGGTTTGAAAAAAATTATGACATGATTATTTAGACAGCTAGACTATGTAACATAGGCTGGTAAACACTATTTTGACTGAGTTTTCCCCTAAAAATGTCAAAATGATAAAAAATTGATGAAAAAAAAGATGAAAGTGTTCCCCTTCTGGAATAAAAGAATTATGAAAAAGTCAATTTTTTTAACCTAGCTAGCCTATATCATACACTAGTTGGGTTGAGTGTCCCCCCCCCCCCCTCAATATGACATGAATTTTGAAATAAATAAATTTAAAAAAAGTCTCTTTTTTAATTCAACCTAGCTAGCCTATATATTATACACTGTCTGGGCTGAGTGTTCCCCCTCAATATGACATGAATTTCGAAATAAAATGAGTTAAAAAAGTCTTTTTTTTCAATTTGACCTGGCTAGACTATATCATACACTGTCTGGGCTGAGTGTTCCCCCTCAATATGACATGAATTTTGAAATAAAATAAATTTTAAAAAAGTCATTTTTTTATTTTTCAATCCTAATCTATACATGCTTACAGCTTGATGTGACATGAATTTTGAAATAATAATAAGAATTAAACCTAGTTTATAGCTGGGCTATAATATACCTATAACACAGTCTATAACATACCTGGGCTGAGTGTTCCCCCCTCAATATGACATAATTTGGTTAGTTTTCAAGATATTTTAATGTGTGATACATCGCTTAGGCACCTAGTATTAGCCTATTTTTGACATATTTTGATATCTGAAAAAAAACTTACATAAAAAAGGGATTTAAATAAATTGCCAAAATTGGTAAATCTTTTAACAATTATAGCTTTGCCTGAACTTTGCATACTTTTTCTGTTTTTAATTTAAAACCATGTTTTAATGGGGTTTTCAATGCCAAATATTTATTAATATGCGGTGCAGTTAACACCTAGCACACCCTTGGCTTTACAAGGTGCAGTACACAACTAGATAACCCTTGTCAGTGGGTAAGCGAGGTGTGAAAAACCAGCACAATACGAATTAGGGTGAATATACAATTTAAGGGGTTTTTCAATCTGTATTTTTGAAAAAAATTAAGTCGCTTCAAATTATATATACTAGGGTCAGATATTGAGGGTAGGGTCTATGTGATACACAATTAAAATATCAGAGCTTAATCTAAAACAGATTTCAAAAAAAATATGTGTTCTTGTGAAGGACCGTAAAAATAAAATGTCAACTCAGCAACGAATTATATATATATATTTGATCATTTTCAAATTTTAAAGATCATAAATTGCTTTGCATGATAGTTTAGTGATATGCTAGTAGTTATAACACTTTTTGAAATAAAAATTGCAAAGACAGAACAGTGATTTTATTGTGAAATTATATAGTTGCTGAGTTGACCTTATCGTTTCTGAGTTGAAAAAGCACGATAATTGCACGTAAAAGTCATGTTTAAAGCGCATCTACGAGATCTCTAAACACTTGAGCCCCATTTTCTGAAAAAAAAATTGGTTCATCATTATAAAGACAAAAAAGAAATGGGATCATAACAAGCCTAATTTGAAAATGTATTTCGGAGGTCATTGTACAATACATACATGCCAATATGATGAGGGTAAATTTGATTTAAAAATTTAACTAAGTGTTATTTGTAGTTTTATTTATGTAAACAACTTCTAAAATACTCTCTCACTCTAATTCAATCAAAAGCAGCTTTTTTTCAACTGCATTTCACATTGACGGAGTTAAAATTTCAGTTTTAATTACAAAAAGGGGGACAGAAAGCAGAATTCAGTAAACTCAGCAACGTTTTTGTTTTCAACTCAGAAACGTTTTTTCATTGTTGTAAAAATGTCTACATAAGCGAATACTCTCTCAGTCTAATGTAATTTAAAACATATTTTTTAATTGCATTTTACATTTATAGAGCTACATTTTTAGTCTTAATTACATTAGTGAGACAGAAAGCTAAATTTGGTCAACTCAGCAACGTTTCTGAGTTGAGTGATCAACTCACAAACGTTGCTGAGTTGATCGAAATAATAATGTTGCTGAGTTGAATACGGACAACATAAAACGTTCTTTAATGTATTTAAAATAGATGTATCATTGCCCACCGATGCGGTAGGGGGATGGCCATCATTATCAAGCACTTTGTTCAGTTTAACATTTTTTCAATGATTTTTTGCTAAATTATGAGCGTTTCTGAGTTGACACAGAAATTGAAAACGCTTCAGGGGTGATTGTTTTGGTTATAAAATAGCAGTTCAGATTGAATGTTTACAAATATTTCACCTACCTCAAAATAATGGGACTTTGCAGCTGTCTCTGCATATATCAAAGTAATTGAATGGTATCACACCACAATTTGAGGAGTTTAGATAACACTGGCGTTGCTGAGTTGACCGGTTTGCGTGAGACAGCTAAAAAGCCTCAGTAAATATATCCTTGGCAACTTTTTATATTGAGTTCATGTCTGTATATGAATAAATTCTGTTGAACGTAACAATTGCGCTAAAAAATAACTCGGGGTTAAGTTATTTCCAACAGATCTTCCATGTTAAAACAGTCTATGTTTCAGGTGTTAGATATTGGGAGACATCGCATTTGTGTACAAATTCGTGTATTTTAGCACATTGCATGTTGAATAAAAAAATATTCGTCAGAGATATTGAATTATTTTTTTTTCTCAGTTTATCGTATCGCCCATAGGACAATATTAAAGAAATTCGGACCCACACAATGCATAAATTCGCTCAGAATAGCCAAAAGACACTAAATGACCCTTAAATTGTATATTCACCCATTATTATCTCTGTCAATTTGTGATATAAATATGTGATAAATATCTCCAAGCTTATTGAATACTGAAAACAATGATATAAATAATATTAAGATAGCACAAAAACTCGCAAAGTTACTTATTTAAAAAGGTAGGCGTGGTATAACAGTTTTAGCGTGGCTGAGACAGACATTTAGCTTCAGGTCTATATCAGACATTATAGCTGGACTATAATGGAGTATTCCCCATCAATATGACATGAATTTTAAAAACAAATAAATAAATAAATAAATTAAGCTAGCTAGTCAATATCATGCACAAGCTGGCTGAGTGTTCCCCCCCCCCCCCCCCGCCTCAATATCACATGAGTTTTGAAATGAGTAAATAAAAAAATGAAAATTAAAACCTAGGTTGTCTATGTCATACAATAGCTGGGCTGAGTATTCCCCCTTTGAAAGACATTAATTTTTAAATAGAATGAAGTGGGAAAAAATAGCTGGGCCAAGTGTTCCCCCCTAGTATGACATGACTTTTAAAATAAAATGAATGAAAAAACAGCTAGTCTATATCATACACTGGGCTGAGTGTTCCCCCTTAGTAGCCTATGCATTAATTGTGAAAAAAAATGAATTAAACAAATAGCTGGGCCGAGTGTTCCCCCCTGTTATGACATGAATTTTCCTGGTATGACATGAATTTTGAAATAAAATGAATTCAAAAATAGCTAGTCTATATGACATACTAGCTGGGCTGAGTGCTCCCCCCTCAATATGACTTGAATTTTGAAATAAAATGCATTAAAAAAATATGTAAAACTAGTCCTATAGGATTAGGCAGAAAATCATTTACAACATTTTGTTTCGAATATGGGGATAAAAACTACTTAATGTATTTTATGTATTATATATTATAGATTCTATATTGTGGTCAATAGGGAAGGCAGGGGGTATATATATCCTAGCCAGAGGGGAACACTCAGCACAGCTGAAGGCGTAAGAGGTGTGAACACTCAGCATTCAGCACAGCAAAGGATGACAGGTGGGGAACTGTGAGCCTGGGGGGGGAACTCTCAGAATATGAGTGACAGATACCAGCCGTTCCGCTCATGGTCGCGCATGCGCAGATGGGCGGAAGGGGGACTCAAGCACGGGGGAACCCTCAGAATACGACACCGGGTACGTCATTGTTCTTAATTCATTGTACTTTATATGACATGAAAATTCAAATAAATAAATAAACATATACAAATTAAAATATTTACGTTATGAGAGGTTAGGCCTACAGATTAAATATATTATGTACCTTATAATGACATGTTTATTAGATATGTATATTAGATGATTAGGCTCTTTGTATTGTCTAATTATAAAGATTCTAATGAATTACGGAAGGCCCTCTATTATACAAGGTGCCGTCCAGGGGTCTAACTGTGAACTCAACCATGCACTCTACCCAATACTTATCACAAGTGTTGTGATAAGTATTCTCGTCATATTCGGACCTGTCAGCTAGAGCTGCTTGTCAAATGTTAGCGGCTTTGATGAGTCTTGCATGATTAATGCGCTCCACTAATACTCGCGAAGTGTCATCGAAACTCTAATGCGCTCAAAGGGGCAGAAACGATTGCAATTTTAGTATTTTATAGCAAATAAACGAGTGACGTACTGGTAGGCCTATATCTGTTTATCTGATATTAAGTAACATTAATAAGCAGCAGCCTACAATGAGAATTATATTTTATTATATTTTTTTATATATATTCTTTTAAACAACTGATCCGCTGACACCATATTTACAAGAAACAGAAAGAAAAAGTTAAGTATATATCATGATATAATAAAAATAAATATTTAAACAACTAATCCGCCGACATCACGTTTAAGGGGAACAGAAAGAAAACCATTATTATCAGTAAAGTCAGCTATATCTCTTGCAATATCTGATGTTTGATAATAAAATTAACCCATAGTCTTTAAAATATGAAATATTTAGAGAAGTAATAATTAAGTGATAATCCCTGAAAATGCTGACTTGCGAAAGCTGCCGACAAGTCTATGGGAACGGTATTATGTGTGGTGAGACGGTAAGCATTGCGCACATGTTTAGTGTTTATAGTATTATGGTCTGTTGCTGCTTGGTCCTTGGAGTACCCTAAAATATGACGTCATTTATTTACTTGTGGGATAGCCCGTATCAGATACCGCACTGAAGCTACGACACAATAGTAGGACACAATAAGAAAAAAAATCGCACGGAAAAATATCACTTCTGATTTTAAAGAAATTACTCTGGCAATCGCCATTTTGTCGTGTTTGTTTCAGTAAACATGCTGAATATAAGATTTTTTCAATTAGGCCTAGTTTTGTTTAAATAGCTTGAGAGTATACAATTTTGTATAAAAATATGTATTTATTTTAATTGATTCATAAATAAAAAACAGGTAACTGCAGTATTGTTATTTTTAGCGGTAACAGTTACTTCACTGTCCACGGCCATGTGTGGTGAGCGATAATAGGCCTAGCCTACAGTCTGGCGGATCGTCTGCATAGTGACCAGTGGTGACAGTGTGTCACTTCAGAGGTTTGTAGATCAAAAGGCTATGCTGCATGAAGGTATAACCATTATACTATTTGAAAGAGGACATCCTCATCTTTTGAACAAGCTAAAAAAGTCGACTGGACACCTCTTGTAACTCAATGAATATTTGTCTAAATTACGAGGATTTTCGCTCCCACCCTCAGCTATAATTTATTGAACTAATTCATATTTCTGAGCTATTGTTAGGTAGACTCAAACAGTCATTATGATGGGTTTATTGTGAATTTGTGATACACTGCAATAAAAGACAGATTTTTCTCTGTTTGTTTGTTCTTCTTGCTCACTAATTACTGGTAGAGATAAAGCCATCATTGTAGAATTTAAAAAGTAATTTGCTTTGAATGGCACTTTTATCACCTTTTCTAGAGGTTCCCATCAATAAATTTCTCGCAATTATAAAAAATGGTGCCAGCTCTCGCCTTTAATTCCATAATTGTTGCAACAAGTGCTTGAAGAGGTAAGTGGAGCAGGCATGCTGTGGTCCCTTCTGATAATTTTTTTTACGCAGGTGCTATTTTAAAATTTTTGTAAAAAAAATGCAAAAAATTAAAATAGACTATGTCCACTGCCCTATGAGGAAGTTCTGGGGGACATCATCAAGACCAGTTGGACAGAACAATGTGGGCATCCCGAAGAATTGAGATGCTTGGGGAAGGCTGCACTAGTTTGCCCATGGTAAAACCTGGGTGAAGTTTTGTTTGCCTACCCTGCACTTCCTCATGGGGCGCACCGAAGGTAAAAAAAAGTTTCATGGCTATAAGGATGACAATCCATCAACATTTTTCTTCTTCCATGACCCCCTCGTGGACTTAAAAAAAAAAAAAACTGGGGCCAGAGGCTATGCCCAAATTTCTGATTGTTATGTGATATATTTGCTCTGTTTCAGTATTGCGGGGCACTCATTGGGTGCCCTGATGTATCTTAAAACCTGATATATATGGATACAACATCTCAGTAGATTTATCCAGCTGCTTCAAAAAGTTCAAATGTCTGGATGATGTTTTGGCTTCTGTATCCCTGCCGGAATTTGCAGAAGTAAGGTCACAGCTTCTGGATGTTTTTATCATTAGCTCAGATTTTGATCTGGTACAGCATTTTTCTTGCTCAGTGAAAACTGTGGAATGTGGTCAAATATTTATTCTAGCATGTCGGCAGTTACGAATAAAGGCTCAGCATAATTTTATTGGACAATTTTAAAATTTATTGAATCTACCTACTATTCTCGACATTAGATCACTTCTGAGGTCTGTAGCTCAAAAGGCTATGCCGCATGAGGGTATACCCGTTATACCATCTGAAAGAGGACATCTTTGTTTTTCCAACAAGCCCGGAAAATTGACCTTTTTAACCCCCCCTCTCTTTTTCGTAACGTTTTTAAGAGTTACTTTGAGTACAGTTGGTAAATCATCTCTCAACTTATGGATTCCCTGAAAAATTTGTTGAAAATTAATAAAATAAATTTGAGTCGCACGTGTTTTGATATGTTTTGATAGGGTCGCTCGGAAATCGGAAACAAAAAATATATTTTTTTAGGCCTTATGTTCGCAGATTTGCGCCCTTACTTTGGCTTCTTTAGCCTACAGCGGGTCACTTCTGATGTCTATAGCTCAAAAGGCTATGTTGCATGAGGGTATACCCGTTATATACCATCTGAATGAGGAGATCTTCAGAGTTATGAAAAAGGACATTGTCATTTTTCCAGCAAGCTCAAAGGTCAGCGGGAAACCTATTGTAGCTCAATTAATATTCGGCTAAAGTTTATAGAGATGTTCGCTCTAGCTTCGGCTGTTTATTATACTGTGGATCACTTCAGAGGTCTATAGCCAAAAGGTGTCTGAGGTGTATATCAGTCATCCTACTATTGGATAATTTAATTTTTTAAAATGTTGGGGGTGGAGGTCAACCACCTCCTTTTAGTTTTATAGTGGGGTGTGCTATGGGCACAACTACCTAATCTATTTACACACCTAGTCCGTAATTTACTGACCCTAAAAAAAACTGGCATACATAAAAATGACATACTTTCCAACAGTCCCGAATATGAGGGGACAGTCCCCGATTTTTCTGTTTCCCGTGTCCCAAAACACCCAAGAAAATGTCCCAAATTTGACTACTTCGCCCTATTTTCACAACATTTGACTGAACCCTATTACTGATTTTAGAACAATGTACATGTAGTTGTTATTTTATGATGTTTTCATGCAGATTCTGACCAGTTTTATTGTAAATATTATTGCCCTGAAATGCATCTCCGGAAAATGAAAAAAACACTCGGGGGCATGCCCCACAACCCAGCGGTGCTGGCCCAGTGTGCCCGCGATTCACGTATGCGGTCTTGGGAACTAGCCTTTCCGGATTTCTCAAATGTTGGCAAGTATGAAATGGTCGCAATTTTGTCATAATTTAAAAAAATGAACATATTTATTGATATAATTAAACTTCATTATCTAGAAAGGATCGGCGTATCCAAATTAGTCAAGAGTTGTAATTACATTAGATTCTAGGGTTATTTCTTAACAAGTTGAAAATTAAACATTGCTGTCAGCGGCCATTCAAAATTTATATGACTATTAGTTTTAAATTAAAATTTTATACTTTGATCCCTCTTTGGGTTTGAAGTTTAAAACTGTATATACATTGTAGGCCTATATAAATACCTTTATATTTGGTGAAATTATGGCATAATAATTATGACTATTTTGAATTATGAGGTCATAGATGTTGCAGGGTAATCAGATTTTTTGGAACTTATTTTGTTTAGGTTGTTACAAGTAACATCATTGGCTAGGTCTGGGCCAAATTAAAAAAAATAGTCACTTGTGTAAACATTTTTTTGCTAAGCCACCTGACTTAATCAAGCATCCTATGGGCAAGTTTGGGGAGTTCAACTGTAATAAACTTTGAGTAGAGACAACTGAGAGAGTTGTTTGATCACCCCCTCAAATGATCATGATAGGCTTATTTAGAAAATTCTTACAGAAATACATGTATGGCAAAATTAACATAATTAAGAAAGACAATGTGGACTGAGGATTCCCTGTTCCTTGATGAAGCATTTGTGCTGTTGTTTCACCTCATCTGGTTTCATTCATATTTGCATACTGGGCAATATAATTAGGTAAATATATTTTTGGCCTATGTACTAATGTATACAAGTTTGTAGAGATTGGCTGATATTTAAAATGTAGTGATATGTTTCCAGGTGGTATGAAATTAGTCGGTACTCTTAGGCCAATAGGATGGATGATTCCTCGGTCCTTACAATACACAAGAATTGCATGACTAGGCTCATGTAACTTGTTCCACCTGCTGCGGATAAAGTGGTTACCAAAGTGACAATGAGACATCTATGAAGAAAGCTAAGTATTTTTCCCAATTAGCTTTTGACTATCACATTATAATCAGTTCATTTCAATCTTTTTATTGTTGAAATTCTCAGCACATAGGCTAATGATATTTTAATTATATTTTTTTAACTTCACTTTGTTCATTAGCAGAATAATTGTATGTGTAAAATTGTCTATATTACAACAAAACAAACTTTTAAATTGTTTGTTCGTTTGTGCTCCCCATGTCACATTTTGATTTGGATATATGTTTTATGAATTATTTAATTATAACATCATTACATGTAATTTTTCTTGAAATAATTTTTCTCAAATATTTTTTGTTAATATCAACATTAATTTAATCTATATATTTTTCATTACTCGAAAACAAATATTTGGTATGTACATGTATTTAAATTAATTTCTGAGTTTGATGTATAGTTGATTTACAATATCTCTCCAAAATGAAATAAAAGTATGAAATAGATAATACTACCAATACAATACAATTGACATTGTAAATAAATAAGTTCTGTAAGTGATATATATATTTTGTACTTTTAATTTTCCATGTGAACTATTATTTAAGATTGACTTGGTTGATCTGGTATAACAGTTATTTGATATATCATTTCAGAATTCTGGTTTTTCCAAGGACAAATGGGTAACTCCCATTTATTTGATGATTTCTTGCTTAGCCTACATTGAAAAAAATAAAAACGACTGAAAATTCATAACAATAATTGATTTGAGCAAATGTAATCCTGGTAATGAAATCTTTAATTTTTAGTGTTTTAAAGAAATATTTATGTTAATTTCCCAATATGCTAAAAAATCAACACAGCACTGTATTGTGAAATCGACCGGATGTTTTTGCTAAAGGGGTCGCCATTCAATTAACGGGGTGGGGGTGGAGTATTTTTGAAATAGATATTTTCAGAATAAAATATTTATGTTTGTGAAGTGAATAATTTTCTGAGGGACATGTAAATAAATATTTATTGACCTTTAAATTTTTTTGGGCCTTGCTTCACTCGGCATCATTAAACCACCCTTATGTTTGTGAAGCCTCATTTTGCTTGAATCCTTAACCTCCAGATCAATACTAAGTCAATTTTTATAAAAAGTGAAATTGATATTTTGCTTGAGGCAGAGTGTGAAAAATAGGAAGTAAAAATAAATATTTAGTCCAATTAAAAAACTAAGGCCCCTCCCCGCTCCATTACAGGTAATTGAATGGTGGCCCCCTAACTAACTCTGCTGATCTTATATTTTATTAATTCTAATTAATCAGTCAATGTCAAGAACCACCCACCAACAAAATAATATTGACATTATTTCAAATGCATAGATTTTGCAAAATACAACATTAATACTGGTAATTTTGAAAATTATGTTGTCATCTGATTAGGAACTATAGATTATTATGTCTCCCCCCCCTCTCTAGACAGAGTGGGGGACATATTAGTTAACCTCTGTCTGCTCAGTGTGTCTGCGTTTGTGAGGGGATTTCCCAGTAGTTTCTAGCGTGCAGGCGGAGGCCGCCTCAGCTCACACGAGACATTGTCTGGGAAGCAGGCCTCAAATGCCCCAATATGCAGGCGAAATGATCTCTATTCTGATGGCAATTGACACATTTGGACCGCTTGTTAAAAACAAAGCCCTACATATTGTGACGGTCAATATTTCTACGATGGCAAATATAAATCACAAGGGAGGTCAGAGCCTTTTATTAACATTATTTACAAAAGCCATTGACACTACATCTATTAGCTATCAACCTGTATCAGTGTCTCCAGTTTTTTGTTCACAAAAAACGGTGACCCTTATAGTTAATGCTTATCCTGCTGATGACTACTATTGTCATTTTCAACCTGTTTTATTAGTTGATCAAATCACTAATATTGGGAGCAAAATGTGTGTTTAGAAAGCAGGATTTGCAAATGTTTAGTCTCAAATTAAAAAAATTGAGTTATTTATACTCATTTGAAGTTGTGGGTCACAGTATCGAGACACAATTTCAATTGGATGAAAATTTAAATAAATTAACTTAGCAGGATAATGGTTAATTTATATACATGTACTCATATGCGTAATACTATAATATTAAAATTTGCTACGAGTCGCTGGTCTAAATTTGCTTATATCATAAACATTTTTTTTATTTGTACAAAATCAGACCCTCAATCAATCAATCAATAAAACTTGTATAGTGCCTAAATCCTTATCATGCTTATGTGTCATAATCCAGGCCAAAACAAGTTCATCAACAGGGAGTCGGGCCAACAATCAGCTAGGGCAGGAAAGCCAGATCAAATAGGTGAGATATAGGGCAAGTGATTTTCAGAATGTTAAAATTGTTTGGAGCAACATTAGACTTATAATTGTGAGAAGAAGTTATTGGGTTTACAGGTGATCACCACATCACCAGAAAATAGTATTGTAAAATTTTGTTAAGAGTCATTAAAAAATTGGAAAAATCATTCACCATAGTTAGTGTGATTCAAGTAGCCTATTGCTCTTAATTTTATACCATGGGTCTATTTCACTGAATATTCCTATTATTTGAAACACTTACAGCTGCCAATTTTTTTTAAATATGTACATGTTTTCTGAAATTGGTGCATGTGCTCTTACTCTAAATTTTAGGGTGGTGGGTTAAACTGGCTCATCCCAATATGGTTGCCAATCTCTATTACGGATTATTTTTGTAGTAGTCAAAGTGTTACCTCTAATTGATTACACTATTTTTACTAAGAAAAGCATAACATTATTTTGCTAATGCGATTTCCAGATGAAATGATGTGAAGATATATGTAGGAGAAAAACATTTGCGTTTTTTATCAAATCGCCAATATTTTCAGGTTTAGGAAAGACTTAATTCTAGCAAATTATTTGATGAGCTGAGCATCACAAAAAATTGTATCATTTCTTTGTCCACGGCCACCAGTGGAGTTTAGTTGTCAAATTTTAAATATTAAACCACTTGTGCAAATTTGACCACTATACTTGTATACCCTACTAGTATGAATTATTTGCACGATTTTTAGAAATATTAACGATCACCCATTGCACATTCCAAATTCTCAAGGTATAATTGTGTATTTAAACTGAAGAGCTTGGATAAGCAATATGTGGTCAAGGCATTCATCTTATTTTGATCCTCTGAAGAAATGGTAATATTGTATATGAATTGTAATATTACAATATTAATGTATTTTGAAATAACTCTTCCTGTGATATAGTCACAATTTTCAAAGTTATAGTTTCGTCAATAATTTGACCTTGTGGGTGCGATAACTTGGAAAAAATTCCATTTATCCTTCCCAAATTTGTTATGCATGTTACTAGTGACCAGTTCTCGGACAAGTCCTATATTGGCTAAAAAAGAAATCAAAATGGTCGATTTACTGCGATTTTTAGTAGAGCATTTGCTCTACTTTTTCGGTCTATGTGGGTCTGAGTGGTTTTCTGTATGATTAATTTCACGGCAATAACTTTAAATTTGTGGAATTGGGAACATATCTAACTCCATGTGTGTGTTAAGAATAATTTTTTTCGTTGCATCACGAAGCTAAATTTTTAGATTTTGGCTCAGCTGATCAGATGAACACTGATATAAATAACGCATCAATTCCTATCTATAATGTATCAATGTCAGCCATACACTTTGACCCTCAGTGCTTTGACCTGCCTCGCTAGCACAGCAATGCCGACCTGCCAGAACTGTATACGACACGTGACCTACTATGAGGCAAATTTGTTTGAATGTTGGCCCGCCGTCTCCGACCTCTGCCCGGCATTAAAACAACATTGGGTCAACGTCTCGTGTTTGCTGGGAAGTGCACCTGTCATTAATAGTAGGCCTAATACGGCAACACTGACCAACTTTTGGGCCAGCGTCGTAGGCCGTGTGCCAGCATTGGAACAACGCTGGCTGCATGTATGCCTGTATGGTCAGTCTGTCTCAGGGGCATACACAACAACACTCAGCTGACACAAGGAAACGTTGAATCAATGTTGGTTCAACGTTTGTCCACCATCTACGACGTTGGACCAATGGTAAGCCAACTTTGCTTCAACATCCTGTCTTTGCTGGCCTGCCAATACACATGTATTGGGCCTATATAATATGCCTATCGGCCACTCACTGCCCAACAAAACAAACATTCACTCGATATGGCATTGATGTTGGGCGAGCTTCATAGATGATGATCTAACATTAAACCAGCAAAAAAAAACAATTCATTGGTAGTAAAAACGTAGGCCTAGGGCCTACGGGTGCCTACAGTCTGAATACGTTCTGAAAACTTTAAAAACACCCCTCAGGCAATGCATAGCCTAATCCAGCTATGCTTAATGAATCTCATAGCCATATGAGAAGCCCGAGAAGTGACATTTAAATTAGGCTATTATTGTTTTCAACTCAACATCAAGTTATTAACTCACTAATTATATCGGTAACTTTGCAATCTCATATATCTAGGCTTATCGAGTTGTGAGTTATATTATAGTGAGCTCTATTATAGTGAGTCTAATTAATGTTGTCCTGTAGTCTCACACTGTTATTACGCTGGTCTATAGCATTAAATCAACATTGACTCAACGACTGTGGCAGTGGAAGTAGTTGATCTGTCTCCTGACTCGGTTATTTCAATCTGAACACTACACACTGCCATCACATCTGGGGCGGGGGCCCTAGGGTAGTGGTTAGCACCGCTGCCTTTCACGCCAGAGTTCGGGGTTCAGTTCCCGGTCTCGGCGATTTGAAAGAAACAAAAGTGTTTCTTCCCCATCCACGTGTGAAAGTCAGTATTGTGGGGAGCCTCCGTGACCGAGAGGTAGCGTGCTCGGCCTCAGACCGCCAGGGCTCGAATTTTGAATCCTGTGTCTGGAAGACAGTGTCATCTCAATCATCTCACCATCCTTAGGAGGTTCTCCTGGCCCAGTTTAGCCTATATGTGCACAAAGGTGGCCTAAAGCCCGATTCATTTCATTTCATTTGCCATCACATCTGAGCAAATAGCAGTAGGCCTATTAGCATGCAATGTGCCTAGGCTACTAAATTATTTGCTAGACACGTTTTTTTGTACCTTCCCCTACCTGTCATTGACTGGGGTATGCCTAGTAACATATATGCCTATACCACCCGAACTGTCAGGGTAATATAAACAGGTTAATATAAACAGTTTGTGTTTAATAGATTGGCCTTGAATAATGAACTGCACCACAGTCCCAGACCCTGGTCCCAGCCCAGGGTCACACAGGGAGTAGCTAGCTGTGAAACGCAGTGACGTCACTCGGTGAAAACAAAGTTATATAACACCCCCTCCCCCATACTTTATTCTGTAAAACGCAGTGACGTCACTTGGCGTAAACAAGGTTATATAAGAACCATCCCTCATACTTCATTGTATTAGCCAGCTCAGTGGAGGTCGAGGTCATTGAGTTTCACAGATTTGACCTATTTCCATTAGGGTAGGCCTACCCGATTATCCCTAATAGACCGGATATAGGCCTAGTAATAAACACGCAGTTGGGGGGCGTATTTATATGGAGTTCATTATGTGCACTGAAATCAATGCGCAGTCTATCAATACAGGTCTCAAATTGAGGTGTAAAAAAATAGATGTAACAGATCAAGGCTAACCCTGTGCACTCTATGGCTCGTTTCGCCGGGTATTCACAACATTACACGTGCAACGCATGACCACCACCCCCCTTCCCCCACTAAACATTGAAAACAACATGGAGCTGACGACAGTCAGACACGAGATACAGGATAGCTACTGTCGGATTCAACACCTCATTTAGACCAATATATTTGTTGCTTTATTGTGAAACAGCTGCATCTTAGCTTTCCTCAAAACAATGACCCTGAAGCCCGGCACAAGCTCTACTTCAGTGCCGTCAGGCTCTAGTTTGCATTTTACGTCAATAATTTGACCTTGTGGGCGCAATAATTTCAAGTCCAATAATGATGTCGGGCTATAATCGAGTGTGCTCTTGTTTTAAATATTTTGCTAATCGATTTAAAGTTTGATTAGTAATTGGTCGAAATTGTGTTGATTTTGCTACGTGATATTATACAAATTAAACCCTAGGCTCAGAAGAAACGTTTTGAGATTCCTCCCTACAGTTAGAAAAGCTTTCATATATTTATTTTCCGCTGGCCCAGATGGCTCATTCGGTTTAGTTGTGGCTCGAACTTGGGGGTACTGGGATCAAATCCCAGCCTTATTCATATTTCATGTTTGTCATAGAGTTTTTCCATATACATTGCTCGAAACTGTTTAAAAGGTGTAGACTCTTGAGTATCCAGTGCTCTGTGCTGCCTATGGTACTATGCACTATAAAGATCCCCTGAAGTAATTTGAAAAAAGTAGGGTAATCGTATAATCCAGAGTTTAGGCTTCTTTCTGTCACGATAAATGCCATGATTGTGCAGAACGTGACATAAACCAACATTCATCCACTCATTTATTTACTTTGCACTCATTACAGTTAAATAAGTTTCCACGAAATTTTCATAAAAAACCATTGGTTCAAAACATTGGTTCAATGTTTCATGATTGTTTGCTTTTGGTTTAGCCAGTTGTAGGCTATGTGAATTCAAATTTTAATAAATAATTTTGTATAGCTCTTTGTCATGGGGTTGTATCATGTATACATACCTGCTCAGTCTCCCAGCTGTAAATTTAGTCAGAAACCCGAATACTGTAAAACTTTGGGAGAAATATGATAATTCTTTTTTATTTGTGGGGCGGGGGAGCAGATTGTGGTTTACTTTATATTTCTGATACCTGGAAGTTTTTTTAAATTTTTCTTACTGGAGATTTCAGCATGCATTTATATATCACACAATTTCTTTATTTTTTATATAGAAAAAGACCAAACCCTTTTCAAGCTTCTCTTCAAGACACCCCTCAGCCTGCTGCAATGAGAGAGATTGCCGATAACCAAAAGGCCCTTGAATCCATGTAGCTGCAGATGTCTTTCCCAATTGAGTGTTGTGCCCACAGATGAGTCTTTATATTTAATGAAATGTAGAGCACATTTATGTCTAATAATGGATTAATATTATATAGGGCCATGTGTATTTGATAATGCGGTTTACTGCTTTTTTATGGCTACAGGTTAGAGCAGGTGACACAGAAAAAATAAAATAGAAAAACTGTTTTTATATTTTTTTTTTATTTTCATTTTAGTTAATGGTATTTTAGTCCCCAAAAAAGATATTTTTTTATAATTTTTGTTTTTTCTGGGGGTGGGAATTTTTTATAAAAATGATTATTGTAGCCTGTCCAAATCTCAAAGTTATTTCTGGTGCAGTCTGTTTCATTGACTGGTATGATTTCACATGCAAGATCTAACAGGGATTCTTAAAAATTACTTATTATTTATATGTGATATTTTATCACTTTTAATTTGAGTGTCAGAAAACATTTGTCTTTTGATTCTATTACAAGTATTCCTCAAACCATGGGATTTTAGATTATATCAAGAAAAAACCACCAACTTTTGCAAGTGCCTATAAAAAACATTTGCCCACCGACAAAATAATATTGACTTTATTTCAAATGCATATAATGTACAGTATTATGCAAAATACAACAATTGTTTAATTTTTTTTATTGTCATTAGATTGGGAATTATAGATTCTTAAAATATACTGATAATAAACTTAGTATAATATTCAAATTTGCTTTGAATCACTGGTATAAATTTGTATATGTCATGATTAATAGCATATCCATAATTCATGACTCATGAATTCATTTTTCATTTGTACAATTTAAATTAATGTTTTATCTCATTTTTATAGATCTGCATATATTGTGCTTTTTTTTGTTTAACCCTTCTTTGCCCAAGTTCGCAATAATACATATCCTCAGTAGCCACCCAAGTTCTCAAATATGTTATTCTCATACATTAAAAACATCAGCATATTTGACCTTAAAAATGACCTTGGTGTCATCTTACAGCTATGCCACATTTAATCCTGGAGGGCAGGGAGAATTTTGTTTGAAAATTATTGATTAGCAATTTCTTCTTCAAGCTCTAATTCCCACTTTATCCTCATCATTCATGTATAAATATTTCGCTAATCAATTTCAAATTTGATTAGCAAATGGACAAAATTGTGTAGCTTTTCGCTACGCGATACTGAACAAAATATTCCCTGGAGGGTTGTATAGCTATGTGCCAAGTTTTAGTATGCTGCGTGTAATAGTTAATTATAAGGGTCTACTTGAAATATTACATTCCAATTTATAAAAATAAACTTGGGTTCCAAGAGGTACGTGTTTGAGGTGAATTTGGCAAAGAAGAGTTAAATATGGGTATTAAATACAATAACATGACATAAATTCATAGATCTACAAAGTCATATAACTGAATATGTACATTTTATCCTACATCTACTATAGGGGCCTAGCCATACTCGTCACTAAAATTCTAAAGGGCCAGAAGGACTACTGTATTTATTATAATAAACGCCCATATTCCAATAAATGCCTATCCCACTGATTTTAAAATAAAACCCTCAATCATGTACACTATATGATCTGAAAAAAACTTCTCTAATAAGTGACCATCCCCCCCTAGTCTCAGGAGGTATTCTAATTAACGCCCTGGCCATTTATTAAAATTGAGGTGGATGGGTTAAGATGGCTCATCTCCAATTCAAAATGGTTACACTCTTTTTACTAAGAATAGCATAGCATTATTTTGCTAATGCAATTTTCAAGTTTCAACAACAAGAAAATATATGACCGAGAGAAACATCGGCTTTGATTTTGAGGTGATTATTGACATTATTTGATTGCGGATGATAAGTTCAGTTTCAGGACGATATCTCACAAAGCGCTTGCTGGATTGTTTTCATACTGCACACATACATCCCTCAGGGGGTGTATATATGTGCCTTTTGGGAGTTATGACCTTTGACCTCATTTTTTACCTTTGATTTTGAGGCAATTATTGACTTCAATTGATTGAGGATGATAAGTTTATTTTCCGGACAATATCTCGCGAAGCGTTTGCTTCATTGTTCTCATACTGCACACACACACATCTCTCAGGGGCTGAAAATGTGCCTTTTGGGGGTTATGACCTTTGACATAATTGTTCACCTTTATTTGTGTTGCCATTATTGACTTTAATTGAAGGCAGACGATAAGTTCATTTTCCGGACGATAGCTCGGGAAGTGTTTGCTGTATTTTTTCATATTGCCACACGCATCCCTTAGGGGGTGTAGATGTGCATCAACCTTTGACTTTGAGGCCATTATTGACTTTAATTAATGGCGGGGGATATAGTTAGCATCAGTGCTCTTGTTTTATAAAACTGCTAATTAGAACGGGCATCAATATCTCCAGGTTTACAGTAGACATCTAGCAAATTGAAAAAAAAATTTGCTCTGGATTATCAGGTTATGATTTAAGTTCTTGAAAGTGTGTTATTCATAACCAACTTTGAGATAAAAAAATTCATAATACATGTACATGTATGATAAATTAGTATTATTGTTTTAGATGTCTGCTGCTGCATGTAACTATACATGTAAAATACTACAAATGTACACACAAGATAGATGTGGGTGATGTAAGTGAAAGCATTTCAGGTTACACAAGGTATGTTGTATGTAATTATCTGGGGCCTACAAACACTATCATCAGGTCTGTAACCAGAGGCATTCAGGTCAGTAATCATTTACTGCGGGTCAGTCCCACGCTGTGTTCACCGTGTGCCTGACCAGACCGTCATGTCTGTATCCCTATAGATCACAATGTGGGCGTATCGACTTTCAAATCTGATTGGTTAATGCAGATCATGTACATGCGATGGGTTTTGGGGACCTGTGAGTGACTGTGTGACCTGTCTCTGTGTGGATAGATGTTGACGAGGTAATTGTGTGATCAGCATTAGGCCTACATTATCATGTCACAATTGAATAACTAACTGACATGCTCATTAGAGCAACAGTGCTCTAGAGTCGCCTGTGTTAGACCGTGCCCATGAAAGGTGATGATACAACACTTTTTTTGCCTTCTGTGCATTTTTTCTGTAAGCTATAAGCAAACTCACTTTTCAAAAGCTTGGTTACTGGGCAGATTTCTTTACATCCCCTGTTAGAGGGTGCCTTTTATATGATAATTGCCGGCAATAAATCTACCCTCCTGTTTGGTTTTTCTTTAAGCAACATTTCGAAAAAGAGCTCGTTCAATTCAGTCAACGACATTTTGAAAGTAGTGTGCTTGCCATGCTTACCTGCCTGGCCACTTACTGAAAATGTCTTGGTGCGGCTGCATGTCCGTGATTTTTAGAAAATAAAAACTATTTTTATTTTCTGGGCCTCTCAGTCACCATCTGAAGTGAATATTGTACAGGTCTGCTTACTGTTCACTTTCATAATTATGCTAATGTCCTCATAAATATTAATCCATTGATTAATTGTGAAAATAATGTATGTTGTTTCAAGCAAAATGTTTGATATGATGCTTCCTCTAGCTGTAGCTGTTATATTAATATTGATTTATTTACAAATTGTAATTTTGTTCAGAAAGCTTATGTGTTCAATGTATATATTTACATGTACTTGCAATGATAATTTAAAAGTGTACATGCCTTGTTGTGTCTCATGTATTTATTTACACAGTGACTACACAATGTTCTTATTGATGTGTGGACTAATTTCATGTTCAACTTGTTTGGTTGTATCAAGGAGGTTATATGGAAGGAGTGGAAACTCCCCACAAGTTATGCCGGATCCCCCTGACATTAATCCGCTGAGACAATGTGTTTTTGTCAGGGTTTTATAATTTATGACCTCGTCTACCCGGAGGTAGAACAAAGTCTTCGTTCAATGCTAGCGGGAACTGATTGAGAATCAAGGCATACTGTGGCTGCGCACTATCAAATTTAAAAACTCTGCAGCATTTTTCTTTTTATTTGAATTTATAAATAAACATGAGTACTTACATGAGCTACTAAACGTTGAAATGATAGATAATCTATGGCCTTAAATGAAATTAATTAAACAAATTATCGGTTAACCATTAGAAAGTACATGATTAAAATTTTAACAAAATAATGATAAAAATGGAGGTCGGTGTACTTGTTATTGAGCCATTTTAACCACCAACCCTACAATGGTTCTCAAAACTACTTCGTAAGACGATGGACGGATAAATAAATATGTGCCATATCTTACGAATTTGAAAACCAATATCCGGACCATTGTCTAATCAAATGATTGACTAAAAATATATAATTAACTTAGCTCTTTTAGTTACTACAATAGTAGCATACAAGTCATTATTCCTACGATTTTAATGATTCAAAGACAAGATTAATGGTAAAAATGTTAAGATTATGTACGTGGCAAACCAACCCTCGATTCAACATTGGGACAGGGGGAAACCAATTAAAACCCCATTATGTTGACCACAAAAACAACTTCTAACTGGTGCCCCCGTCTGAATTCAAGTTTTCTCTCCTTCTCTATAACCTCCTTGGTTGTATATTAGGTATAGTAGTGTGATTCCTACTGCTCATAATAATTTCATTTTTGATATTTTTCTGCTGTAGGTCTACTTTTCTTATTTGCAAATCCACAGTCGCTAACATGCAAACCACTATATACTATCCATTGTGTATTTTGAAGAAAATATCAGAAGTTAAAATTGGGGTGATACTGACATTCTTTGATTACTACTACACAAAATGTGGAAGAGATCATTTACATGTATCTGGTTGACATCTTTGACAAAATCTGTTATGTGTGTTATGTTTTTAAAGAAAGGAGTTTAAATAGTACTGTGATCCAAACCGCTACTTTTCATTATGCAAACCAAAGTTATCTGATTGGAATCACCTTAAACCTTAAAGTGCTAATGAGATCTGAAATCAGAAATCTGTATTAACTTAAGATTAGCATATGTTTGATTAAAATTTGCATGTGTGTAAGTCCACTTGAAGTTGTGGGTCACGGTAGCGAGACACAACTTCAAATGGGTAAAATTTCAATTTTATTATGTAGCGCTTTAAGGGTTAAAAGATAGTGATAGGCCTCAAAATGAAGATCTTTCTATGTTTTTGTTAATCATGTTAAAGTAAACAAATTACAGATGGATTGAAAAAACACACCATGTGTTTATTTTATATAAAACAAAATTACATGTGCATAACAATATGTTCATTCAGATATATTAAAAAATGAAAATAGTATATTTTTGGTTATTTTTTATTATTTTAGGCATTTCTACATATCAGGAAGAAACGCTATGCAGATGGGTCACATATATTGTATTATCATGTATAACTCTTCCGGCTGAATGTTTTTGTTCAGCAAATAGTTTGTAATGTTTGTGTCATGCTCACATTGGGATATAGTTGAATCTCGTCTTGCTAAATGATAATGCTCGCTTCCATGATCAATCTTTAAATGCAGTACATGATTAGAGTACCACATACTAAGAATCAACCCAACATAAAAAATAAACAAATGGACAAAAATGTTGTTACGTGGTGTCCATTATTTATCTAGTATACCGTCAATTTAAATGTTGTAGCCTCTCTAAATTCTATGCAATCTGTGTCTGTTAACCTATCTTGTATGTTGATGTTCTGCTTCACTTTTTAATGTTTAATTTCAGTTAAATTTGTGTCGTAAAGTCTCTTTCTCATGTGTTTTTTTATGTTGACTTTCCAAAAGCTCGGGTGTTTTGCACTAAGGTTATTTCCTATGTTTATTTTCCTATTGTGTTCTGCATTATTTTCGAAATTATAGTAGTTTATTGGTTGAAATGGTTCAGTGGTTTCTCTTTGGCATCCTAGTGATGTTCGGGATGTCGGAAATAAACCATTGCCATATAATTAGCTTTTCATTTCATTGTTTTAATGGTTTCTCTGTGGCGGACGTCCTGTGGACGGTGCGGGATGTCAGAGAGAGACCATTGACATACAATTAGCTTGCGGTGACTTGCAGCGCTCTCACGGTTGTGATCGCTCTGTCGTGCTAATTCTCCATGACAGACCTGATCCCCAACTGTGGGGGCACTGTAGGTCTACCCATAATTTCTTTATGATTTGTTATTTTTAGTTTTCTTCTTATCACGTAGACTGTTTCCCCGTGTATTGATGCCCCACAATGTTTATGTCGTACAGTGGGTTGACTTTCTTTGATTTGTGCTGGGTGATTTCTCTGGAGTGTCTGCCACCCCCAGATTGATCGCCCAGTATATCTGTTTGAAGTATATTAGTGTATCGTCATTGATTGATTTACCAGGGTTGTAACTATCAATTTACTAATAATTTATAATGGTATGGACGCAGTCTGTCTTGTTGTTCATTGTCTATTGTTTGCAAAATTTGCATAACTTGTGTATATACTATTGATCTAATTTATTTTGTGTATCGGCGCAGGCGTCGTCTCAGATTTGTAGAATCTATATATATTCAATACAAAACTCGCTACATATAGGTGCCAGAGGCACTATCATGTTTTTATCAATCGTCTTTATCTTAATGCCTTAGCGTGTTATCAGTTTGGTCTTTTGTTTACCACTTTTACTGTACAATATAGGATATTGTAATACTACGAATTTTCACTTAAGTGGCCATACTGGCGAAAAGTGAAGTAAAGAAGATTTTTTACTTGTATTTACTTACATAGAGTTTATACTTTCTGCATTGTTTTTATTCTCTATGTTATTTTTTATTTTGTTTTTATTCTCTATGATTATTTTTTAGATTGTATTACTATTACATTTAAATGAATAAAATAAATTGAGTAAAAAAGGTATTTTCCTGCAAGTTTTCATCACAATAATGGTACACAATATATTATAAATTATTGTTATATCATACTTGGTTATTTTATAAAGTAATATAATTTTCATTCATTTTGATGTGAGAATTGCAGGAACAATTCACATAATTATCAATATATATTATAGGCCAAAAATGTCACTTAGCACACTATTGTTTTAACCCATCGATAATAAATAAATATATGAAAACATCATGTGTCTTGTTGTAGCGCGAATGTGTTGTATGAGTGATTACCCGCAATACAAAATTAACACTAACGAGTGCTAAAAAAATAAGCAAATAAAAATATTATTTTAATATGATGGTAATGATATTTAATTAACGTCAAAATTTATTAAATTTGTCAATGAATGCAACGTATCTTAAACTGAGATAATTTTATTTCAAATCAGTAGAATAATATATCACACTACAAAGCTTGTACTCCACTAATGGATGGAATGGACACTGGTTCACTGATGGATCGTCAATCGGGTCTGATGAGGTGTTTGAGCACTCCGCCAAAGAACTGTGTGTGAGAAATAGCTACGGTGTCCGTTTAAAAATCCACCAAATTATATTTCATCAGCCTGGGGTAAAATGACAATTTTTACTACAAGAATCTTTTTAAAGTTTTTTTCTGAAATATAATTAATTTGTTAGGCATCCTGCTTATGGCGGACCATAAAGTATTTTTTGCTAACACTGACCCCAGGCTGGACTTATATTATATTATTTTAAACAAAATATGGGGGGAGGCTATGCTCAAATTTTTCTTAATATTTATTGAGTTACAAAGGCTTGTTGGAAAGACAAAGATGTCCTCTTTCAGATGGTATAAGGGGTATACCCCCAAGCGGTATCATTTTTATACCCTCACCCAACACTACTTTTTGAGCTAGAGACCTCAGAAGTTAACCGCGGTAGCCTAAAGTAGCCGATATTGTAGCGAAAATCTCCCAACTTTAGTCGGATATTTATTGAGTTACAAGAGGTGTCACGCCGACTTTTCGAGCTCGTTGGAAAGATGACAATGTCCTCTTTCAGATGATATCATTTTTATACCCTCACCCAACACTACTTTTTGAGCGAGAGACCTCAGAAGTTAACCGCGGTAGCCTAAAGTAGCCGATATTGTAGCGAAAATCTCCCAACTTTAGTCGGATATTTATTGAGTTACAAGAGGTGTCACGCCGACTTTTCGAGCTCGTTGGAAAGATGACAATGTCCTCTTTCAGATGGTATCATTTTTATACCCTCACCCAACACTACTTTTTGAGCTAGAGACCTCAGAAGTTAACCGCGGTAGCCTAAAGTAGCCGATATTGTAGCGAAAATCTCCCAACTTTAGTCGGATATTTATTGAGTTACAAGAGGTGTCACGCCGACTTTTCGAGCTCGTTGGAAAGATGACAATGTCCTCTTTCAGATGATATCATTTTTATACCCTCACCCAACACTACTTTTTGAGCGAGAGACCTCAGAAGTTAACCGCGGTAGCCTAAAGTAGCCGATATTGTAGCGAAAATCTCCCAACTTTAGTCGGATATTTATTGAGTTACAAGAGGTGTCACGCCGACTTTTCGAGCTCGTTGGAAAGATGACAATGTCCTCTTTCAGATGGTATCATTTTTATACCCTCACCCAACACTACTTTTTGAGCTAGAGACCTCAGAAGTTAACCGCGGTAGCCTAAAGTAGCCGATATTGTAGCGAAAATCTCCCAACTTTAGTCGGATATTTATTGAGTTACAAGAGGTGTCACGCCGACTTTTCGAGCTCGTTGGAAAGATGACAATGTCCTCTTTCAGATGATATCATTTTTATACCCTCACCCAACACTACTTTTTGAGCGAGAGACCTCAGAAGTTAACCGCGGTAGCCTAAAGTAGCCGATATTGTAGCGAAAATCTCCCAACTTTAGTCGGATATTTATTGAGTTACAAGAGGTGTCACGCCGACTTTTCGAGCTCGTTGGAAAGATGACAATGTCCTCTTTCAGATGGTATCATTTTTATACCCTCACCCAACACTACTTTTTGAGCTAGAGACCTCAGAAGTTAACCGCGGTAGCCTAAAGTAGCCGATATTGTAGCGAAAATCTCCCAACTTTAGTCGGATATTTATTGAGTTACAAGAGGTGTCACGCCGACTTTTCGAGCTCGTTGGAAAGATGACAATGTCCTCTTTCAGATGATATCATTTTTATACCCTCACCCAACACTACTTTTTGAGCGAGAGACCTCAGAAGTTAACCGCGGTAGCCTAAAGTAGCCGATATTGTAGCGAAAATCTCCCAACTTTAGTCGGATATTTATTGAGTTACAAGAGGTGTCACGCCGACTTTTCGAGCTCGTTGGAAAGATGACAATGTCCTCTTTCAGATGGTATCATTTTTATACCCTCACCCAACACTACTTTTTGAGCTAGAGACCTCAGAAGTTAACCGCGGTAGCCTAAAGTAGCCGATATTGTAGCGAAAATCTCCCAACTTTAGTCGGATATTTATTGAGTTACAAGAGGTGTCACGCCGACTTTTCGAGCTCGTTGGAAAGATGACAATGTCCTCTTTCAGATGATATCATTTTTATACCCTCACCCAACACTACTTTTTGAGCGAGAGACCTCAGAAGTTAACCGCGGTAGCCTAAAGTAGCCGATATTGTAGCGAAAATCTCCCAACTTTAGTCGGATATTTATTGAGTTACAAGAGGTGTCACGCCGACTTTTCGAGCTCGTTGGAAAGATGACAATGTCCTCTTTCAGATGGTATCATTTTTATACCCTCACCCAACACTACTTTTTGAGCTAGAGACCTCAGAAGTTAACCGCGGTAGCCTAAAGTAGCCGATATTGTAGCGAAAATCTCCCAACTTTAGTCGGATATTTATTGAGTTACAAGAGGTGTCACGCCGACTTTTCGAGCTCGTTGGAAAGATGACAATGTCCTCTTTCAGATGATATCATTTTTATACCCTCACCCAACACTACTTTTTGAGCGAGAGACCTCAGAAGTTAACCGCGGTAGCCTAAAGTAGCCGATATTGTAGCGAAAATCTCCCAACTTTAGTCGGATATTTATTGAGTTACAAGAGGTGTCACGCCGACTTTTCGAGCTCGTTGGAAAGATGACAATGTCCTCTTTCAGATGGTATCATTTTTATACCCTCACCCAACACTACTTTTTGAGCTAGAGACCTCAGAAGTTAACCGCGGTAGCCTAAAGTAGCCGATATTGTAGCGAAAATCTCCCAACTTTAGTCGGATATTTATTGAGTTACAAGAGGTGTCACGCCGACTTTTCGAGCTCGTTGGAAAGATGACAATGTCCTCTTTCAGATGATATCATTTTTATACCCTCACCCAACACTACTTTTTGAGCGAGAGACCTCAGAAGTTAACCGCGGTAGCCTAAAGTAGCCGATATTGTAGCGAAAATCTCCCAACTTTAGTCGGATATTTATTGAGTTACAAGAGGTGTCACGCCGACTTTTCGAGCTCGTTGGAAAGATGACAATGTCCTCTTTCAGATGGTATCATTTTTATACCCTCACCCAACACTACTTTTTGAGCTAGAGACCTCAGAAGTTAACCGCGGTAGCCTAAAGTAGCCGATATTGTAGCGAAAATCTCCCAACTTTAGTCGGATATTTATTGAGTTACAAGAGGTGTCACGCCGACTTTTCGAGCTCGTTGGAAAGATGACAATGTCCTCTTTCAGATGATATCATTTTTATACCCTCACCCAACACTACTTTTTGAGCGAGAGACCTCAGAAGTTAACCGCGGTAGCCTAAAGTAGCCGATATTGTAGCGAAAATCTCCCAACTTTAGTCGGATATTTATTGAGTTACAAGAGGTGTCACGCCGACTTTTCGAGCTCGTTGGAAAGATGACAATGTCCTCTTTCAGATGGTATCATTTTTATACCCTCACCCAACACTACTTTTTGAGCTAGAGACCTCAGAAGTTAACCGCGGTAGCCTAAAGTAGCCGATATTGTAGCGAAAATCTCCCAACTTTAGTCGGATATTTATTGAGTTACAAGAGGTGTCACGCCGACTTTTCGAGCTCGTTGGAAAGATGACAATGTCCTCTTTCAGATGATATCATTTTTATACCCTCACCCAACACTACTTTTTGAGCGAGAGACCTCAGAAGTTAACCGCGGTAGCCTAAAGTAGCCGATATTGTAGCGAAAATCTCCCAACTTTAGTCGGATATTTATTGAGTTACAAGAGGTGTCACGCCGACTTTTCGAGCTCGTTGGAAAGATGACAATGTCCTCTTTCAGATGGTATCATTTTTATACCCTCACCCAACACTACTTTTTGAGCTAGAGACCTCAGAAGTTAACCGCGGTAGCCTAAAGTAGCCGATATTGTAGCGAAAATCTCCCAACTTTAGTCGGATATTTATTGAGTTACAAGAGGTGTCACGCCGACTTTTCGAGCTCGTTGGAAAGATGACAATGTCCTCTTTCAGATGATATCATTTTTATACCCTCACCCAACACTACTTTTTGAGCGAGAGACCTCAGAAGTTAACCGCGGTAGCCTAAAGTAGCCGATATTGTAGCGAAAATCTCCCAACTTTAGTCGGATATTTATTGAGTTACAAGAGGTGTCACGCCGACTTTTCGAGCTCGTTGGAAAGATGACAATGTCCTCTTTCAGATGGTATCATTTTTATACCCTCACCCAACACTACTTTTTGAGCTAGAGACCTCAGAAGTTAACCGCGGTAGCCTAAAGTAGCCGATATTGTAGCGAAAATCTCCCAACTTTAGTCGGATATTTATTGAGTTACAAGAGGTGTCACGCCGACTTTTCGAGCTCGTTGGAAAGATGACAATGTCCTCTTTCAGATGATATCATTTTTATACCCTCACCCAACACTACTTTTTGAGCGAGAGACCTCAGAAGTTAACCGCGGTAGCCTAAAGTAGCCGATATTGTAGCGAAAATCTCCCAACTTTAGTCGGATATTTATTGAGTTACAAGAGGTGTCACGCCGACTTTTCGAGCTCGTTGGAAAGATGACAATGTCCTCTTTCAGATGGTATCATTTTTATACCCTCACCCAACACTACTTTTTGAGCTAGAGACCTCAGAAGTTAACCGCGGTAGCCTAAAGTAGCCGATATTGTAGCGAAAATCTCCCAACTTTAGTCGGATATTTATTGAGTTACAAGAGGTGTCACGCCGACTTTTCGAGCTCGTTGGAAAGATGACAATGTCCTCTTTCAGATGATATCATTTTTATACCCTCACCCAACACTACTTTTTGAGCGAGAGACCTCAGAAGTTAACCGCGGTAGCCTAAAGTAGCCGATATTGTAGCGAAAATCTCCCAACTTTAGTCGGATATTTATTGAGTTACAAGAGGTGTCACGCCGACTTTTCGAGCTCGTTGGAAAGATGACAATGTCCTCTTTCAGATGGTATCATTTTTATACCCTCACCCAACACTACTTTTTGAGCTAGAGACCTCAGAAGTTAACCGCGGTAGCCTAAAGTAGCCGATATTGTAGCGAAAATCTCCCAACTTTAGTCGGATATTTATTGAGTTACAAGAGGTGTCACGCCGACTTTTCGAGCTCGTTGGAAAGATGACAATGTCCTCTTTCAGATGATATCATTTTTATACCCTCACCCAACACTACTTTTTGAGCGAGAGACCTCAGAAGTTAACCGCGGTAGCCTAAAGTAGCCGATATTGTAGCGAAAATCTCCCAACTTTAGTCGGATATTTATTGAGTTACAAGAGGTGTCACGCCGACTTTTCGAGCTCGTTGGAAAGATGACAATGTCCTCTTTCAGATGGTATCATTTTTATACCCTCACCCAACACTACTTTTTGAGCTAGAGACCTCAGAAGTTAACCGCGGTAGCCTAAAGTAGCCGATATTGTAGCGAAAATCTCCCAACTTTAGTCGGATATTTATTGAGTTACAAGAGGTGTCACGCCGACTTTTCGAGCTCGTTGGAAAGATGACAATGTCCTCTTTCAGATGATATCATTTTTATACCCTCACCCAACACTACTTTTTGAGCGAGAGACCTCAGAAGTTAACCGCGGTAGCCTAAAGTAGCCGATATTGTAGCGAAAATCTCCCAACTTTAGTCGGATATTTATTGAGTTACAAGAGGTGTCACGCCGACTTTTCGAGCTCGTTGGAAAGATGACAATGTCCTCTTTCAGATGGTATCATTTTTATACCCTCACCCAACACTACTTTTTGAGCTAGAGACCTCAGAAGTTAACCGCGGTAGCCTAAAGTAGCCGATATTGTAGCGAAAATCTCCCAACTTTAGTCGGATATTTATTGAGTTACAAGAGGTGTCACGCCGACTTTTCGAGCTCGTTGGAAAGATGACAATGTCCTCTTTCAGATGATATCATTTTTATACCCTCACCCAACACTACTTTTTGAGCGAGAGACCTCAGAAGTTAACCGCGGTAGCCTAAAGTAGCCGATATTGTAGCGAAAATCTCCCAACTTTAGTCGGATATTTATTGAGTTACAAGAGGTGTCACGCCGACTTTTCGAGCTCGTTGGAAAGATGACAATGTCCTCTTTCAGATGGTATCATTTTTATACCCTCACCCAACACTACTTTTTGAGCTAGAGACCTCAGAAGTTAACCGCGGTAGCCTAAAGTAGCCGATATTGTAGCGAAAATCTCCCAACTTTAGTCGGATATTTATTGAGTTACAAGAGGTGTCACGCCGACTTTTCGAGCTCGTTGGAAAGATGACAATGTCCTCTTTCAGATGATATCATTTTTATACCCTCACCCAACACTACTTTTTGAGCGAGAGACCTCAGAAGTTAACCGCGGTAGCCTAAAGTAGCCGATATTGTAGCGAAAATCTCCCAACTTTAGTCGGATATTTATTGAGTTACAAGAGGTGTCACGCCGACTTTTCGAGCTCGTTGGAAAGATGACAATGTCCTCTTTCAGATGGTATCATTTTTATACCCTCACCCAACACTACTTTTTGAGCTAGAGACCTCAGAAGTTAACCGCGGTAGCCTAAAGTAGCCGATATTGTAGCGAAAATCTCCCAACTTTAGTCGGATATTTATTGAGTTACAAGAGGTGTCACGCCGACTTTTCGAGCTCGTTGGAAAGATGACAATGTCCTCTTTCAGATGATATCATTTTTATACCCTCACCCAACACTACTTTTTGAGCGAGAGACCTCAGAAGTTAACCGCGGTAGCCTAAAGTAGCCGATATTGTAGCGAAAATCTCCCAACTTTAGTCGGATATTTATTGAGTTACAAGAGGTGTCACGCCGACTTTTCGAGCTCGTTGGAAAGATGACAATGTCCTCTTTCAGATGGTATCATTTTTATACCCTCACCCAACACTACTTTTTGAGCTAGAGACCTCAGAAGTTAACCGCGGTAGCCTAAAGTAGCCGATATTGTAGCGAAAATCTCCCAACTTTAGTCGGATATTTATTGAGTTACAAGAGGTGTCACGCCGACTTTTCGAGCTCGTTGGAAAGATGACAATGTCCTCTTTCAGATGATATCATTTTTATACCCTCACCCAACACTACTTTTTGAGCGAGAGACCTCAGAAGTTAACCGCGGTAGCCTAAAGTAGCCGATATTGTAGCGAAAATCTCCCAACTTTAGTCGGATATTTATTGAGTTACAAGAGGTGTCACGCCGACTTTTCGAGCTCGTTGGAAAGATGACAATGTCCTCTTTCAGATGGTATCATTTTTATACCCTCACCCAACACTACTTTTTGAGCTAGAGACCTCAGAAGTTAACCGCGGTAGCCTAAAGTAGCCGATATTGTAGCGAAAATCTCCCAACTTTAGTCGGATATTTATTGAGTTACAAGAGGTGTCACGCCGACTTTTCGAGCTCGTTGGAAAGATGACAATGTCCTCTTTCAGATGATATCATTTTTATACCCTCACCCAACACTACTTTTTGAGCGAGAGACCTCAGAAGTTAACCGCGGTAGCCTAAAGTAGCCGATATTGTAGCGAAAATCTCCCAACTTTAGTCGGATATTTATTGAGTTACAAGAGGTGTCACGCCGACTTTTCGAGCTCGTTGGAAAGATGACAATGTCCTCTTTCAGATGGTATCATTTTTATACCCTCACCCAACACTACTTTTTGAGCTAGAGACCTCAGAAGTTAACCGCGGTAGCCTAAAGTAGCCGATATTGTAGCGAAAATCTCCCAACTTTAGTCGGATATTTATTGAGTTACAAGAGGTGTCACGCCGACTTTTCGAGCTCGTTGGAAAGATGACAATGTCCTCTTTCAGATGATATCATTTTTATACCCTCACCCAACACTACTTTTTGAGCGAGAGACCTCAGAAGTTAACCGCGGTAGCCTAAAGTAGCCGATATTGTAGCGAAAATCTCCCAACTTTAGTCGGATATTTATTGAGTTACAAGAGGTGTCACGCCGACTTTTCGAGCTCGTTGGAAAGATGACAATGTCCTCTTTCAGATGGTATCATTTTTATACCCTCACCCAACACTACTTTTTGAGCTAGAGACCTCAGAAGTTAACCGCGGTAGCCTAAAGTAGCCGATATTGTAGCGAAAATCTCCCAACTTTAGTCGGATATTTATTGAGTTACAAGAGGTGTCACGCCGACTTTTCGAGCTCGTTGGAAAGATGACAATGTCCTCTTTCAGATGATATCATTTTTATACCCTCACCCAACACTACTTTTTGAGCGAGAGACCTCAGAAGTTAACCGCGGTAGCCTAAAGTAGCCGATATTGTAGCGAAAATCTCCCAACTTTAGTCGGATATTTATTGAGTTACAAGAGGTGTCACGCCGACTTTTCGAGCTCGTTGGAAAGATGACAATGTCCTCTTTCAGATGGTATCATTTTTATACCCTCACCCAACACTACTTTTTGAGCTAGAGACCTCAGAAGTTAACCGCGGTAGCCTAAAGTAGCCGATATTGTAGCGAAAATCTCCCAACTTTAGTCGGATATTTATTGAGTTACAAGAGGTGTCACGCCGACTTTTCGAGCTCGTTGGAAAGATGACAATGTCCTCTTTCAGATGATATCATTTTTATACCCTCACCCAACACTACTTTTTGAGCGAGAGACCTCAGAAGTTAACCGCGGTAGCCTAAAGTAGCCGATATTGTAGCGAAAATCTCCCAACTTTAGTCGGATATTTATTGAGTTACAAGAGGTGTCACGCCGACTTTTCGAGCTCGTTGGAAAGATGACAATGTCCTCTTTCAGATGGTATCATTTTTATACCCTCACCCAACACTACTTTTTGAGCTAGAGACCTCAGAAGTTAACCGCGGTAGCCTAAAGTAGCCGATATTGTAGCGAAAATCTCCCAACTTTAGTCGGATATTTATTGAGTTACAAGAGGTGTCACGCCGACTTTTCGAGCTCGTTGGAAAGATGACAATGTCCTCTTTCAGATGATATCATTTTTATACCCTCACCCAACACTACTTTTTGAGCGAGAGACCTCAGAAGTTAACCGCGGTAGCCTAAAGTAGCCGATATTGTAGCGAAAATCTCCCAACTTTAGTCGGATATTTATTGAGTTACAAGAGGTGTCACGCCGACTTTTCGAGCTCGTTGGAAAGATGACAATGTCCTCTTTCAGATGGTATCATTTTTATACCCTCACCCAACACTACTTTTTGAGCTAGAGACCTCAGAAGTTAACCGCGGTAGCCTAAAGTAGCCGATATTGTAGCGAAAATCTCCCAACTTTAGTCGGATATTTATTGAGTTACAAGAGGTGTCACGCCGACTTTTCGAGCTCGTTGGAAAGATGACAATGTCCTCTTTCAGATGATATCATTTTTATACCCTCACCCAACACTACTTTTTGAGCGAGAGACCTCAGAAGTTAACCGCGGTAGCCTAAAGTAGCCGATATTGTAGCGAAAATCTCCCAACTTTAGTCGGATATTTATTGAGTTACAAGAGGTGTCACGCCGACTTTTCGAGCTCGTTGGAAAGATGACAATGTCCTCTTTCAGATGGTATCATTTTTATACCCTCACCCAACACTACTTTTTGAGCTAGAGACCTCAGAAGTTAACCGCGGTAGCCTAAAGTAGCCGATATTGTAGCGAAAATCTCCCAACTTTAGTCGGATATTTATTGAGTTACAAGAGGTGTCACGCCGACTTTTCGAGCTCGTTGGAAAGATGACAATGTCCTCTTTCAGATGATATCATTTTTATACCCTCACCCAACACTACTTTTTGAGCGAGAGACCTCAGAAGTTAACCGCGGTAGCCTAAAGTAGCCGATATTGTAGCGAAAATCTCCCAACTTTAGTCGGATATTTATTGAGTTACAAGAGGTGTCACGCCGACTTTTCGAGCTCGTTGGAAAGATGACAATGTCCTCTTTCAGATGGTATCATTTTTATACCCTCACCCAACACTACTTTTTGAGCTAGAGACCTCAGAAGTTAACCGCGGTAGCCTAAAGTAGCCGATATTGTAGCGAAAATCTCCCAACTTTAGTCGGATATTTATTGAGTTACAAGAGGTGTCACGCCGACTTTTCGAGCTCGTTGGAAAGATGACAATGTCCTCTTTCAGATGATATCATTTTTATACCCTCACCCAACACTACTTTTTGAGCGAGAGACCTCAGAAGTTAACCGCGGTAGCCTAAAGTAGCCGATATTGTAGCGAAAATCTCCCAACTTTAGTCGGATATTTATTGAGTTACAAGAGGTGTCACGCCGACTTTTCGAGCTCGTTGGAAAGATGACAATGTCCTCTTTCAGATGGTATCATTTTTATACCCTCACCCAACACTACTTTTTGAGCTAGAGACCTCAGAAGTTAACCGCGGTAGCCTAAAGTAGCCGATATTGTAGCGAAAATCTCCCAACTTTAGTCGGATATTTATTGAGTTACAAGAGGTGTCACGCCGACTTTTCGAGCTCGTTGGAAAGATGACAATGTCCTCTTTCAGATGATATCATTTTTATACCCTCACCCAACACTACTTTTTGAGCGAGAGACCTCAGAAGTTAACCGCGGTAGCCTAAAGTAGCCGATATTGTAGCGAAAATCTCCCAACTTTAGTCGGATATTTATTGAGTTACAAGAGGTGTCACGCCGACTTTTCGAGCTCGTTGGAAAGATGACAATGTCCTCTTTCAGATGGTATCATTTTTATACCCTCACCCAACACTACTTTTTGAGCTAGAGACCTCAGAAGTTAACCGCGGTAGCCTAAAGTAGCCGATATTGTAGCGAAAATCTCCCAACTTTAGTCGGATATTTATTGAGTTACAAGAGGTGTCACGCCGACTTTTCGAGCTCGTTGGAAAGATGACAATGTCCTCTTTCAGATGATATCATTTTTATACCCTCACCCAACACTACTTTTTGAGCGAGAGACCTCAGAAGTTAACCGCGGTAGCCTAAAGTAGCCGATATTGTAGCGAAAATCTCCCAACTTTAGTCGGATATTTATTGAGTTACAAGAGGTGTCACGCCGACTTTTCGAGCTCGTTGGAAAGATGACAATGTCCTCTTTCAGATGGTATCATTTTTATACCCTCACCCAACACTACTTTTTGAGCTAGAGACCTCAGAAGTTAACCGCGGTAGCCTAAAGTAGCCGATATTGTAGCGAAAATCTCCCAACTTTAGTCGGATATTTATTGAGTTACAAGAGGTGTCACGCCGACTTTTCGAGCTCGTTGGAAAGATGACAATGTCCTCTTTCAGATGATATCATTTTTATACCCTCACCCAACACTACTTTTTGAGCGAGAGACCTCAGAAGTTAACCGCGGTAGCCTAAAGTAGCCGATATTGTAGCGAAAATCTCCCAACTTTAGTCGGATATTTATTGAGTTACAAGAGGTGTCACGCCGACTTTTCGAGCTCGTTGGAAAGATGACAATGTCCTCTTTCAGATGGTATCATTTTTATACCCTCACCCAACACTACTTTTTGAGCTAGAGACCTCAGAAGTTAACCGCGGTAGCCTAAAGTAGCCGATATTGTAGCGAAAATCTCCCAACTTTAGTCGGATATTTATTGAGTTACAAGAGGTGTCACGCCGACTTTTCGAGCTCGTTGGAAAGATGACAATGTCCTCTTTCAGATGATATCATTTTTATACCCTCACCCAACACTACTTTTTGAGCGAGAGACCTCAGAAGTTAACCGCGGTAGCCTAAAGTAGCCGATATTGTAGCGAAAATCTCCCAACTTTAGTCGGATATTTATTGAGTTACAAGAGGTGTCACGCCGACTTTTCGAGCTCGTTGGAAAGATGACAATGTCCTCTTTCAGATGGTATCATTTTTATACCCTCACCCAACACTACTTTTTGAGCTAGAGACCTCAGAAGTTAACCGCGGTAGCCTAAAGTAGCCGATATTGTAGCGAAAATCTCCCAACTTTAGTCGGATATTTATTGAGTTACAAGAGGTGTCACGCCGACTTTTCGAGCTCGTTGGAAAGATGACAATGTCCTCTTTCAGATGATATCATTTTTATACCCTCACCCAACACTACTTTTTGAGCGAGAGACCTCAGAAGTTAACCGCGGTAGCCTAAAGTAGCCGATATTGTAGCGAAAATCTCCCAACTTTAGTCGGATATTTATTGAGTTACAAGAGGTGTCACGCCGACTTTTCGAGCTCGTTGGAAAGATGACAATGTCCTCTTTCAGATGGTATCATTTTTATACCCTCACCCAACACTACTTTTTGAGCTAGAGACCTCAGAAGTTAACCGCGGTAGCCTAAAGTAGCCGATATTGTAGCGAAAATCTCCCAACTTTAGTCGGATATTTATTGAGTTACAAGAGGTGTCACGCCGACTTTTCGAGCTCGTTGGAAAGATGACAATGTCCTCTTTCAGATGATATCATTTTTATACCCTCACCCAACACTACTTTTTGAGCGAGAGACCTCAGAAGTTAACCGCGGTAGCCTAAAGTAGCCGATATTGTAGCGAAAATCTCCCAACTTTAGTCGGATATTTATTGAGTTACAAGAGGTGTCACGCCGACTTTTCGAGCTCGTTGGAAAGATGACAATGTCCTCTTTCAGATGGTATCATTTTTATACCCTCACCCAACACTACTTTTTGAGCTAGAGACCTCAGAAGTTAACCGCGGTAGCCTAAAGTAGCCGATATTGTAGCGAAAATCTCCCAACTTTAGTCGGATATTTATTGAGTTACAAGAGGTGTCACGCCGACTTTTCGAGCTCGTTGGAAAGATGACAATGTCCTCTTTCAGATGATATCATTTTTATACCCTCACCCAACACTACTTTTTGAGCGAGAGACCTCAGAAGTTAACCGCGGTAGCCTAAAGTAGCCGATATTGTAGCGAAAATCTCCCAACTTTAGTCGGATATTTATTGAGTTACAAGAGGTGTCACGCCGACTTTTCGAGCTCGTTGGAAAGATGACAATGTCCTCTTTCAGATGGTATCATTTTTATACCCTCACCCAACACTACTTTTTGAGCTAGAGACCTCAGAAGTTAACCGCGGTAGCCTAAAGTAGCCGATATTGTAGCGAAAATCTCCCAACTTTAGTCGGATATTTATTGAGTTACAAGAGGTGTCACGCCGACTTTTCGAGCTCGTTGGAAAGATGACAATGTCCTCTTTCAGATGATATCATTTTTATACCCTCACCCAACACTACTTTTTGAGCGAGAGACCTCAGAAGTTAACCGCGGTAGCCTAAAGTAGCCGATATTGTAGCGAAAATCTCCCAACTTTAGTCGGATATTTATTGAGTTACAAGAGGTGTCACGCCGACTTTTCGAGCTCGTTGGAAAGATGACAATGTCCTCTTTCAGATGGTATCATTTTTATACCCTCACCCAACACTACTTTTTGAGCTAGAGACCTCAGAAGTTAACCGCGGTAGCCTAAAGTAGCCGATATTGTAGCGAAAATCTCCCAACTTTAGTCGGATATTTATTGAGTTACAAGAGGTGTCACGCCGACTTTTCGAGCTCGTTGGAAAGATGACAATGTCCTCTTTCAGATGATATCATTTTTATACCCTCACCCAACACTACTTTTTGAGCGAGAGACCTCAGAAGTTAACCGCGGTAGCCTAAAGTAGCCGATATTGTAGCGAAAATCTCCCAACTTTAGTCGGATATTTATTGAGTTACAAGAGGTGTCACGCCGACTTTTCGAGCTCGTTGGAAAGATGACAATGTCCTCTTTCAGATGGTATCATTTTTATACCCTCACCCAACACTACTTTTTGAGCTAGAGACCTCAGAAGTTAACCGCGGTAGCCTAAAGTAGCCGATATTGTAGCGAAAATCTCCCAACTTTAGTCGGATATTTATTGAGTTACAAGAGGTGTCACGCCGACTTTTCGAGCTCGTTGGAAAGATGACAATGTCCTCTTTCAGATGATATCATTTTTATACCCTCACCCAACACTACTTTTTGAGCGAGAGACCTCAGAAGTTAACCGCGGTAGCCTAAAGTAGCCGATATTGTAGCGAAAATCTCCCAACTTTAGTCGGATATTTATTGAGTTACAAGAGGTGTCACGCCGACTTTTCGAGCTCGTTGGAAAGATGACAATGTCCTCTTTCAGATGGTATCATTTTTATACCCTCACCCAACACTACTTTTTGAGCTAGAGACCTCAGAAGTTAACCGCGGTAGCCTAAAGTAGCCGATATTGTAGCGAAAATCTCCCAACTTTAGTCGGATATTTATTGAGTTACAAGAGGTGTCACGCCGACTTTTCGAGCTCGTTGGAAAGATGACAATGTCCTCTTTCAGATGATATCATTTTTATACCCTCACCCAACACTACTTTTTGAGCGAGAGACCTCAGAAGTTAACCGCGGTAGCCTAAAGTAGCCGATATTGTAGCGAAAATCTCCCAACTTTAGTCGGATATTTATTGAGTTACAAGAGGTGTCACGCCGACTTTTCGAGCTCGTTGGAAAGATGACAATGTCCTCTTTCAGATGGTATCATTTTTATACCCTCACCCAACACTACTTTTTGAGCTAGAGACCTCAGAAGTTAACCGCGGTAGCCTAAAGTAGCCGATATTGTAGCGAAAATCTCCCAACTTTAGTCGGATATTTATTGAGTTACAAGAGGTGTCACGCCGACTTTTCGAGCTCGTTGGAAAGATGACAATGTCCTCTTTCAGATGATATCATTTTTATACCCTCACCCAACACTACTTTTTGAGCGAGAGACCTCAGAAGTTAACCGCGGTAGCCTAAAGTAGCCGATATTGTAGCGAAAATCTCCCAACTTTAGTCGGATATTTATTGAGTTACAAGAGGTGTCACGCCGACTTTTCGAGCTCGTTGGAAAGATGACAATGTCCTCTTTCAGATGGTATCATTTTTATACCCTCACCCAACACTACTTTTTGAGCTAGAGACCTCAGAAGTTAACCGCGGTAGCCTAAAGTAGCCGATATTGTAGCGAAAATCTCCCAACTTTAGTCGGATATTTATTGAGTTACAAGAGGTGTCACGCCGACTTTTCGAGCTCGTTGGAAAGATGACAATGTCCTCTTTCAGATGATATCATTTTTATACCCTCACCCAACACTACTTTTTGAGCGAGAGACCTCAGAAGTTAACCGCGGTAGCCTAAAGTAGCCGATATTGTAGCGAAAATCTCCCAACTTTAGTCGGATATTTATTGAGTTACAAGAGGTGTCACGCCGACTTTTCGAGCTCGTTGGAAAGATGACAATGTCCTCTTTCAGATGGTATCATTTTTATACCCTCACCCAACACTACTTTTTGAGCTAGAGACCTCAGAAGTTAACCGCGGTAGCCTAAAGTAGCCGATATTGTAGCGAAAATCTCCCAACTTTAGTCGGATATTTATTGAGTTACAAGAGGTGTCACGCCGACTTTTCGAGCTCGTTGGAAAGATGACAATGTCCTCTTTCAGATGATATCATTTTTATACCCTCACCCAACACTACTTTTTGAGCGAGAGACCTCAGAAGTTAACCGCGGTAGCCTAAAGTAGCCGATATTGTAGCGAAAATCTCCCAACTTTAGTCGGATATTTATTGAGTTACAAGAGGTGTCACGCCGACTTTTCGAGCTCGTTGGAAAGATGACAATGTCCTCTTTCAGATGGTATCATTTTTATACCCTCACCCAACACTACTTTTTGAGCTAGAGACCTCAGAAGTTAACCGCGGTAGCCTAAAGTAGCCGATATTGTAGCGAAAATCTCCCAACTTTAGTCGGATATTTATTGAGTTACAAGAGGTGTCACGCCGACTTTTCGAGCTCGTTGGAAAGATGACAATGTCCTCTTTCAGATGGTATCATTTTTATACCCTCACCCAACACTACTTTTTGAGCTAGAGACCTCAGAAGTTAACCGCGGTAGCCTAAAGTAGCCGATATTGTAGCGAAAATCTCCCAACTTTAGTCGGATATTTATTGAGTTACAAGAGGTGTCACGCCGACTTTTCGAGCTCGTTGGAAAGATGACAATGTCCTCTTTCAGATGATATCATTTTTATACCCTCACCCAACACTACTTTTTGAGCGAGAGACCTCAGAAGTTAACCGCGGTAGCCTAAAGTAGCCGATATTGTAGCGAAAATCTCCCAACTTTAGTCGGATATTTATTGAGTTACAAGAGGTGTCACGCCGACTTTTCGAGCTCGTTGGAAAGATGACAATGTCCTCTTTCAGATGGTATCATTTTTATACCCTCACCCAACACTACTTTTTGAGCTAGAGACCTCAGAAGTTAACCGCGGTAGCCTAAAGTAGCCGATATTGTAGCGAAAATCTCCCAACTTTAGTCGGATATTTATTGAGTTACAAGAGGTGTCACGCCGACTTTTCGAGCTCGTTGGAAAGATGACAATGTCCTCTTTCAGATGATATCATTTTTATACCCTCACCCAACACTACTTTTTGAGCGAGAGACCTCAGAAGTTAACCGCGGTAGCCTAAAGTAGCCGATATTGTAGCGAAAATCTCCCAACTTTAGTCGGATATTTATTGAGTTACAAGAGGTGTCACGCCGACTTTTCGAGCTCGTTGGAAAGATGACAATGTCCTCTTTCAGATGGTATCATTTTTATACCCTCACCCAACACTACTTTTTGAGCTAGAGACCTCAGAAGTTAACCGCGGTAGCCTAAAGTAGCCGATATTGTAGCGAAAATCTCCCAACTTTAGTCGGATATTTATTGAGTTACAAGAGGTGTCACGCCGACTTTTCGAGCTCGTTGGAAAGATGACAATGTCCTCTTTCAGATGATATCATTTTTATACCCTCACCCAACACTACTTTTTGAGCGAGAGACCTCAGAAGTTAACCGCGGTAGCCTAAAGTAGCCGATATTGTAGCGAAAATCTCCCAACTTTAGTCGGATATTTATTGAGTTACAAGAGGTGTCACGCCGACTTTTCGAGCTCGTTGGAAAGATGACAATGTCCTCTTTCTGATGGTATCATTTTTATACCCTCACCCAACACTACTTTTTGAGCTAGAGACCTCAGAAGTTAACCGCGGTAGCCTAAAGTAGCCGATATTGTAGCGAAAATCTCCCAACTTTAGTCGGATATTTATTGAGTTACAAGAGGTGTCACGCCGACTTTTCGAGCTCGTTGGAAAGATGACAATGTCCTCTTTCAGATGATATCATTTTTATACCCTCACCCAACACTACTTTTTGAGCGAGAGACCTCAGAAGTTAACCGCGGTAGCCTAAAGTAGCCGATATTGTAGCGAAAATCTCCCAACTTTAGTCGGATATTTATTGAGTTACAAGAGGTGTCACGCCGACTTTTCGAGCTCGTTGGAAAGATGACAATGTCCTCTTTCAGATGGTATCATTTTTATACCCTCACCCAACACTACTTTTTGAGCTAGAGACCTCAGAAGTTAACCGCGGTAGCCTAAAGTAGCCGATATTGTAGCGAAAATCTCCCAACTTTAGTCGGATATTTATTGAGTTACAAGAGGTGTCACGCCGACTTTTCGAGCTCGTTGGAAAGATGACAATGTCCTCTTTCAGATGATATCATTTTTATACCCTCACCCAACACTACTTTTTGAGCGAGAGACCTCAGAAGTTAACCGCGGTAGCCTAAAGTAGCCGATATTGTAGCGAAAATCTCCCAACTTTAGTCGGATATTTATTGAGTTACAAGAGGTGTCACGCCGACTTTTCGAGCTCGTTGGAAAGATGACAATGTCCTCTTTCAGATGGTATCATTTTTATACCCTCACCCAACACTACTTTTTGAGCTAGAGACCTCAGAAGTTAACCGCGGTAGCCTAAAGTAGCCGATATTGTAGCGAAAATCTCCCAACTTTAGTCGGATATTTATTGAGTTACAAGAGGTGTCACGCCGACTTTTCGAGCTCGTTGGAAAGATGACAATGTCCTCTTTCAGATGATATCATTTTTATACCCTCACCCAACACTACTTTTTGAGCGAGAGACCTCAGAAGTTAACCGCGGTAGCCTAAAGTAGCCGATATTGTAGCGAAAATCTCCCAACTTTAGTCGGATATTTATTGAGTTACAAGAGGTGTCACGCCGACTTTTCGAGCTCGTTGGAAAGATGACAATGTCCTCTTTCAGATGGTATCATTTTTATACCCTCACCCAACACTACTTTTTGAGCTAGAGACCTCAGAAGTTAACCGCGGTAGCCTAAAGTAGCCGATATTGTAGCGAAAATCTCCCAACTTTAGTCGGATATTTATTGAGTTACAAGAGGTGTCACGCCGACTTTTCGAGCTCGTTGGAAAGATGACAATGTCCTCTTTCAGATGATATCATTTTTATACCCTCACCCAACACTACTTTTTGAGCGAGAGACCTCAGAAGTTAACCGCGGTAGCCTAAAGTAGCCGATATTGTAGCGAAAATCTCCCAACTTTAGTCGGATATTTATTGAGTTACAAGAGGTGTCACGCCGACTTTTCGAGCTCGTTGGAAAGATGACAATGTCCTCTTTCAGATGGTATCATTTTTATACCCTCACCCAACACTACTTTTTGAGCTAGAGACCTCAGAAGTTAACCGCGGTAGCCTAAAGTAGCCGATATTGTAGCGAAAATCTCCCAACTTTAGTCGGATATTTATTGAGTTACAAGAGGTGTCACGCCGACTTTTCGAGCTCGTTGGAAAGATGACAATGTCCTCTTTCAGATGATATCATTTTTATACCCTCACCCAACACTACTTTTTGAGCGAGAGACCTCAGAAGTTAACCGCGGTAGCCTAAAGTAGCCGATATTGTAGCGAAAATCTCCCAACTTTAGTCGGATATTTATTGAGTTACAAGAGGTGTCACGCCGACTTTTCGAGCTCGTTGGAAAGATGACAATGTCCTCTTTCAGATGGTATCATTTTTATACCCTCACCCAACACTACTTTTTGAGCTAGAGACCTCAGAAGTTAACCGCGGTAGCCTAAAGTAGCCGATATTGTAGCGAAAATCTCCCAACTTTAGTCGGATATTTATTGAGTTACAAGAGGTGTCACGCCGACTTTTCGAGCTCGTTGGAAAGATGACAATGTCCTCTTTCAGATGATATCATTTTTATACCCTCACCCAACACTACTTTTTGAGCGAGAGACCTCAGAAGTTAACCGCGGTAGCCTAAAGTAGCCGATATTGTAGCGAAAATCTCCCAACTTTAGTCGGATATTTATTGAGTTACAAGAGGTGTCACGCCGACTTTTCGAGCTCGTTGGAAAGATGACAATGTCCTCTTTCAGATGGTATCATTTTTATACCCTCACCCAACACTACTTTTTGAGCTAGAGACCTCAGAAGTTAACCGCGGTAGCCTAAAGTAGCCGATATTGTAGCGAAAATCTCCCAACTTTAGTCGGATATTTATTGAGTTACAAGAGGTGTCACGCCGACTTTTCGAGCTCGTTGGAAAGATGACAATGTCCTCTTTCAGATGATATCATTTTTATACCCTCACCCAACACTACTTTTTGAGCGAGAGACCTCAGAAGTTAACCGCGGTAGCCTAAAGTAGCCGATATTGTAGCGAAAATCTCCCAACTTTAGTCGGATATTTATTGAGTTACAAGAGGTGTCACGCCGACTTTTCGAGCTCGTTGGAAAGATGACAATGTCCTCTTTCAGATGGTATCATTTTTATACCCTCACCCAACACTACTTTTTGAGCTAGAGACCTCAGAAGTTAACCGCGGTAGCCTAAAGTAGCCGATATTGTAGCGAAAATCTCCCAACTTTAGTCGGATATTTATTGAGTTACAAGAGGTGTCACGCCGACTTTTCGAGCTCGTTGGAAAGATGACAATGTCCTCTTTCAGATGATATCATTTTTATACCCTCACCCAACACTACTTTTTGAGCGAGAGACCTCAGAAGTTAACCGCGGTAGCCTAAAGTAGCCGATATTGTAGCGAAAATCTCCCAACTTTAGTCGGATATTTATTGAGTTACAAGAGGTGTCACGCCGACTTTTCGAGCTCGTTGGAAAGATGACAATGTCCTCTTTCAGATGGTATCATTTTTATACCCTCACCCAACACTACTTTTTGAGCTAGAGACCTCAGAAGTTAACCGCGGTAGCCTAAAGTAGCCGATATTGTAGCGAAAATCTCCCAACTTTAGTCGGATATTTATTGAGTTACAAGAGGTGTCACGCCGACTTTTCGAGCTCGTTGGAAAGATGACAATGTCCTCTTTCAGATGATATCATTTTTATACCCTCACCCAACACTACTTTTTGAGCGAGAGACCTCAGAAGTTAACCGCGGTAGCCTAAAGTAGCCGATATTGTAGCGAAAATCTCCCAACTTTAGTCGGATATTTATTGAGTTACAAGAGGTGTCACGCCGACTTTTCGAGCTCGTTGGAAAGATGACAATGTCCTCTTTCAGATGGTATCATTTTTATACCCTCACCCAACACTACTTTTTGAGCTAGAGACCTCAGAAGTTAACCGCGGTAGCCTAAAGTAGCCGATATTGTAGCGAAAATCTCCCAACTTTAGTCGGATATTTATTGAGTTACAAGAGGTGTCACGCCGACTTTTCGAGCTCGTTGGAAAGATGACAATGTCCTCTTTCAGATGATATCATTTTTATACCCTCACCCAACACTACTTTTTGAGCGAGAGACCTCAGAAGTTAACCGCGGTAGCCTAAAGTAGCCGATATTGTAGCGAAAATCTCCCAACTTTAGTCGGATATTTATTGAGTTACAAGAGGTGTCACGCCGACTTTTCGAGCTCGTTGGAAAGATGACAATGTCCTCTTTCAGATGGTATCATTTTTATACCCTCACCCAACACTACTTTTTGAGCTAGAGACCTCAGAAGTTAACCGCGGTAGCCTAAAGTAGCCGATATTGTAGCGAAAATCTCCCAACTTTAGTCGGATATTTATTGAGTTACAAGAGGTGTCACGCCGACTTTTCGAGCTCGTTGGAAAGATGACAATGTCCTCTTTCAGATGATATCATTTTTATACCCTCACCCAACACTACTTTTTGAGCGAGAGACCTCAGAAGTTAACCGCGGTAGCCTAAAGTAGCCGATATTGTAGCGAAAATCTCCCAACTTTAGTCGGATATTTATTGAGTTACAAGAGGTGTCACGCCGACTTTTCGAGCTCGTTGGAAAGATGACAATGTCCTCTTTCAGATGGTATCATTTTTATACCCTCACCCAACACTACTTTTTGAGCTAGAGACCTCAGAAGTTAACCGCGGTAGCCTAAAGTAGCCGATATTGTAGCGAAAATCTCCCAACTTTAGTCGGATATTTATTGAGTTACAAGAGGTGTCACGCCGACTTTTCGAGCTCGTTGGAAAGATGACAATGTCCTCTTTCAGATGATATCATTTTTATACCCTCACCCAACACTACTTTTTGAGCGAGAGACCTCAGAAGTTAACCGCGGTAGCCTAAAGTAGCCGATATTGTAGCGAAAATCTCCCAACTTTAGTCGGATATTTATTGAGTTACAAGAGGTGTCACGCCGACTTTTCGAGCTCGTTGGAAAGATGACAATGTCCTCTTTCAGATGGTATCATTTTTATACCCTCACCCAACACTACTTTTTGAGCTAGAGACCTCAGAAGTTAACCGCGGTAGCCTAAAGTAGCCGATATTGTAGCGAAAATCTCCCAACTTTAGTCGGATATTTATTGAGTTACAAGAGGTGTCACGCCGACTTTTCGAGCTCGTTGGAAAGATGACAATGTCCTCTTTCAGATGATATCATTTTTATACCCTCACCCAACACTACTTTTTGAGCGAGAGACCTCAGAAGTTAACCGCGGTAGCCTAAAGTAGCCGATATTGTAGCGAAAATCTCCCAACTTTAGTCGGATATTTATTGAGTTACAAGAGGTGTCACGCCGACTTTTCGAGCTCGTTGGAAAGATGACAATGTCCTCTTTCAGATGGTATCATTTTTATACCCTCACCCAACACTACTTTTTGAGCTAGAGACCTCAGAAGTTAACCGCGGTAGCCTAAAGTAGCCGATATTGTAGCGAAAATCTCCCAACTTTAGTCGGATATTTATTGAGTTACAAGAGGTGTCACGCCGACTTTTCGAGCTCGTTGGAAAGATGACAATGTCCTCTTTCAGATGATATCATTTTTATACCCTCACCCAACACTACTTTTTGAGCGAGAGACCTCAGAAGTTAACCGCGGTAGCCTAAAGTAGCCGATATTGTAGCGAAAATCTCCCAACTTTAGTCGGATATTTATTGAGTTACAAGAGGTGTCACGCCGACTTTTCGAGCTCGTTGGAAAGATGACAATGTCCTCTTTCAGATGGTATCATTTTTATACCCTCACCCAACACTACTTTTTGAGCTAGAGACCTCAGAAGTTAACCGCGGTAGCCTAAAGTAGCCGATATTGTAGCGAAAATCTCCCAACTTTAGTCGGATATTTATTGAGTTACAAGAGGTGTCACGCCGACTTTTCGAGCTCGTTGGAAAGATGACAATGTCCTCTTTCAGATGATATCATTTTTATACCCTCACCCAACACTACTTTTTGAGCGAGAGACCTCAGAAGTTAACCGCGGTAGCCTAAAGTAGCCGATATTGTAGCGAAAATCTCCCAACTTTAGTCGGATATTTATTGAGTTACAAGAGGTGTCACGCCGACTTTTCGAGCTCGTTGGAAAGATGACAATGTCCTCTTTCAGATGGTATCATTTTTATACCCTCACCCAACACTACTTTTTGAGCTAGAGACCTCAGAAGTTAACCGCGGTAGCCTAAAGTAGCCGATATTGTAGCGAAAATCTCCCAACTTTAGTCGGATATTTATTGAGTTACAAGA